>CM077617.1:8382121-8905820 GCA_039566895.2 Turritopsis rubra | reverse complement strand
AACTTGAACCCAGATCATCAAAAGATGGACAACCATTGAAGTAATAGCGTTTTCATATTTTACTTTTAAAACTATCCACAGAAATAGCAATAAAAGTGGAAAACGTATTTAGGTTCATACTAGCAGCCTCTCTATAGTTCGAACAGTCAGAGGGAACAAAAATTAGTTCGAATTACGGAAGTTCATTTTCAAATAAATCATAGGTGAATGGAACTAAAACTTAGTTCAAATTAAAGGTATACCGAACTACCCATGGTCTATTTTTAATTTAATGGGTCCCACGCAATTATAATTTAAGCGAGAGAATATACAAACAATATACAAGTAATAAAACAATTAAATCAGTATAACAATAAAATGCATAGAAACGAGGCGAAACTGAAACGATCTTTGTTTACAGTACTGTATGAAAACAGAGAAAGGAGAATTCAAAGTCATTGTCTGAACAAAGTGTTTTTGTTGTGGTTTTTTAGGTTCAAAATTTCAATTACTATGTATATGACACGAAACGCCCATGTTTTCCGGAAGATCGCCCACGTGTTGGTGGTGGCGGTGGTGTTTCCTACAGTACACACGGTACGTCCAATAACGCAATGTCATGGAGTAGCCATTCAAACCGACAGCAGTTTACATTTGCCAGTAAGTTCGTTTCCTCTTCCATCGTCCATTATAAAGACTTCTTCGCATTGGCGTGAAGTATTACGCCCTTAAGCTCGGCTGATTGCTAAATAGCACACTGTTACTTTATAGCGGCTAGGGCGTATAAACTATCAACATACCAAGCCTCTACGCCGGAAAGTGCGCCATTACCTGATACTTACGGGCGTGTGAGTACTTATCCTCCAAAGAGAATTAAACGGTGAGTCCCAACTACTTCTCTACTTGGCAAAGCACCCTTTTTCATAGTAGAATTTTGGAGCAAATGTTCGTGCACCCTTTCTAAGTAACTGAATGTTACACTTTGTTTCAGGAACACTGGTCCTGGTTATCGTGATCGAAGGTTGATCAAATATAAAGACCTTTATGCTCCTGAAGAGTCCGACTTCTTTGGAAAACCTGCTCCGAAGTGTCGCTATGGTTTTACGACGATTTTATTGTAACATTACAAACGACATATAAACTTGGTTTTACATGGTGGTATAGAGGATTTTCTAATTACGGTTAGGTGGGCAGTTGCAATAACGGTAATTTCTGACTGTTAGGATGAAAAGATAACCACCATGTTTAAGTGAAACGTCTCTATAGCGGACACCGTCGTTAACCAAAAAAAAAAGGTTTGTACGCAATTAAGTGGACGTTAAGTGGAGGTTTGGACTTCAAGGAGAAAAGAAATCCGTTCCTGGAAAAAGTGTCCGCTATAGAGAGGTTTCACTGTATGCGTATTTCAGTTTCCCACGTTCCACTGGATCTGTAATTTAGTTACATCTATCAAGAAAAAGCCTATGAAAGATACTTTTAACAAAGAATGCCTCCTTTATGAAGCAATCGCTGATTGTCTTCTTTATATTTGAATGCACAGTCCAATCTTCCCCCGTTTGTAAAGAGTTTGCTGTAGTAATATAGTAAGGTAATTTTCGAGGGAAGAAATTTTCGCAAATCAAGCGATCATTTCTGCGAATTGACCGAAATAAAAGATGTTGTGAATGAGCAAAAATCAATTATTTTTTTTTCAAGAATTTAATTCCACGAATGAAGAAAAATGAAACATTTTTGAGCATTTATTTTCTAAAATTATCATATTTATTGACCCGGTATAAGACGAAATATGGTCAACACGTTCAACATATCTTAAACTAATTTGAACCTTTTAACAAGTTACGATTACTCCTCATTAAAGATATCGAAAATATTTCCATCACTATCAGGAGGTTAATATACATCACCTTTTTTTCGCGAGAATTTATTTTCGCGAATCGAAGAAAAATATTTTTTTCGCGGACATTAAAGTACTTCTAATTTGAACGAAATGTATTCGCAGGAAGTGTTCATGCACAAAGTTGGCGCATGCTACTGCATTCGAAAATCGCAGTTTGACTTTTAACGCCGATCTTCATTGGTATTATTACAAGTCCACTGTGGAACTTTCACAAACGTAAATCTTACGAAAGTTCTTTTAATTTTCACCACTTGGCACCAAAAGGCGGCATTAGATGTTTGTCTGTGAGAGTTTGACCGTGGACATTTTTTTAAATAACGCCAATAAAGACCGGTGTTAAATTTAGGCCGGTATGTAAAAAGGGTTTCAGTCGGTAAAATGGTTTTGAATTCACTGTGACTGTTTCCAAAAATAAAGACATCTCTGCTCCAATATAAAAATTATTGAGGTATGATAATAAGGCAATTCTAGTGAATTGATATAAACATCTACCCATCATCTATTATCTATTGTCTTTGGTAACAGATAAGTAACTAACTAGAAACATATGCATGGGCTATATTCTGATTACTCTTTGAGAGTCGAGGGGCCTAGTGTTAAGCCTGCAATTGGGATTGTGGATGGCGATGTGTCAGTAGATGATGACATATATATAGGGGCGTTGTGTTGAGTAAGGTTGATTGAGATGAAAAAACAGGAACCTCAAAAAAACACCATCAACACTCTTATCAAAACACAAGCAAGCAGGACTTACTTTTTTACGACAAATTTAACGGAAGTTTCTTTGGAGATGAAAATACCCAAAACTGCTAGTTTTTGGGACAATGGCATTTATTAATGAATCATTACGGGATTTCCTACTGATGCTAGTTTATTGTTAAATAAACACATACCTACAGACTACTTCATCTCGTATCCAACACAGCCGCATTTCTGATACGCCAGGTCAACTGCACAATCCGTAACACACATTGCCCTGGTATATGGAAAGTGCTTAACCAGCTTAAAATCTTTTTTGCCACATTTTTAAGGGTAAGGTGGTTCCAGATAATAATTCTGTAGAGAAATTAAAACAGAAGACGTTTTTGCATTATTGATTCTCCGAATTTTACTTTTTATTTGTTGATAAAAATATTCTAACATTTGCCCTTAAAGTAGAGAGTATCAGAAAAAGAATAGAAGTTACAAATAGTTCGTCAGATCAACTGATTAAGCTGGCTTTCCACAAGCGTTGTTTTCGTACGAGCTACCTTTTTCGAACAGAATCTGTCAATTTCCCACACACGTTTCTATGATTTCACCTAATTTTGGGATTTCTGCGTAAGCATCGAAATCCTTAAAAACCGTCCGTGTTTTTCTTCCTTTTTTTATCTACTGTCCAAACGTACGTTTTTTTCTGAAAGTTCATTGGTTATACAGCTAATTTCTGATATCTGATTGGCCTGTTAGGTCTAGTTAGCCAGTAGGATGGATGCACAATGGATGCACATTCACTTTCTTTTCTCATCTACGCAAAAACGTCTTTAAAAACTGCGCACAAGTTACGCTCAAACTTTGTAATACTTGGATAATTTTTGAAAATGGCTTTTAGATAATGAATAATTCTTACAAAAACATTAAATATAGAAGAATTACTTCCCTGGAAACTTCTTTACATTTAATTAATAACTACTTGATGTTACAAAATGTTTTAATATGGCAAACGGAAGAAGACCACTTCTCTTCCCCTCACCACCAGAACAAAAGAATTATTACTGAAACTTGAAAGAAAAAAGGCTTCTGAAAAAGTAATTCTTTTCATTTAGGAAGTAGTTTTATAGTGAATTATAATAGTACGAGGTAGTGCTTGGTATTACATGATTTATGCGGCTTTCTGGATATGCATTAGCACAGCTTCCACTCTAGAGAGACCCCTAGGCTGGTTTTTTTTGTTTTTCTTTATGTTTTTCAACTTGAATTTCATAGAGTTTGAATTTGTTCTTTATTCTATACTTTTGGTAAAATATTTTTTATAGTAGTTTGTCATCATTTTAGAGTTGGTCTTTCGGTCGGTCTATCCAACACTTTTATCTTTTTTATATGTTTCCACATAAATAAACGTATATACTTGGATATACACTTTTCGAACCCATTCAAATTTTATCTTTTGCTATCTTTGATACTTCTTCATTTTTATATTTAGACTGGCATAATAAATCAGTTGTCGGTCGGTATCTATTTTGTCAGGGTTTTTAGATTTAATTGATATATTTGAACACCCGTTGAACTTTTGTTTTTTAGATATTTGCATGTGTTTCGAATTCAATTTTTAAAGTGACTAAGATCAGTTGCTTTTCTGACATTATTCGAACCTATTTAGTAAACGGTGAAAATTCTGATTTGTTTAACTTGGGTAAATGCATACGTTTACTTATATGCTTTTCGAAAGCCATTCGAATTTTATTTTTTGACATTTATAATGTTTCTTGACATTTTCTAAAAAAATGTTCAAAAATTTGCCGACTGAGCGACCAGAAAAAACAGCGAATTTATCATTTTAAGCGACAGTCAGTCAAGCGACATAATTATTTTTGATGTTAGCGTATGATGCTGTGTTGGTTTGCATTTCGTTATTTCATCAGAAAGAACTACGGCTTTGGCTTAATAAGAATTTTCAGCATTTTGAGCTGTTTTGCAGAAATCCTTTTGCCTGTAAGGGCATCTTGTTCAGTTCTTTCATTACTTCATCAAAAACATTTAAAATGGAGATCAGGATTGCAGTGAACAGACTCAATTGAATAATAGAATTTTAATAAAACAATTTTAATTGAAAAACTCTTCATTTGAAAATGATTAAAGTCAAACATGTTTCCCTTATCGGTAAAAAAATGTTGGCAATAAGTGACCCAATTTTGGCAAGTGACTAATATTTATTGCCGACCAATAGTTCTTGCCGACTTCATTTTTACCGATCAACAATTTTTACCTACTTTTTTTGTATCGACCAACCGTAATCGATGTTCGATATATTATATTATTTTTTCAAGATAGCTTTCACACAAAAAAATAACGTTTTTTTCTTTTTTCTTTTTTTTTAATTTTCCAAATATTACTAATTTTTGTCACAGTGATTAACATTTTTGACTAAAAATTGTTGCCGACTTATTTTTCCGATAATGAAGGTTTAAACATTTTTTAGTGATCGTTGAAAATCTCACAGGTATTTTTCCTAATTTTTAGATTTTACACGATGAGTATCAAATTTTAAAATGATTGTGTATTTCGGCCATAATATATCAATTCTAACATCGAATTTCGTGTTTTCCCCCTTTTTTTTTACCCCAAAACCGTATGATTATAAGAGAAATATGTATTGAGAATAAAAGCAAAAAAATTACTAGAAACTTTTAAATACCATCTCTACCTACCTGATTAAAAATATATTCATATAGCCTGGCTTTGACTTAAATTCTAAATTTATGGTGAAAACAGGTTAGTACTTTCTGTTTGTAAATTTCTCTCGCTCAAATTATAATTGCGTGGGACCCACTAAATTAAAAATAGACCATGGGCAGTTCGGTATACCTTTAATTTGAACTAAGTTTTAGTTCCATTCACCTATGATTTATTTGAAAATGAACTTCCGTAATTCGAACTAATTTTTGTTCCCTCTGACTGTTCGAACTATAGAGAGGCTGCTAGTATGAACCTAAATACGTTTTCCGTTTTTATTGCTATTTCTGTGGATAGTTTTAAAAGTAAAATATGAAAACGCTATTACTTCAATGGTTGTCCATATTTTGATGATCTGGGTTCAAATTTAAAGATTCAATTTGACCTAGATGTAAACGATAAAAATTCTGATAAGCATCTACACTCTTATCAATGTGTTTGCCAGTCGCTCAATCCATGATTATTTTCCTGGCTGCACATTCACAGATGCACATTCACATTAGATACACATTCAATATAAATTGAATTTCTCCATAGCAACCAACCAAAATAGGGAAAACAACTTCCATAAAGGCTATCTACCAACTACTGGCTACAAGTTTGTGAATATAATAAAACTGGATAATTGAGTCTATCACG
Source organism: Turritopsis rubra (assembly GCA_039566895.2). Taxonomy (NCBI): domain Eukaryota; kingdom Metazoa; phylum Cnidaria; class Hydrozoa; order Anthoathecata; family Oceaniidae; genus Turritopsis; species Turritopsis rubra. Next base: position 8,899,873 of record CM077617.1, on the reverse strand, counting down.
TCATAATTTGGGACAAATAGAAAATAGCGATGAAAAGCAAATGTGCATATGAAAATTTGAATGGCCACCGAACCCCAACAACGGAGAGCTACCAAAAACCAAGTTCATAAACGCCATCTACAAACAACAGGCAAAAGTTCAAGGTAAAAACGGTTTCTTGGAAATAAATAGTCTGGTCGGAAAATCGGGGCAAACAGAGTAACCTAGGTGAAAAAGGAATGTATGTATGTATGTCGATATGATTTTAAAAGTGTTTTGGATATCTTCTGAAATGCTGATCTTCTGATAATGTTTTAATGATTTTCTTATAAACATCATGCAACTCCATATTTTTATTACATGCTAATGTGATCCACCTCAGATCTTGAATTGACATCGGTACAGATGTTTTTATAGTCATATTTGAAAAAAGCTCATGTAAACGAATTCCAAGATCTCAACTAGACGCTGATATAATTTGTTTCAGATGAGAGGCGTACAAAACTTGAATTAAAGAGTTAGTCTAGCAATTCAACATCTTATTTTCAAAGTCCTCTTCCTGAAGTATAAAAGCATGGAGAGAATTTTGTCTTGCGGTACAGATACCCAGTTTCTGAGGTGTTTGAAATATCTGCATTCTCGCTTATTGTTTTATTTAAATCGCTAAAGGATGTTTGATGATTTCCATGAATATAACAACAAATGTCTCGATACAAGTCAATAATGCAATTTAGGCAGTAAACAGGTAGGTGCTTCAAGAATATATCGACACAAGTAGAGTGCCACCATTTTCAGCAACACGTAAAATGCAGGATGCCTTTCCGATGACTGAAATAATTACATCCTTGATACTTAAAACTACCAAGCACATCCTTTACCTTTTCTTGATCATCATCAAATTTGTCCTTCGTTGCTGCTTTACTTTTGACTGAAATAGAAACTTCATAATACTTTTCCTTTTCTTTCCATCCTTTTTTCAAACTTTTTTACGAATAACTTCAAATTTGCTGTGTTTCTTATCTTTCCTTTGACATCTCGGAAAACTGGTTGGATCAAAAATTTACTCTTTAAATGGTTCTTTAAGAAAAGTAAAATGTTTTCGCTTTAAATTTGTCTTATTACCTTTTTTACTCCAAGATTCTAATGTCGGTTTTATGTCCTTGTTTTCTTTGTCAGATGCAGAATCAGTTAATTCTAAACGGTTCTTTCTCCGTTCCCCTTTGCACCTGCTGAGGTGTTTCCCATCATCTGTTCATTTCTTTCAAAATCAAAATCAGGTAGATTTGCGTTAGAGCCTTCTTTTTCCTTTATACGGTAAATTTAAACTTCATTAGTTAAAAAATGACGACATTTTTTTTATTCGAAACAATTCTTCTGCTTGAGCATTTGTGTTGATATCGTCAAGTAAAAGCCTTACAGGAAAGGATACAGGGTCAAAGGCTTTTCTTACTGATACTGTCATCAGTTTACTCCATAGAGGGAGAATAGGTAAATACCAGTTAAGTAATTTTGGAACAATCTCCGGACAATAAAATTTGTTGTTTTCTCTATCCGTTTCTTTTTAGATAAATTTTGCCAATATGATGTAAATTCACATTGAATTATATAAATTTCTAACTCTTTTAACCTGTTCATGTGTTCTTTATCTGTAGAATGCTTACTTCCTCTTGACATCTTGTTGTCTAGGTCTCCCTTATTAAAGTATCTAGAGAGCATGACTGTCTTTCTTCAATTTGGTATACGAAATCAACAAATAACGCTTGATAATGTACTTTCACGCCCTTGCTCTGATCCAATACATACGATCCGCAGTCATAATGAATCATTCCAAACTTTTCAGGGAGCGTCCCTTGAGTGTTAAAAAGAACTTTTTATACCCAATGGTCAAAATAAAAATAGAATTGTAATCCCTATTGTATTGCTGCTTCTATTTTAATATGTTTGAAAATAATTTCAATTCAAGTTCTATGTTCCTGAACATAACATAAGTCAAGAGAAGTTTTATTCAAAAGAAGTATTGTTTTTAAAAGATGCTTGGCATTACATTTAATTTTGTTGTTCTTATTGTTGTTTCCCATAAATCATTTGATGTCACTTTGATTAGGAAGATTCGCAATTTTTTTCTATTTTACACTCTGCCATGATATCAATTCTATTGCTTTCAGGAACAGTTTTTACAGCCACAGTTTGACGCATACTGATTATGTTTCTTTTATAAATTTGACCATAAACACCAGAATCGATACAAGAAAACATTGGAACATCACTGGTACTAGACTCTGTAATCCTGTAGTTGAGCTCCTTGCAGATTCTTTCATTAAAATTTCGATTGTTCCTCATGAAATGCCTAGAAGATTGTTCTAAATAAGGAACGCGAATTCCTTTTAGGTCCCTTTTTATATGTTTTTTAAGCACAGAATTCTCAAACTCTAACTGACAGTATCGGTATTTAGGCTCTTGTTGCCTTTCAAATTCTTTCTGTAAAAGCAGTCTCTTTCGTTCCTTTTTCATTGATTTCTTCTTCTTATTTCTTTCTCTCAATTTTTCTTTTGAACGAAGGAGTTTTCTAAAAACTGAATTGAAATTGATAACATCTCAATTTGTCTTTCACAAGTTAAAGTTGCAGTAATGTACAATTCCAATTCAATTTTACAGGGAACTTAGACCCTGGAAATTTATCTCCTTGTAATATAAGAACAAAGTGATAATACTCCAAAACACAAAATCTGATGTTTACGCACTCTCTACAGTTACGTGAGAAGAACAGCTTGCAAAAATAAAATTGAGAGTTATAATCAACCCCAAATTAAGAGTGAAAATTTAAAGATTACCTTTTTAAATTGTTGTTTAATCCATTGGCATGATTGCTAGTCTCCATAATGAGCAGCTGATTTGTTAGAATTACTGAAGAAATACCAATGTTTGGTGATAAGCGAATATTTTATGTCTAAAATATTAATGAAAATTATATATAACACCACATTTACAGTTCAATCGTTAGGTATTCCATACAAAGGACTATCAATTAGATTCTTAATTTACAAAAATAAACTAAAATTTGTTTGTTACATAGGGAAGGAAGCAAAACTACAGAGACTTCCCTTAATGTTCCTTAATTTTAAGTAAGAAATTTGCCAAAGAAATTTTATACAAACATTTTAATTCAATTTGACATATCATAAATGCCAGAATTTCAAAATAACAAACAAAAACAAACACAACAATACAAGTAGTAGTATTTTAGTATATATATATATATATATATATATATATATATATATTGGAGTATTTTATCCTTGGTATTACAGCCATAAGATCACGACTTTTGTAAGTATAATCAGCAAAGACATACTTGCAACGAATACACGAAACTGGTATGAAAGATGCTGGCCCATTAGGCTCAAACAAATTCTTATGCCATATCTCCCTTGGCTTTTTGAACATAGTTTTCACTTGCTCTGTACAAGGGCGAAACCAATCACAAACTGCAAACCAACGTTCAAAACTTTTCCCTGGTAATGCAACAAGTGCTTCATGAAGTATTTTATTACCTCTGGGTGTGGTTGAGAGAACGCGTCATATTTTGCAAACTCTAATATTTCACCACCACTTGCAGGCCAGAAAGCCGTAATGCATGATGATTTCCAGCCACGAGACAACAATGAGCTGTAATTTTCACCGGCAAGAGAAACCTCTGATGCCTTACTAAATGAATGAGGAATGATAGTACTTGATACATTTAGCAGGGGATATAACATCATGTAAACTTTTGATAAACATTCCAATTCAAAAGTTGTGAGAGAATCAACTGCTGACTTCTTCTCTTGAATGTAACCAAACCCATACCATATCTGAGTAGATGGGTTGCATCTCCTAAATACAGGGAAAAACAAAAACATGAAACATAAAAAACAATGAGAAATATGTATTTTAATTCCTAATATTTCTTCAGGCATAACTTGTAACGCATTCTCACAATGAATCATGGCATGTTCATTACAATAATAACTGCTACGAAATCAAGACATTATACTAACTTGGATGATAATTTTGCAATTTGAATTGATGGTTTCCATATCAGACAGAGTTCCTTTTGAATTTCTTTGTGAATCCATGCCTTCAAAAAGTTTCTCAAATACTTGATTGTATAAAGTAAACTTTTGCAGGTTCAAAACAAAATTGTCTGAGCAAAACCTTTTCATAATTTCATAAGCACCCTGGCGCTTATTTGAGGCATGGTACATTGAGTGTAAAGTCTACCTCATGCATAGAAAGTGGGTCTGCGGGAAGGATTAGTAACTTTTTTCAACACGAAAATTTCACAAATCACTTTTCAAAAGTTAAAAGAAATGCTGGAAAGATGTTTTTAAGAATATAGTACTTAAAATCAGTAGCAGTTGTTAAGAGGAAGTTTTATAGAAAGCGCTTAAATTTTGGGCAAGTGAAAATTCAATCGGTCAAGCAAAATTCATAAATACTTGCCCGATGATGGGGAAGCCTTGAAATTCTTATGTTCCACCACTGATAAGAGCATGACACTTAATTAGGCGTACTATGTTTAACAGGCTGAATAATGCCAAATTAGGTGGAAAATAACAATTTTGTAGATAACTAGCTTTGTATTGTTTTATTTATATATATACATGGGAATATCAAAAAAGTCGTGCGCTAGTGATCGCTTCTCTAGATTGGCTATATATCATAATAAACTTGCTACAATGACATTGAATGTGTAGAAAGGCACTTCTTGTTTTAAAAGCCTCATTAGGAGTATGAGTTCTTAACTTGTTGGACCACCTTGTTAGGAATATAATACCGACTTGAAAAATACATTGTATACATATTATTCAGCAAAAAAAGCACATAATAGTGAGCATAATTGTGAAATCCTAGCTGATATATATACCGAATTAGCCATAATGTGTTGATAAAATCAGTATAAATTCAAAACAATATTATGTATTTCGTTGATACTACGGATCACACACACTCACTGACAGCCTACTCAGTATATTGCTAAAGCAAACCAATCTGATTTAAACACATGTTGCACTTTGGTTGGCTGTTTATTACCTAAGATGGCTGCACTTTCTTAAGAAAAAAAGCAATTCAAGACTTTCTAATTGCTTGTGTGCGTGTGAACAATCACCTTTTTTTTTTTTTTTTTAAAATAAAAAAATTATAAAACTCGTGGACACAATCATAGAAATTCCTTTCTGAAAGTTGCACGTGTTTCAAGGTTGTAAATAGAATTATGGCACTGTCTTCGTTTAACTACACAGAAATCAAAAGATTAAAAAGTCATCTAAACCGAAAGGGGTAAAAAATTTCTTAGAATCTTCATCGGACGAGAAAGAAATAACCACATCTCATATGGTGAAGAAACTGACTTATACGCCTGCATTAGGCAGATTAAAAGTTTTGGATAGTGATACGAGTACTTCGACTTCATCGCACTCGACAGCTAGTACCCCAGCATTACCAACGTTACCTAACTCAGACATTTCGTTTGAAGCCAATCAGGGAGATGTGGAGTTGAGGGAAAAAGAAATAATGTATGACGGACCTGACATGATTGGCCAACAAAGCAATGTTGAGGAAGGTACAATCACTAATTTACTTTTACTGATACACACGTTCAGTTCCTCTCTTAACAAATAACGTATAAGAAAACTCATTTTAAGATGAAGGGGTTTATTGTACCTGTTATATTCATTGTCCTTCTCTCAACAGGTGAAATGAAAAAAGTAATAAAAACACTAATGGAACAAAATAAACGAATCATGCAGAGACTAGATCAGATGGAATAACCCTGTTATTCGTGATTAATCTGCATAAGGAGGGTGTGTGTGTGTGTGTGTGTGTGTGTGTGTGTGTGTGTGGGGGGGGGGGGGGGGTGGGGGCAAATTGGGCCGCGGCATTTTTGAATCTAAATAACTTTTTAACGTTTTAACCGAATTCGCTGAAATTTTGTGACTTTTCCTGACTTTTATTAAGGTTTCTGAAAATTAATAAAAAAAACCCCAGGTGACCCTGCCCATTTTTCCGGGGGTGGGCGTTTTGTCAACCATGGGTGTTTTTTTTTTTTTAAATTAGCCTTTCCTTTTCCTGATTGGAATGTACTCAATCAACTTCATTTTGTAATGAATTGAACTTTTGTGATTATCAGTTGAACTTTGGAGTAATTTACGGACCAGTTATAATAATTTACAGACCTGATTTGACAATTTATAGACCAGATTATTTACTTGCAAAACTGATATTTCAACTACTTTGAGAAGCTGTTTTTGTAGGTTGTTCTATTCATTGCATTATCTGCTACTCATTTTTGTGTGAGATAGCCCTTTTATATCTTATTTCAATCAGTTGAAGTAACATGTAGCCAGATGTCCGAAGCTATATTTCTCAAAAAAGTTTCAAAATTTTCTAATTTTTGATCAATCACCAAATTCTCCTAACATTAAAACTATTCTTACAATGACCAAAATTTGGGCATATTGTTGTAATTAGATACAGAATAATGTAAAACTTTGCAAAAAAAATAATTTTACCTATAATTTATGCTTTTCAAAAACTTACGTAAATTTCAAAATTATTCACAAAGAAAGACAAATTGATGACGTCATAACAAAAAGTGATGACGCCATCATGACATCATTTGTTATTATTCTTAAAGTCGGTACTAAGTTTAATGTCATAGGCATCAATGGTTTTGCAGATATAAGACATTATCTAGGCGCGCGCCAAATTGACCTTTACGTGAAGGAACTCAAATCATTTAAAATCAGCTTAAAAGTGGATTTCTCTTTGCAAGTAAGGCAATTAATTATAAGACAGCGTCCACAGGTTTGAAATTTTGACTTTTGTAAACAGCAACCCGAAAATGTCCTGCAACTCTTTTGTTATGAAAACGAAAAGAAGAGATGCCTAGGGTAATGATGATGAAACGTTTTAACATATGAATAAGAAATGTTTCATTGAAGGTTTTATCATGAACGCTCCAAAATATTAGGGGAGCCCAATATGCAGGACAAGTTTCAACAAATAATATTTCTTACGCCAATCTGGGTAAGTTTTTAATTTTGTTTGCTCCATATGTGAAATCACTGCATTCATTAATGTGTTTTTAATTTAATGAAATTATTCATTTTGCTAACTGCTAATTTTGTAAACAATCAATATACAGCTTATTTATAAAAGTATTCTTTGTTTTAAAATAGTAAATTAATTTCTTAATTCCTTTTTATATATTATAAATGGAAGTCTTAAACTTCCTATTTGAGCTGACAGCATCAACGCTGACAGTATGCAACACGATTTAAAAAAAAGAATTGAAATCTTTTATTTGTTAAACTTTAATTTGGTACAGCGAAAGAAAACATCTAGATATGTATTTCCGCTTCTGGTGTGTTGTTATTGCAGGTAAATCTTTAAGTTGATTACACCAATTGGACCTTCTATTCTACAATTTATATTTCACCAACTTGTGCACTTATTTCACTGCTTGAAATTGTAAGATTTTCGTGCTCCGAATAATTACGAAAATACACGAAAAGAGTAGGTTTTTCTTAACATGTAGAAAACGAAAACATTATGTTTATTAATGTTTTCGGGAGAACGATAAGAGTAAAGTATCGTACCAAACAATTTGACACGAAAACATCTTCTGTTCTTAGATAATCGTACCCCACAAGAACTAAAAGCTTTTGAGGTCGAAATTTCTAAAACTTTAAGTTTAAGAGAAGAAAGATTTCACACGAACACAACGTATTTTTTAAGGTAATCGTACCCGCGATAACACACTAGAACTATAAATGTTCATCAATTTTAGTAGGTTGCGAGAAAGACTTTTGCTTATGATTTATGTATTTTGTGTAATTAACTAGGTAATATAGCATACCTTGTCCATGTTATTTGATAGTCAAACGTATCCATGTTTCAAATGTTTTCGTATTCACACAAAATATTTTTACTAATATATTTTTCTTTCAACTGACTTTTTTAATAACTACACTTTACGCACTCTGATCTTGTTTCAATGTTGTTTAATTAGGAAGTGTTTTAACCGTAAAATATTTGATCCCTATCACAACCACAATGAAATGTGAAAGTTTTCACACCTTTTTAAACTTTTTATTTAAAAATAACGGTCAAAAATGTTAATAGGTAGAATAGGAAAACGAAAGGAAGGAAAGGAAGGAAAAAAACTTGCTTCACATAAACATGGACGTGATAAAAATAGCCGTAGTCCAATACGTGTAACTTGAGAAAATACCACAAAACAAGCACAACTTTATTTCGACAAGTCAAAAGCATATATCAAACTAACCCAGTGCTCAAAATCTTCAAAATGACTACTAGGAGGAGTGGTGTTTAAGCAATAACGCCTGCTGTTTCAATAAAAAAACACTCCTCCACAGAGACCTTTTGAAGACTTTGCCCACTGGAAAACTTTCAAATTCGATCCATTGAGTTCGATAAATTTGCTCGTGCATCGCCCGCTTTAGTAATTATTTATATTATTAAAACTCCCAGTTGAATGATCAAAGCCAAATTTGATACCTAAAATGGGATTAGATGTGCTTTAAATAACTGCTTTAAAGAAAAACAATTTTTTGCGGAAGAAACTTTTTTTGACTTTATTTGACTTCAAAATCCGAAATTTATTGTTTCAATGATAGCCCCAGTCACACTGAAGCTTAGTTAAATTTCAGATTAGTTAAATGCCTACATCATAACTAATTTAGGGTGACTTTTTTTCAAAAATGTTATTATGACCTCGAGGACTTTATTTCATCTTATTAGTATTTTGATTTAATATTATGCAATACACTTTTCCCGAATTTCTTTATCAACTGGAATACACCCCAAATTTCCATTATTTTAGCTGCCATTGGTGTGACTTAACAGGTTGTGAAAAAATATGTTGAATTTCGAAAGCTTATGAATAATTAAGTATGTTAAAACTTTGGAAATTTCGCCAAAAAGTCGTACTCCCGCTGGCTCTGCTCTAGAAGGGAGATATTGCTTGAAGGGCACTGTTTTGAAACGAAATAGACGATAAGGGCCCGGATGATATTGTAAACCTTTCGTAAATATTTGCAAAAAATTCCATTTCAGAAAATTCTGACAATCACAACTTGAATTTGTTGAAATTAGTCAATTTTGGACAGATATGATGGCACACCCTGTGGATGGATAATCTCGCAACTTAGAAAGATACCGGGCAAACGCCGGGAGATGAAAAGGAAGAAAAATATCTTGTCTCTCAATTTTGAACGTTTCAAGGAGTCTGTAGGAGTTTCTAAGGATTCACAGTTTTAAAATTGGCTACAAAATAAACCGAATTTTTTGAAAAACATTTCTGGTTGGTTATTAATATCTCAGAATTTAAAATCAATAATAAAAAGAAACAATTAAACAACCGTTAAATTAAAACACATCAACAGGTATTCCGTACACTTATCTACGCAATAAAAGACTAGTATGAGCTGGACCATAAGAAGATAGTAAACAATATTCTTACAAATATTTCAGACTGAAAATATGGGCTGCCTATAATAATACTTCCAAGCCACGGTGTTTTTACCATATAAGATAATGTTTCCTTTAGAAGTCATATAGGATAATCAGTGTTTATTTCAACGATATTTTTTCCCAGAAATAATCCATATCATGCTCAGGATATATATCGCGTCTTACTCACATTAATTCTCCACGGGACGTTAATCTGAGGTAGACAGCAAAGCAGAAGGAGCTAAATGATATATATTGTGATGCCCTCTATTATGAAAATGATGGTCATTATAATTGCTTCTAATACTTTAACTTTGGCCTGATCTGTGACTGTATGGTATCATCTGCTTTGTGAGACACATTTTAAGCAATGGTTTGGTTTTTATTCATGCTTTTATAAAAATAAAAGGAAATTAAGGATTGTGTTAGAATGGATATTTCGTGTTGACAAATAGGTCCGATATTAAATGTAGCAGGTTGTATATTTTTTTTAATTATTGATAATTATTAATTATTGATATATATGAAATAGTACTTGCTTTGATATTTATATTTTTAGCTCTTAATCTTGCTGAAGGAGCCATTGTTCATGTTTCACTAAATGGAAACGATAATTTTCGTTGTGGGCAACAAGGTAATCCGTGCAAATCATTTGAATATGCATTGGCTGTGTTTTCGGAATACAATGGCACGATTATTATTGATGGTGGCATAAACAAATCGTATCAATATATTGTAAAGAAAGAAGTACATCTGAAAGCAAACGCCGTGAACATCACCATTTTGAAAAATCCAAACAGTACTTTCTGACCAGTTTTAATAGGTTATAATAATGCTCATTACCTGTTACGAGTCCGAACAGTCCACGAAACATTCATTTTTGTCGAAGGAATAACACTCATAGATATTGGTTTATTTGCAGCAAGTGAGCAATCAATAGATGGTACGACAGAAATCACTATGAAAAATTCAACATTTGATATACACTCCCGAAAAGTACTAGCGATTTCAATCAATTCCAAAATAAATAGGAATTTTCATTAATCACTGTTGATTGAGAATTGCACCATTTCCCAAAGCATTTCATACATTGTGTCAGCTCCAATTGATATCCATATATCAGATGTGATATTCAATTCCTCTTTATTGATTCATTCGACAAAATACAAAGGATACCTTGCAATTAATAACTCAAACTTTCTCTCCGTGTACCCGAACTCGACATTGCTATCAATCAGCGGAGCAGTCAATGTATCGATCTATTCAACAAAAATTGCTTCCAGTTTATTCAAACTGCAGCATAATGAGGTTGGAAAAGTTGGAAAAGTGAAAATTGTTAACTCCATAATCTATGAAACATTCATGCAAATATCAATCATAGCAACAAACCTTCAGATATCACAAACGTCATTTTATTCAAGTGCTGTACATGTTTCAACCTTAAAAAGCTTAAGGAAGCATTACTCTATGTGTACTATTAGAAATGTCACTTTCGATCAATCCACCATGGCAGCCAAAAATGGGAATCTATCGGTTTTTATTCATAGTACCAACTTCATGAACGATGCACAATTATCTGTTCACACCATACCAAACCTCAATGTCCGAAATTGCTTATTTACGGGGAATATAACACGCTATTCAGTAACAATAGATTCATGTTCACATCTTATCATGGTAGACAATGAATATAGAGATATCACGCTGACCACCGCATATTTGGAACTTGTCAAAATACAGCATTCTAATGCTTTCCTTACATCAACTAATTTTTACAAAGTAAGTGATGCAAAAGTTTTTTTACGAAATACTACTTTTTATGACAACATCGTGGAACATACAATAATTTTTATAAAGAACAGTACCGTATCGATCAATGCTACAAACGTTTCTGAATTTAAAACAGATACTTTTAAACTTTTATTTCAAAGTTTCAGTTCCTATGTCACTATAAATGGAACACGAATCACAAACTCTGTCAATTTAGCAATACTCGATGCTTTCGACAATTCTTATGTCAGAATGGTCAGCACCATTTACAGATATAACTTTTACCAATATAAGGTTACATTGTTCTTTGTAAATTCCAGTACAGTGCATTGCGAAAAAATTAACATAGACGATTTCCAAACTAGCAACAAAAAAATTTACAGCTATTGGTCAAATCTTTTTCTCATAACAAACAGCAGTAAAGTTACCTTAGTAAAAATAGTTTTGCATGATATTGATGCTGATTCTTATGTAATATCGTCGTATGATAGCCAAATCAACATACAGAGGACAAGCTTGGCTGGAAGCAATATCGTCGGATTTCTGAATCATACGCGATCAAACGTCACACTTAAAAATGGAAAATTCGAAGACGTCGTTTCAGTGTTATCGCTAATCTATTTTCATGATACTGAAGCAAACTTTAAGGAGGTTATAATTCGCAACATTACTAATGAGAATTATATAATAATGGGTTCAAATTCAAAAAAAGTAAACTTCCAAACTATTTACGTCGCAAATATAAAAACAAGATACGGTTTCAGTTTTACAAAAAGTACTGTAACATTCACAGATGTCTACCTCGTTGGTAACAATCCAAAAGATTGTAAAATCTACGGAGAAGATAGCAGTATCAACATCACTTCAGCAACATTTCGTAATTGGAGAATTTCTTTAAATACAAATAAACTTGACGCATACGAAATTTGCTTGCAAAATGTTAACATTACAAGCACTGGAATGTTGGTAGAATTAAGTCTGAGTCCTTCAACATTTGTACTCATACATAATATCACGTTATCAGTACTTCCAATGCTTACGGATTATCCTGTTTTTACCATCACATTTTTTTACAAATCTATTGCTGAATTATTGACGAATCACAGTAACCCGTTACTTGATTATCGCATAGCGTGTCCAATGAACTATTACTTGGATAGAACATTGCTCGTATCTAGGGGATATAGGGATGATTATTATTGCCGAAATTGCGCCAAAGGATCATACTCCGTATTAGCAGTTCTGACAAATATCGAACTTTTTGACAATGGCTCATATGGAATGTGGCACTTTGAACCATCTTTTGAGCATCAAGTGAATTGCTTCAAATGCCCAACAGGAGGGATTTGTGATAACGGTATTATAAGTAAAGATAACTTCTGGGGTTTCAGAAATGAAAGTAATGAAATTTCGTTCCTTCCATGTCCGGAAAGATACTGTTGTTCAAGACAAGAAAAGAAATGCGCTTCATATTTCACTTGTAACCATCATCGAGAAGGAGCGTTATGTGGAGTTTGCAGTAAAGGATATCAACTAGACTATTTCTCAATGAAATGTATACCCGATGAGACATGTAAGCTAAGATGGCAATTCTGGTTTATATACATTGTGTGTGCAATGTTTTACATATTCTTCATCATGATACTTAATGAGATATCAATTCTATATAGAAAAGGTAGAAATTTCATTAAAAAGATGTTTGTCTTTGCCAAAAGCAAGTTTGTCAAAAAAATCAATCCACCACCAGCTGTAATCTCTTATAATCCTGCTAACGAGCAGATTACATCAAATATTGGCAAGAAAGACGTTGACTCTGTAAATAAACTTCCAAAATATGACACTGACCATACAAACTCGAATATGTGTAAACAAACAAAAGAACGGAAACATGATAAAGCACTTCTATTTGGGATCGTAAGTACATTTATATCCTTTTACCAAATAAAAGCACTGATTCAATTGAATACAGGGTATGAACAGAATAAAACCTTTGTTGACGAAATCATCACAAGTTTCTTCAACATGGATATGTTCAAAATACCAATCAAGATTTGCCCAATACTTGGACTTCAAATTATCACGAAACTAGTTGTAAAACACGTGGTATTTTTCGGAACAATGATCATTTTGTTAAGTCTGATGCTTCTTTGGGGCTTGGTGTATCAAAAAGTATCTCGGAAATTCTGCAATAATAGTCAAGCTAATGAAAAACACGAAGAGGAATTCGTAGTTTCAGTAGAAACGCAAGTTCATTTCTCAGTTAAACCAGATAGTAAATACATGGCGCACCAGCATTGTGTATACATTTCCTTTGTACGCTTGTTGTTGTTGAATTACAAATCGTTAGCTTTCTTTTCTTTGACGATGATCAATTGTCAAGTAATCAATAAAAATTACGTTTTGTTTATTAATGGTGAAATTCAGTGTTGGACATGGTGGCAAAATTTAACCTTTTTATTCTTGTTTTTGTGGGTCCTACCATTTCCTTTTGGTTTACATCTGACGATACATATGCTGAGAAAGGACATCATATCCATCAGAAACTTTTTCTTGTTTTTGTGTATGCCATTGTTATCACCGGCATACTACGTTTACAAAAAAATGAAAGAGACTCAAAATGTACAGCAAACAAAAACGGAAAATCAAGTCCTGAAGAAGCGTTTACTTGCTTTATTTCAAGATCCATATCGCAAAAGTTCATACGACGGAAATGTTATTATTTGGGATTCTTGGAATTTATTTTTCAGATTACTTGTTACCGTTTGCTCTGTTTTGTTGATCGATCCTTTTTCCCGAATGGGAATCATTACGCCTGTCCTACTCATTTTCATGGTGATTCATGTAAAGGTGTCGCCATACAAAGAACAGTTTGTCAATCATTTGGAAACGTTATCCTAGCCTCTTAGCACTTGTTAACATTGACTTGTTCAAAGCAATGGCATATCTGGATAACTTTAATGGTGACGGGAAACTTGAATTCCTACAAAAGATTTTCCAAAATATCTTGAATCCTGTGGTGTTCTTAATTTTGTACGCCTTGTACAATTTTGTTCTTAAGGTTACAGTTTTGCTGAAGAAGCGAAAGGAAATGATCCAATACAAGAAATTTACATAATGGTAATCATCAATGGTAATCAATATTAGCAGTAATATTATATCTTTAACATCCTTATCTGAAATGATGTAAGAAAATGTCCTAGATTGTTCAAGACGTAAGTTTTCAGAAGTTGTAAAAATCTCAGGTCTTTTCAGACTTTTACGAAGTTTTATATTTGTCTGTAAATGATTGATCGAATGACACTGCATTAAAGGAATGTGACGGTTCCTAATGTAAATTGCTGATTTTGCAACTGTCACAAGACTTTCTTTTAACCTCAAAACGTTTTCCTCAAGGGATGATTTTGCGCCTCGTACTTGGGTAACGACTTCGTGCATCACTATTTTAAAGAACAACCCGACATCTCTAAGAAAGCTAGACCATCGACGGACTGGGCTTTTCATGGATAGTGAGTGATACACGAAGTACTTACCCGTACTTGAAACCTTGAAAATCAAATGAGCGCTTGGGGAAAGTATACAAGGATAAACGATGTACTGACGGGTTACTTGACTGCTAAAACAGCATTTAAAAGTTAAATTTCCATAATAATGTAATTTGCACGATTTATGAATGGTTTAGAAATTTAATGGTTGACCTTAACCCCTCATTAGGATTATGTATATTAAATATTATATATTATATTTCTTTATTAGTATTAAAGTGATTTATTAATTCCTTGAAGTTTATTATTCATGCTGATTTTGTGATTTTCTGTTTTGTGTAATAACTATTTGTTTGTTTGTACAAATAGATAAATAAATAATAATAATAATAATAATAATAATAATAATAATAATAATAATAATAATAATTATGTTTTTAGTAATCTGTCAATTCGATACTTGTAGACCAGTCTGGCATAGTTGCAATAGATTTTTAGCAAAGGGACTCTCTACGTAACATAGATTATTATACCTTCTATACGGTTTCTTCTGGAAAAATAGAGAAAGTCAATTCCTTTTGGCTTGGGATAACCAGAAGTTTTTATCCTGGAGTCGGTAGAACAATTACATATGTCACACACAAGATATGTTGAAATAACTTTTACTGTAAGCCATAAAAAACGCTACTACGATGTCAGATAAGTATATAAGATATTTTCTGTTGAGAGAATACGTTTAAAATCAAATTTATTTTTTATGCTGATAAATATTATGCGTTGTGTTGCAAATTATATGCATTAGATCAGTATTTGAATACGATATAATTTACACTTATAAACGGTAAATAGGTAAAAATAATGAAGAAGGGTCATATACACACCAAAATATTTGTTTTTTCATATGTAAATTTCCCATTGAAACGAGCTTATTACATAATATAAGCCTGTTTTTGTTCGTACAATCTTTGCTACTTTGGTTTGGCAGTGTCTTTGTGTATAATACACGTAGCACCAAATCGGAATTTTTGTGTCAGAAGGTATGCACGTGTGTCCGAAGGTGTGCACGTGTTTTAAGTCCAAAAGAACATTTAGAAACTTTTTAAACTAACTTTCCGGAAACGTTTGGTTTAGGAATTTGTAGTAAAGATTCCCGTGGGCAAAATCATCAAAAATTCTCTGTGGAAGAGTGCTTTTTTATTGAAATAGGAGGCGAAATTGCCATTCCTAAAGAAAACACTCCTCCTCATAGACTTTATGGAGATTTCGCCAACTGCGATATCTCAAGAAATGTACTTGCAATTCAGTTCTTACTGAGGTAATATGTTATTAGCACATGCTTCTGTAAAATGAGTGGAAAAGATCAATTAATTAATCCAGCCGCTTTGTGGGTTCACCAAATCTGTCCACGGTTGAACCAATTTAAAAACATTCGAAATTTAATTGTCATAATTTTCTCAAATTGGATTTCTGTCTGGATTTCGTTTCATGCTTCAACCTGTTATACTTTGTTTACTCGCAAGAAGAATGTCCTTCAAACAACTCCACTTTTCTAGAAAATGTCCAGCCCGAGTACGACTTTTTATAAACATTTCAAAAACACAAATATCCTTACGTTAAAAAAATCTTGGCGTTTAAACTGACATTCAGGAAATATGTATCAGTCTGTCAGTGCCTCCAAATATACTGATTTCACTCACTTTAGTTTGAAGAATCGGAATTCGACTTGACTAAACCTTGTCAATGGGTATTGTTCAGTGCATTATTAAGGAGTGTAAGATCGGAAAACGGCAACGGCAACAGCAACTTAAAATCGACCGCTCTCGTTCGGTTCTCGTCGCCGTGAGATTAAGTTAACATTTTTTTCCGCGCTTAATAAAAACAAAACAGTAAAAAAGTAATCACAAAATATGCCCAAGTTAAAGAATGTTAGAAATGCTTTACTGAGAGCTTATTGTGAAGATATAATTTATGATGATGAATTTGTAGTACTGTTTGATCTTAATTCTACTAAAAATCCGGAAATACCTTATTGGCTATATGATAGATTTGATCTTGGACTGGTGACAGATGATGAGTGTAAAACTGAATTTCGTTTTACAAAGAGTGATGTTTATAGACTCAGTGCTACCCTACAAATACCTCATGATATCACTTGTTATAATGGAACTATATACAATTCTATAGAGGCTTTATGCATCCTTTTAAAAAGATTCGCTTATCCTTGCAGATACCTTGACTTGGCCCCTCGCTTTGGTAGGTCAGTATCTGAACTATGGATTATCACGCAACAATGTCTAATTGGCTTATTTCACGTTGGGAGCACCTGCTCAACTCTTTTAACCAAAACTGGCTTAGAAGTGATTCCTTGGAGGTTTTTGCAGCTAAAATTCATGACAAGAGTGCCCCCTTGAGAACTGCTGGGGATTCATAGATGGGACAGCCAGACCAGTTGGTCGACCGGGTGAACACCAACGTATAGTGTACAACAGTCATAAAAGGGTGCATGAACTAAAATTTAAATCCGTCGTGGCACTCAACGGACTTATTGCCAACATGTATGGTCCTGTTGAGGGGAAACGTCATGATAGTGGAATGCTGGCAGATTCGAATCTGCTAAATCTTCTTCAACAGTTTAGCTTTGATTCTAATGGAAATCCGCTATGTATTTATGGTGACCCAGCATATCCACTAAGAGTTCACCTGCAAGCTGGGTTCAAAGGTGTAAATCTAACTAATCAACAAAAATCCTGGAATAAGAGCATGAGTGAGGTCCGAGTAGCTGTTGAGTGGGAATTTGGCGAAATTGTAAATTACTTCAAGTTCCTAGATTTCAAGAAGAATTTGAAAATTGGTTTAACCTCTGTTGGAAAAATATATTTGGTTTGTGATTTATTAAGTAATGCTAGAAATTGTCTATACAGAAATCAAGTCTCTAAATATTTTGATATGGATCCTCCTCTTTTAGAAGAATACTTTCAATAATAAACATTGTTATTGTTCCTAACCTGCCACTATGGTGTGATCAGCAAAACAATGAATACTCAATTTATGAGAAAAATAAATGTTTTTTTTTAAATTGACCAACAAAATTAAAGTTCATAGAACAAAGTCCTCA
Organism: Turritopsis rubra; assembly: GCA_039566895.2. Taxonomy (NCBI): domain Eukaryota; kingdom Metazoa; phylum Cnidaria; class Hydrozoa; order Anthoathecata; family Oceaniidae; genus Turritopsis; species Turritopsis rubra. Next base: position 8,882,011 of record CM077617.1, on the reverse strand, counting down.
AATAAATATGAAATATGAAATATCAATACATCTATAATATACATATATAAATATAAATAACAAAATACCAATACTCCTTTTTATGCTTGATAACAAAACAGAAAATATACAATTATAAAAAATATAAAAAAGATGTAGAATGAAACACTTCTAAGTTAGAATAACAAAAGAGAATAAAAACATTTTTTAAAGAATCAAAAACCTTTTTGTTTCTTGTCTAAAAATGCACAACTATAAAATTCAAGAGAAACAAAATATAGAACTATATGCCTAGCTCGTGAAAACAAAGAAATTTCAGAAACATTCAAAATTTTTCATTATGCTAGTTTGTCGATTAACTTCATTAATACATCTTGCTGCTGCTTAAACATAGCAGTTTGCTGTAACATTAGGGCTTGTTGGAGTTTCAATTCTTCTGCTTTTTGTTTTAACTCCTCTCTTCTCAGCTCAATTTCCATGGCAGATTTTTCCTTAAGAAAAGGTATCGTTTCAGAACCATTATTACGAGCACGTTTACTTGGGGTCTCATCACAGGAACGTTCCTTTGTTTCTGAAAATGTTTCTAGGCTTCTCTGTCTCATCTCAGCAGCTTTCTGCATATCGCCTTCTGTTTTGGCTTTTTTATCCTCAGATTCATTTGTTTGCTCCTTCTCAGCTAATTTGAACCGTTCAAGAATATCCTGAAGAGCTATGTCTAACTCAGTCTCTTCAGGACTAATACCTGATGCTCGTTCTTCAGCATTATTTTTTTTCTTGGATTTTTCTAGCATGGTATTTAAATGGTCTCTTACTGATCTTGCATTGACACGAAATATCGGATCGACATTTGCATTAAGGGAAACAGCGATTTTTTCCCAAATTTGTTTTCTTTCTACTGATCCCTTTCTTTGTTGATATGGCTCAAAGAGAAGTACTTCTCTAGCAAATATAATATCATGTGCATCTGTCCATCTCATTTGTGTACTTAAAAAAAGATTTTTGTCGATTAAAATTAATCATGCTGTATAAAACTTTCCTTACATTAGTAAAGACTTAAAAACATCATGAATTATTATTTTTGAAAGTAAAACTGTACGTACCCAGTCATTTCTGTGTGCTTTCCTTATAACAACCATACGTTTTCAGAAGACGGGAAATCAGCTCAACTGGCGTTGCGAACACGAGATCTAAAACTTCAATCAGGGAATCACCTCGAATGAGCATGCGCAGAATGGCACTTTATGACGTTTTCGGTGCCGTTGCCGTTCTGGTTTTCAGATCTTAAACTGCGTATTCACAGATAAGCAGGCGAAACTTACGGTGAAAATAACTTTATTTTGTTTAAATACGAGTTCTGTTGGGCAAAACATTTTTGTTGGGAAAGACATTCTTTTTCCGTAAAAGTGTATGTTTACCCATCCTAAAATTACCAAAGTAAAGCAGAAATTAACCTACCAACACTTATTTCAGGTAGACCAGTTGATGTCAAAGTTTACAATAGGCAGAGAACTCTATAGTCAATCTAAAGGAACAGAATAAATCGAGTTCCTTTCCAAATTTTGGCCGTAATATGAATAAAGAAATCTTTGAAAATCATTGAAAACGTTCTTCAGTGAGAAACCTGAAAGTAGCAGGAAAAGGATCTTACTCGTGGAGGGGGAAGAAACTTTTAATTTAAAAATTCATAATCATACATGAGTGTTGCTATTATATTTAACAACTGCTTAAATAAAATCACTGTCTGTCTAACTATACATCCGATCTCTTCTTTTTCGACATCCCAGTGTTATCCAACTTCTGAATTTGCAATGATGTTTTGCTTGATTTTTAGTTTTTTCGGTACCCATGTCAGTACCCAAACTGCGTGCCCAAATTGGGTAGCCGACGTTTTAAGACAACCCGTATATTTTTAAAGATCAGATAAAGAGGTAAATCACACACGACACGGAGAAGCTACTTCTCCAAAATATTTAATAAGATTTTTTTAAGATGTTGGTCTCCTTGTTCTTCCTTTGACATCATATCCATCTTTTACTTCTTTGGTAATCAAGAAAGATTAACAGAAAACCGGTAGCATGCATTTAATTTGTAATTCAACGATGAGGTTTTACCCATTTCTAGTTAGTAACTTGAAAGAGATGTAGCTTTTTCCCATCTCGAGTAAACTAAATGACAATTGTTTCGTCATAATACGAAGATGTTACACCATAGCTACTAACTTCAAGGTGTTAACACGAAGTCGTAAGTTGAAGATTATCCGCATCTATCGGACTGAGATCTTCCGTTTTCCATGCTTGATTAGCGTGAAACCATCACAAATCTGAAAGAAATATTTTCACAGGAACAAATGTTCCTAAGCCTCAAATTTTCCTTGGCAGTTTCTTAACTTTAAAAACTTCAATGCCTTATGTTCTGTGTATCTAGATTTATAAGGGCACTCAAAAGGATTCTTCCTATACAAAAATGGTAAGAATTTTGTAAATGTATATCAGAAGAAGAGGATTTCACTTCCAATTGTTGTTGTCTTTCTGATTCAATTCCATTCTGTTGCCCACATCAAAGTTCACAGAAATATATAACTGGGTATGAAATTATTTCAAATCAGCTTTTGATGTTTTTGTCCCCATTCAACATGCACAACCTCTCAGTTGATTCTTTTGAAATCTTGATCAGTAGAACAAATAGCGAATTAATAAAACTAAGCTGTTTTAATTACTCCTGAAAGAATCAAAGTATAACAGCTAATGAATATCACGCGACAATATCGGTAAATAAAACTGATAAAAAGACTGCTTAAAATTCTACGGGCTTAACGTTTGTCGTTCCTACTTCCTAACCAGTTATTTATTCTATGAACTTTAAGAGTTGTATTATCACCATGTTAATTTTATGGATCAACACCTTTTCATTTTCTAGTTGCACCGACCGACAGATTTATCATTTATCCCATGTAAACGCTAGAAATTATATATGTTTGTTATGATTTTAAGTTTTATTCTTTTGTTCTTTTCACCTGATCAACATATTATGATCTTTACCCATTTTGACAGTCTGTAACCATATTTGACTGAACGAACAACGCTATACTAAAAGGTTTGGTGTTTTGCAATTGATGCAGTTAAATAAATAAATGAATCTTTCCATCAAAAGTTCATAGAATAAATACCTGGTTAAGAATTAGCAACAACAAGCTAAAGAAAGCGCGTAGATGGTTTAATCAGTCTTTTTCTCAGTTTTGGTGCACCGATATTGTGTATTATCTTGCAATTGCGAACCACTTTCGGAGGTGCTTCAAATACCTTTGTTTCGGAACCTAATAAAGAAATTAAGGATTTCAAAATAGACAGCTAATGACGTGTAGCGTTAATGCTGACAGAAACATCAACACCTTGTTGTCTCATATTTAGGTCCTTGACTGCATAAATGATGGCATGTTTTCCTGATGTCTGGGCACCATACGATCTATCAATATTTACAACGATTCTGTCGGGTATAATAACGTTGGTGACATTGACTGGTAACCTTCTAATAATTACTGTGGTAGCTATGGATCCGTTGAAGAAGCTTCATACTCCGTTCAACTACTTTTTGCTTAATCTGGCAGTAAGTGATTTGGTAATGGGAGCTGTTACCATGCCAATATCTGTCTATGTTCATTACAAAGAAGCAGAAGGTGGTCTGGATTCCTTTCCCATTATATTATTACACATGTCCTATTTCATTTCAGCTTCAGTAAGCCTCCTCAGCCTCATTGCACTCTCAGTGGATCGCTATATTGCCATAAGTTGGCCAATTAAGTACAGAAGGTTTTTATCTTGGTGTAGGTGCATAGCAACGTCGCTTTTCATTTGGTTGTTTTCTATGACAGTCCCGATTATTTATCTAGCATGGGGTTACTTACAGTATTTAATGTTCTATGCAAACGCCGCAATTTTGACTAGTCTCGTCATTATGACTGGAATATACTTTCGAGTTTATCAAGTCTTGAGTGCCCAAACGGTAGAGATGAACAGGATCAACCGAACATCCTCAAATACAGCGCAAGAATTACATTTGAAACGGTTATTTATGGAAAAAAAGGTTACTCGAACGTTCTTGGTGATTTTATTTTTCTTTGCCTGTACCTATATACCAGCAATTGTTTTGATTTACGTTCTGCATTTCTGCAAATCATGTGACTGTACACTTCGACACGTATTTCGGGACATGCAGTTCCTTCTGGTGTCAATAAACAGCTGTGTCAATCCTTTTATCTGTACCATAAGATTGAAAAATTTCTACCGGTCCATTAGAGTTTTGTTTCAAACACAAAGGAAATCATCTACTACTGAGTCAACGGAGAGGACAACCATCACGTTTGTTAACGAAGGAATGACGAAGAATGGAGGGATAGCTGTTATTCAAAAACAACTTTATTAAATCAAGCCACGTACATTTAAAATAAACTTGGTTTGGGTCAGGTCAGTCTTAACAGCTAAATTTTAAAGCTGGATATGTATTAGTTATCGCACAGTGCCGAGTGCAATATGGCGAATATTTTTCGATTTTTTTTTTACATTTGCTGTTATTTCACGAGCCTTTATCATTAGGATTTATCATGCTCCTAATATATTAACACCTAGTTTTAATCACAAGTTTATTTTAAGCGTACGGTACTGCTGAATCTGCCATAATTGCATTTGGAGTTTTGCTTCCCGGAGTCAGTGTGTAACATAGATGATCAATCCATCTGGCTTTAGGAAGTTTTCATCCCGGAGTCGGTAGGATAATCAAATACCCGAGCACACATGAGATAAGTTGATAATAATCGTAAAGTACGTCACATCAAAACGCAAATACTCAACGTCCGGATTACAAATGAAAATTGTTCTGCATAGAGGCTATAGCTAACAAAATTCAAGGTCATTTTTAGCGGAAGGGTTTCTTAATAAACGTCATTATAATGATGATGTAGCTCAAGTTAATATCTTTTATAAATTATAGGAATCTGTATTCGGATACGATATATTTTATGGAAATACGTACGAAACTGAAGATCACTTCACTTTGGACCAAATAAATGATGGGTATTTCTAGATTAACTGCCCCATATCTTGAATAAGTATAATGTATTAATTATAACAATAGTACTTCTACCCAAACCTTCCAAGAATATGATCCACTATTGGTCCAAGAAACAATTCAATCGTTAAAGAAACACAACCACATTTTGAAATCCTCAATCTAAATAATTATAATAAAATAAATTCGCGAATTTAGAGTCCAATTACATTGTAAGTGTACTCAATGACAACCAATCAGAATTGAATAATTTGTGCACCTTAATAAAAAAAACCCCTATCAGGATCAAATTATGGATCGTGTTTATATCCGAGAACAATTCATTTGTCAAAAATATACTCAATAATTAAAAAATAAAATGTGATTACAATTGCTTGAGGAAATATTGACTTGTTAGTGGGAACTGAGTATTCGCCACAACAAATATGCAGCTAATGTGGCAAAAAAGCCAAACAGTGAGGCACGTAACACAATTGTTTTCCAAATATTGCAGTCTTATTTTGTTGTCAAGCGGTTCTATGAGGGTGGGTGCACCTGGAAAGCTAGAAAACCAAAGAGGAAATGGAATGAATGTTCCCTGCATAACCATTAAGATTTCAGAACAAGTCTAATGTTAAAGTAGAACTCATTGTCAAAGACTTTGTGAAAGACTTGTTTGAGAAGATAGATTATCTGTAAAAAATCGCCTTCATGTTCTCCACAATGCCCAAAATAACAAATTTTGAAAAAGGAGGCTGGATATAGGTGCCTGTTAGCACAAAGGTTCGATTTACAGCGTCATTTCACCTTTATCAGGAATGTACTGTTAATGCCAACAATGCAATGATTATGTAGAAAGCCAGTAGTTTTTAAAATTTTGAATTTGGATTAATTTTTCAACTGTGACAAGCTGAAGCCAGCTACTTTACAGAAATGTAAAATCAAGTTGACGGCGAAAAGGTAGTAATTTTAAAGTGCCTGTGGCGACAACCTTTGCTCAGTCATTGTTACGATCTTAACGAGTTCTTTTGACTACCTCCAGTCAAAGTGACTCTGAAAATGCTGTCAATTTGACAACGATAGGTAGTTAACAAACAAAACGATGAGCTTATCGAGTCATAATGATTACCTTTTATGAGTAAATTGGCTTCATTTCCGAAAGACGATGTTAGGTATATTCAAAATTAACTACCTGAAATGAGTCAGTTACTACTTTCCCGTTACGACTTCTACAGAGGCTACTCTAAAGCGAATTCTCGGAAAGACGATACAATATTAAAATATAATGTTGGCTGATTATCGACCCTAGCATTTATTTTATACCTTATAAGATATGGGGATGTTTTATTTATGGTCTGAGGAAGTGTTTTACCGAATATTGTTTTAGATGGTAGGATCCCTTTAATATCAACGCTTTCAAAGAAAATGAAGTTCTCAAATCTATGTTAGAAGACTACCAAAACATCTTTGTGGTTCCCTTCTCGATCGCGTCTACATAAGAAACTCCTTAATGGATCTATATTCGATAAACTGCGTTATCGAAAGTCTCTTTTTTACAGATCACGACGCTTGTAGATTAGTGAGAATAAAGAACTAAACACAATATAGTTCTTGTGTAAGTCATTAATTGGAATAATTCTATGTACCATTTTTTGACTTCCATAAAAGCTTGATTTCAGAGTAGATCGTTTAGATATTTATTGCCTACTGCGGAAATTGTTAAAGTCTCTGGGCTTCAATTTATTTTTTCTTCCGATAGACATTTTTTTTTCAAAACAATTGAGACAGATTTTTGCGTCAGAGAAAAAAAGTAATGATATATCTTAATCGTTGTTCTTAATCGTCAATCGTCATGTCAAGTCAAGTCACGGTTTTAACGCTGCCCGGGCTGCAAGAATACATTCTTGTCTGGAACTTGTGACGTAACAGTCTATTTTAATGAAACAGTCGTAACAGTCCATTTGTTATTTTAATGTTTAGAAAGCGAAAGTCGGGAGAACAGTGGAAATGGTGAACTTCTGATATTTTGTTTTTGCTTATGAAGAGGCATTGTTATTAAAAAAGAATTATTTTTTCGTAAATACTGTATGGTTTTGAAATGTTGTTTTAGTGGAGGTTCCCTTTAATACAACACTAGTAATTATGCAAACAATAGCAGACATTTCCGATGGTTGACAAAATAACCTATAACTGAGGTAATCCCTGCCTGTTCAAAGCTAAAATTTCGTCTAATGTAACATTGAAGCGTGCTTGTATTTTTATCAGACCAAAGTTGGTGGCTTATAGCCGGGAGGATTTTTGCGTCAGAGAGAAAAAGTCATGGTATAATCTTAATCGTTGTTCTTAATCGTCAATGCTTAAAACCGTGCATAGAAAAGCGTCGACGTAATACCGTTGTATCAAACAGTGGAAGAGTATAGCTTCATGAAATTACTTTGCAATTTTAGTGTTCATTAGATTACCTGTACGTTTTTCTTTTCTACTCTAAATATAACTTTACTCTTCTCTTAAAATTTTCCTAAGCTGCAGATCCCCTCTGTTGACTTTCATTCTGTTGTAAGGAACATTCTGTATAGCATTAACAGAAGTTTTCTGTGTTTATTAATATTTTCATTACATTTTAGATCATCAATTCATAACACGTCAAAATGATCTCTTCAAAAATGGGAAGTCTTAATGTTGGGAAAATATAAAATCATGACATATTGATTATGATCTTGAAGCAGTTGCCAAGCCAGTAAAGAACAGATGGAGAACGTTTTGTTACTGTTAGATTTTGTATCTTTGTTTTCCAGTGATATATTTTATGATCTTGTGTTTAGTTTGCATGTTATTTTCATTTTCATCATGTATTTGTTCATAATAAAAAAGTGGAATTTAGTGATGTATTTGTGAACACTCCCTTGTAAATGCTTTTAGTATTACCCAAGAAACTATATTCTTAATTGTGAGAATTACAGAAATGTTTGTTGAAATTGGGAAAGCCAGTAAGATTACTTTCACGCTAAAGAGGGGTTTACACTAGTAAATTAATTGAACTGATGTTATACAAATCGCTTTGTCAAAATAGAGAATTCCATTGAATTTTCCTTGTTTTCACAATGAAATTTGTCATAGAAATCAAATATTATATAATACCAAGTGCATTCTTTCACAGTAATACTGAATACCATATTCACAGAAGGATTTTCTATAGTTTGACAAAATCATTTTGTGATAAAACTTTTCCGCAAGTCTTAGCATAGTCTTAGAAGGCAAGTGTTTAAATAATATTATCGAAAAACGCCATATAATCGCGAATGTTCTGGGATAAGTAACTTGGACACGACGCTGACCTGTGTTCCCCATCTCCAGCAAGAATTTGTAAGGAAATCGGGTTATTCCGACCAAAAATGGTGAAATCGGACTTCAGATTGGATTGTGAAATTTGAGCTGTACCTGAAAAAAATTATTGCGTCTGAATTTTAGGAAATTTTGAAAGAAGAAGAGGAAACTAAAAACGGGAGAAATTTTTTATGGAAAAATCTTCCTATTGGAAAGGAGTTTTTTCTGCTGATTTGATCTGATAAATATAGGATGGCAATTGTTTCCCTTTCTTCAAAGAAGAGGAACAATTCTCCTGCAGATAAAATAATCACAAACGTGGTTTTTCTGCAAGTCCCACACGTGTTTTTTAAACGAAAGATGTTGAAAAGCCAAGCAGGTATTGTATTATGATATAAGGCGACATATTTTTAATTTTGAACTTTTGATCAGACAGGATCACAAATTATATGCAATTATCAAGAATTTTTTTATCACGATATGAAAAATAATACGTCCTTCACCTTTAAAAGTACGCAAAGAATAAATTGGCGACAAAAGTATTGGGTTGCCAAATGAACTTTTAAAATTGCGAGGACCAGCGGCACGCGTCATAGAGCAAAACTAGTTCGAATCAAGATTCAGCAAGTTCAATAAAATTTTACGTAAAAGTAAAAGTAAAAGTAACATTTTACTCTGTTGCTGGAAAATTTTTAGCAGCAAGAGAGGCTTCACTGCCATTTTCACTATCATTTTCACTATTACTAATACTTTCTTTTCCGTTATATTTCGCATCAGATTTATTTATTAACCGTCAACAATTACAATAAACATTCAGTTGTCAAACAAAACAAAAGGGTATTGTCAGCCAATCAGCGAAGCCAACATTTCATTAAATTCTTATTATAGGTAAATGTAAATTTATGCATTATGCAGGGTGTGGAGATAGATAGAGAGATGACATCAGCCTTTGGATTTAAGTCATTGCACTGCTGTTTGTGGATGTGAACGAACGTTTGGTAGTTACGATTTGAGCGATTTGGTTGAAAATACAAGAATTTAAAGGTTCTGTTGTTACACTTTGATGGGAAAGAGTTTACTAGTTTTGTATATTTACCTATATTCCGAAAGTGTTAAAAAGGAAAAGAAGTGGTGGTGTGATATTGGTGTTTTCTTGAGCACAGGTTCACATACACCACGTGCCTTCTTATCACGTGTCACAAACGTATCACGAACCTTTCGGTGGAAACTCTTATAAAAGTGTTTGGAAGAAAGAAAGTTTTTTATAAGAAAGTTGTTTATAAACTCAATCACCCAAACAAATTCTACAAGGTTTACATCATGAACTTTACTGATATGATATTGGAGCTTGAACTATATGATAGTGTGTTTGTGTGTGTGAAAGATGAAATAATTGAAGGAATATAGACAGACAAAAACAAAAGCATATAATTTTCAAAGTAATTTCAATCTGTTTTGTATGGCGCGCGGAACCGTCAATAAATAATTCCATTCTCACAGGGTGGCCAGCAAAATTTCACTTCTAATTTCCGGCTATATTCCAGGTATTCCCAGGTGGCATTTTGAATTTTTCCAGGTATTTTTACCTCACAAATCGGTTAAGTAAGATGAAAAAAAGAAAAACACCGGACTGATAAAACACAACAGTAACGAATTTCAATAACATATTGCTTCTAAATAAATGCAAAATGAGAATAGCGATGAAAATTGAATGAACATTTTCCATGGAAATAGCATGGAAAAAGAACTGCTATATAATAATTCCATTTGATGATTATTCTCAATCTTTTAAAAACTATATTTTCAACAAAATAAAGGAGAAATTGGGGTTTGATCGTCTGCCGTGAAATTAGTCTCACTCGCTCATCATACGATTCAACAGTTAGGCTATTTCATACTATTTCAAATGAGCTGTTGTTGTTTTTGTTCGCATTTACACCAACGGTCTATATGTTTTTTTAGGTTTCAGAAATGGTGCAAAGATAACAGAAAAAGATGACTGGCTTGAGTTGTGGAATGGAATGTACGAAATATCTATTGTTTGTCTTCAACTTTATAATTTGGGTAAGTATAAATAATTTTTTAAATTTAAAATATTCTCCTATGAAGTAAGTTAATTTATATTATATTTTATTTAAATGTGCAAAATAATCTCCTTAATCCAGTGTTTTTTGTCAAATTGGCAAACTATTCCAGAATTCGGAAAACTAAATCCCGCAAAAGTTTCCTCAGTAGTAGAAAAATATATTCTTCGTGTCGTTGTGTAATCATAACATATAGTAACAAACGAAAATATAATTCAAAGAATTTGATCTGGAAAATAAAAATTGTAATTATTTCTTGTAGGTCTTAGGCATTGCTGCTTTGGGCATTGGCATCTATAGTCGCATCAAAGGTTCTGATTGGGCTTCACTTGTGGATGGCAACAACATCTCAAACGCCGCCAACATAATGATGTTCGCTGGATGCTTCGTCATGATGTATGGATTTCTCGGTTGTTGTGGTGCTTGGAAAGAAAGCAAATGCCTTCTGATTCTTGTAAGTCTCTAGAACATATATCTTTTCCAGTTTAAAGCGTCTTCCCGTTTTCGGACATCTTACGCCCCATCTCGAACTGCTTATTAGAAATCAACCCACGAACGTATAATCCTTTCATAAACGTCCTTCTTTTTATAATAAATAGTTCTCAAAAGCTCCGGACGTTTTGATGGGGGTCGAATAGAAAACGAAACAGGTGTTATTTCCTTCCCATTATAAAGTACCATTACTATCAGTAAATACGGGGAAATAGAGTAAATTGTATATTTGATTATAAATAAAGTTATATCAAATACACTTTTTTTTTCTTTCATTTTAGCATTAAAATTTTCAGTTTTTCATGCGGCGATGGTGTAGTGAAGGCACCTTCGGTTTTCACCGGTGCGATTAGGGTTCAATCCCTGCTGCAGAAACTGGAATCGATACTCCACTCCGATGCGCTTTGAAAGTAGCGTATTAAGCTCTTTAGGAGTCATCGACTGACCAGCATGCTGGTCAGTGCGCAAGTTAGATCAATGCTTAACGTATCTCTAGCGGTAAGTTTACTAAAAAGTTGACTTATCGAAAGGGATAAAGAGTCATTGAGATAAATGGATATGCCCCAAGGACCTTAAAACTTCCTGTTACTTACTCACCTACTCTAACAAAATACTGCTCATTTAGTACGCTATCGCTTTGATCGCCATCTTCGTTTTGGAAATTGCTGCTGTTATCTTTGTATACATAAAGAAGGACACAGTAATTAACAACTTAGAGACTGCTTTGCATAAAACAGTAACCTTTTCATACGGAAAACACAGTAAAAGTGAAGAGAGATTAACAAAAGCAATGGATTGGTTTCAAGAACACATTAAATGTTGCGGTTCAAAAGGTCCCGCTGACTGGGCTACTTCAAAATGGAAAATATCTAACGCCGACAATAATGTGCCACGATCTTGCTGCATGAAAGACGTCACGTGTAACACCAAAACCAATAAAGGGATCTATACGGAGGTAAGTGTGACCGCGGTTACACAAATGCTGCTGCGAATGGCTGAGAGCTCTATTTATATAACTATTTATTTTGCAATTTTCAGGGTTGTGTGAAAGTAGGCGAGACATTTGTTAAAGACAACATATGGAAGATAGGTGGCGTTGCTTTTGGCATTGTTTTTGTTCAAGTAGGTGCTTGTTTGAAACCAAAGACAACGCACTTGATTGTAAATCCCCTTGTTTTTATGTATCAAATGGTTATGAATTAATTTCCCGTTTATTTAGTTTATTGGAGGCGTTTTCGCAATAAAACTTTACCGAGCTATTGATAACGAACAATCTTAGAGGAAAGTACAGTGGGGGAGTATTGGAAATGTTGCATCTTGGCTTCTGTGTTGATAAAAAAAAGCTGGACACATTTCACTTACTGAACGAAACAGTACAACTAGACACTTTACTATCTGATGTAAATTTTCTATTTCAAGGTTTTGTTTATTTTGGTTAGATGTTCTTATTATTAGTTAATTGACCATTCCCCTTGTTCAGTTATCTCTTCAATAACCAATACAACTTTTTTTCAACGATATATTTTCTGCATTCATACAATATAATGGTTCTTCTTGTTGAGAATGTAAAAGGTGTGTTTGAAAATAAACAGCGGTGCAAATACAGGCGTTTATAATTGTGATCTTTTGTTGCAAATTTTTCAGTTGTGTTTGATACGCAAAAGAGAATACACGGTGTTAAAAATTAAATTGGTAATTCGTAAAAAATTATAACATGGTCCACCAAGACAGGAAATGTTAGACAAATAATTAGAAATATATACAATAATAATAACAAGAGCCATATGGCATGTGACATGGACACGATTGCAGTAGATGGTATTTTTAATTTGTCTTAATAATTTTTCAAAAAATAACCTTTAAAATATGTTCACCTAAATTTTCCGTTTGCAACAGCGTTAAGAGTTCACACGAAGCAGAAATAACAAAACTTCTAAATAGCTTAAGAGGGAAAGAAATTTCGTGGATTTCAATACATTATTATCCTTTTTCAAGATATATTTCCCTAAATTGAATTAAATTAAATTTAGTGACACATCTATATTTTCAGAGAATACGGTATATATAAGCCACTACGTCTCCTATTCGAAAGATTACCATAACCAACAAAAGCTAGTAAATGCTGATTTCCCAAAAAGTACCCCTCCAGTTCTGTACTAAAAGAAGCTCGGGCTGATTATTAACGTAACGTCAAGTAGACTTGAATTTATTTCAGACAAAGGAGTTTCTCTTAAAAAATACCGGTAGCCGAAATTACTTGTGAGAGAATACACGTATTAGGTGGGTTAAAATTTTCACCCAGGGCTTATTCAGTATGATTTATACGTGTATACGCAATTACTTTTTTCACTTTGGTGGAACCTCAATGTTGAAATGATCCTGTACCTTTTTATTCCGGCAGAACCATTTTGGCCTAGAGATCAGCGATCGACTGAAATGTGTATAGCGCGAGGAACCGCCAATAAACACTCTTATTCTAAAACTCACTTTCTTTTCTAAAAATCACTTTCTTTTCTAAAAATCACTTTCTCTTCTAAAACTCACTTTCTTTTATAAAGTATTCTTTCTTTTCATTATTAGACTTCATTAGATTATAAGGCTTTTTTCACAAAAATATAGAAAATACTTTCCTTTTAAAAAAATACTATGATGAAATGTTTTTTTGTTTTTTTTCACCAATATTTCATGCCTCCTATAAATAATTACATAGGTTCTTCTTGAATAAAAGTGAATGTCTAAAACCAAATTGCCCACTGACTAATTCTCGAAACCAAACCGAAACCGTGAATTCAAGATAAATAAATATGGCGGACGATGCTACAAAAAAGACCTACGAAAAAGACTGACGAAGAACAAGTAAATATCTAGCGTTGGATAAGATTAAATTGAACGCCTTGAGAAGAAGCCATTTTTTAAATAAAAACGTGGGTAAATTATGTATAAAATGAAGACTTCAAGAAGCGAGTGGGTCCTAAGATTGTACTTTTGTTACCTCTTCCCCACGGTTACTAAATGATACTTTTGGATAAACAAGACCTGGTCATTATGCGTAATGATTTCTAAAGACAACATTTATAAGAGAAAGCGCATTTTAATGTAAAAGTATGAACAAAATTGTTTGGTGGATCTAAGCTCTCAGTAGCCTAGTCAACAAAGCTCTGTTTTATAATTATTTTGAAAAATGTGAAAAAACGAGACATCACGACAAAACTTAAACTCACATTAAAACTTTGTGTAAAGTGTTTGCAACAACATGAAATTTTTACATTTGGCTGAACAGTAAATATGCTTCGATTAGGAATACTTGGAAAATTAATAAAAGTCTGTACCTTATTCCTTTGCATTTAAGCCCTTTTTAAGTGACTGGGCATAAATGTTTTAATAATTTGGGAAAACTTCTATCTTCAACATACAAGTTTATTATTAGTTGAGAAGTGTTTAGTTATTTCATTCTTAATGAGTGGTAACACTTTTTGGGTGAATACTGTTTGGACCAACAGATTTATCTTATTCCAAGATCTCCAGTGACTCAATAGGCTACAAAAATTGATGTCGGTAAAAATGATTTAAAGTCTTCGAAAGCCGGTGGTAAGTCATTCCTGATTTTATCTGTAGAAGTTGAAAACTATATAGTTGTCAAAAACATTTGCCAGGTCTTTGGGATCGGTTATAAGATCATCATTAGTTTTTAGGGAGGCAATGTTACTTTTACGTGGTTTGCACATAATGATTGAATTTATACCTTTCCATATTTTTTTAACCTTATGTGCATTGTTTGAAAAAACAAGAGCCCGGGTGGGAATAAGACATTCTCCTGGTCAGCAAATTGTAACCAAACTGTCATATTAGGAAAAAACCTTCCTCTTAATCGCCCTTTTTGGACACAATATGAAAAACGATTGACAAATTTGAAACCAGCACTATTAAATTGTTCTACACGCAAATTTTCATGACAATTGGAGCCCTTTCGGAATTTGGTCCAAATTGGACCCAAATTGCCTTTTTGGGCCAAAATTTGAAAAACGATTCCAAAATTAGAAACTAGCGCTATTGAATTAATTTACATGCAAGTTTTGACCTAATTTTGACGCGGTTAATGACAAACTAATCAAACTGTTACGTAACTTTAGGAAGACAGTTTTACTAGAACTTCGTCGTACTCTGCTATTCTTAAGAACTTTGTTCACTGTTTTTGAACACCTTTGCTATTATTTTATTACTGCTAGGTTCTTTATAATGTTAGATCATAAGTTTATAGGAGTATTTTGTTTAAATTTTCTTGTCTGCTTTGGTCATTCACATTGTAGTAAAGAAAATAAGCGACAAAAAATAAAAATTTAAACATTGTTCAAAAATATTACTTTCTTTTCAACTTCTTTCTGATACATTTTCGAATTTTCTTTTTTATTATTTTCAACATTAGAGCGTGGTCATACCAAACCTCCCTCTACTTAGAAACTTTTTCGGCGCCATGTTGTTCAGAGCTTCCAGACATGTGCTTCTGCGTTTTTCCCGCGAAAAATTGTCTTCACACATCCCTCGCTCATTCTGAAGATTTTTTTATTTATGTCACTTAAGATTTATGACTAGAGTGTGCACAAAGAGTATTACTATGATTAGCTTATGAAAAATCAACACTGTGCTAGTTTCAGTTTTATTTTACATGAAGAGCTCTCAAACATATACCTCAATCACCATCACAAAAAATACACCAAAAAACTGATTTTGCAATCAATTAAAAACTGTATTAAAACACTTAATATACCTGCAATATAGGCGTATTCAGGGTCAGTCAAAACAAGTGGAGGAGTCCAACGTTATTATCTTTCTTTTCAGTCTTAAGTGTCGATTAGGTAACTTGCACGTTTTCCTTTTCTACTTTAAATGACTAAACCCTCCTCCACAAATATTGACTGAGCTCTAGTCACGCCTCTGTGCAAATAAATCAAGGCAGTTAGTACCTTTTTTAAAACGTAAGTTTCTGTCTTTTTCACTTCACGAATAGAAACATTATCCAAAAAAAAACGGAACATTTACGCCATTTTTAAATCCCTTTTTCATGAAGGAATCAATTAAAGATTGAATTCTCCAAAAAGCATTGAAGAATTGATTTAGGCTTGCGCAAAAGGGTAAGACATAAGTGATGATCTTGTTGCAACTGTTACTGAATTGAAGTGAAATGTTGTTTTTGGCAAAAAACCTTCCCTCGGAGCTCTTTGTGCCTGATTGTGAACCTTCTGTTCCAAAATGCTATCTTTTATTATAACCTAACTTGCTTTGCCCACTACAGCTACATACGTTTCATCACATCTAGAAAATAATTCATAGTGTTCCTGGACTCAAGTCTTTTGAGGATACGGAAGCAGAACTTGGATGGAAAAATTTGGGAAAAATTTGTTAATTTGTTATCCTCCATTGTCGTAAATATCCTGGCAATTTGAAGAATACTTTTTGAATGTTTATTTCTTAATTATTCAGATTTAATTCTCTGCATAACTCTAAGGAATCCTGACATAAAAATGCATAATCTGCAAGTTTTGAGAAGTAAGTATCTTCTTTTCACAATAAACCACCTCTTTAACAGCTCGTATTTTATGAAGATACACCACTAAATTTAACTCCTATATATCATTTTCTTTCAGTCATGTGAGAAAGTAAAAATCTGTCTGAATAAAATTGCCAGTTTTCATTCAGACAGAAAAATTATTTTCTTATACGTTGCTAAGATGTGACAATATGATAATTGTACTATGAGCATGAGAATGACCGAATTTGTTCCTCTTTGTGTATTAACATGTTTTTACGTTTTAAATTTGTTAAGATAACTTATAGTGTGCATCACTCAGTTTCTGGTGAATAATATTTTAGGATATTTAGGCCGAAATTACACAATTTCTCCTAAACAATATTGGAAAATCTCCTAAAATCCACTAATTATTCATGTTTGGTTTGAGTGGCCACCCTGCTAATATTCCTGCTAGTCACCAGATTTTTTCTTGACTTTTTATTTTACTTTTTTAAGGTATCTTGCATACGAAGGAAAAACACTTGTACTTTTACGTGCTGCAGCAACATTTAACGAACGAATGTTTATTGTACATTTCAGCTCTAAAACTTTCGAAGCAAGTTTGAGTATGAGGAGTGGAAACCCATTCCAGCCGAAGAAATAAGTGATTCTGAAGAAGACGAGTTTGACTACAAAATTAATTAAGATATTTATTTGATTTAAGTGAGGATACCAATGACTTCTAATGTCCGTAAGGTATCGCTCTAAATTGAATACAAATAAATGAGGCTAGAGGTCAACTTTTCAGAGAACCTTACGATTTTTAAAGTCGTTGCACCATAGCGGAGATTGGAAAATATGTGTCTGCATAAACTGTATATAGTTAACAAAATATTTCTTTACAAATTTCATAACGTCTTATCTGACGAAGTTGCGGTTCTAAACAAATGAATTATACCTAGCCAAACCGGATTAATATAAACACCCACAAGTTACCTTTTTATTTTAATTGTAAGGAAGTTTCTATTTTCCTTAAATGATATATATATTCAGTTATGATGAGGAAGAATTTTCAACCAAAAAGATGTCTTTTATTTTTGAAATTTTTGAATCAGTTTAAACCAATTTTGAAAGCTAAGATTATGCGATCGTATGCAATAGTTCACAGGCGCATCATCCATATAAATAGCATCCTCTTTAAAATTGGATACTGGCAGATACAATATGCGTAGCCAGTGATATACAACCGTTTCACAACGTATACGACGTCGCATAGTGGCGGATATTAAACATGGCACCGTATACGACAACGGACACTGGCTGATTTTAAGTATAGCACGGTATACGACATCGGATACGGCCGTACACGGGGACAGTATACGGTAGTGGTATATTGTCGTGGTTAAATGGTCCATATACGACATGTATACTGTTGGGTACACTATGTTGCATACGGCCGTATACGCACGTATATGCATCCATTTACGATAGATTACGACTAAGTATTCTATCATATTTTCACATATTTCAAAAATTCAATTTCCTTTTGCATACGATAGATAAGATCCCTATGGTCGTATATCTCAGGATTTCTTCTGAATCCAGATTCGTTTTACAATTTCATTTCTGCTCGAACGAGTTCCATGCAAATCAAAAGCAAATCAAGTTTTAAGCAAATCAAGTTGCGTTTCTCATACATTTTATCAATAAAATTCTCGTTTGATACAGATTTTCTGTTCTCTACATAAAGGTCAGTTTCCATTCAGCAGTTTCGCCCGCTCGCTCGAAAAAAAACAACGCTACTGACGTCAGCGCATCCGCAATGTAGCTGGAATTATGTTTGAGCCGGCGGATGCAGTCGGAAAAATTAACGCTCGTGCACATCTAAAATTTTTGATCTCGTTTTTTCCGCCTGTTTATATCAACCAATCAAATTTTAGAAAACTCTGTATTAATTAATTTATTTCTGAACAACAATAACTTCTTTTTGTTTTGACAAGAGAAAAGGTATTTGAAAAGACATTGAAAGATTTTTTAATCCATCCGTAGAGATTTAATGTTTTGAAAACAATGGGCGCTGTGCGTTTTAAGGCCGGTCTCCACTTGAGCGCGCACTCAGAGAGCATAGAGTTTTGCTCCCTTGGGAATTGTTGAGTTTGTGTAATGTTTTGTTATTGTTTTCGAAGAATTGGACTGGAGCGCTTGAAATTTGTGCGCTCGAGAGTAGACCAGAGTTCTACTCCCTGGCGAACATATTTTGGTCGCTGGTGAATGGAATATGACGGAACATCTCATTTGCGTAACCATAGATCGCCTGGGCGCTTTGAGCGCGCGCTCAAGTGGAGACCGACCTTAAAACACTTTGACGTCAGTCATCTTAACCAAAAGTACATCATCGATAAACAATGTAATCGTTGCTATTGGAGACTATGACTTAATTAGTTATGTCAGAAAGTTAAACTGTCGGACGTTTAAATGGAAAACAATAAAATGACGTAATTCCAACCACTATAATGTCGTTATCAGTCAGCGGCTGTTGCAATGATTAAAAGGCAATTCGGATGAGTTTACGGTCACTCTTTTTTCTCTTAAGTGTCTCGAAACCACAATGTAAAATGGAAGATCAGAATAAATAAGGAACATCAATTCAAATAGACCTTCTCATGAATCCATCGCCTCGTTTCAAATCTTTATAATGTCTATGTATGTAATAAAAGAGCAACGTGAAACATTATTCCCTGAGGTATCGTTTCTCTTTGTAAACCACACAAACATCGTTTAAGTTCAGGGCGAAAACGAGGCTATGGACTTAACGACATAATATATGAAAAGGTCTATTAAAGCATATATAACAAAAAACTGAACTCATGAAAAATTAAATTCTTGAATGCTAATAAAGTTCACGGCCATTTAGAGCATAATGGGGTAAGAATTTATCATATAATGAAAATGAGCCAAACGACATTTATCCTATTGAAAAGCAAAAAAGTCAATAAATAAAATGAAAGGACAAAATTCAACACTGTTAGTACTTATCATGCAGTAAAATATAAAGAACGCCACAGACAACGGAAACTGTGCAAACAACGGAAACTGTTTTGATCAGCTTTATACCAATTCAATTGCACAATGAAAATCTAGACATGGCTCCAGGAGAACTTAAAACTAAAGCCTGGACGGGGAGAAGGCAGAACAAGATAGCCTCTTGTAACTAAATTGCAATAATAAGAAATAGATTACTCTTAATAATGCAAAAATGCTTCTTCCTAAAACCTTACAATTGATTTGTTCTTAGTGTAAATTTAAATTAAAATTAAAATACAAGAAGAAGAAGAAGAAGAAGAAAAACTAAAGCTTTAACTGGCATGGGGTTTTCTGCATATCTTGCTAAAAATTCACACCTCGCTAATAATGGGCCTGATAATGCTTTCACTTACACAATTATTTCAGGTTTGTATTATTGAACTCACAAAATTTACTAATCACACAAAGTTAAGACTGTATGAAAAAATATTTACAGCATCACATAAAGTGTTTCACTTTTGATACAAGATTTAGGAGTTCGGGTTGTATGGTTGCATAGAGTGAAAAACAGCAGCCATAAAAATATACTTTCTCCGTTAAACCATTTTTACCAAAACTCGTTTTAAAAACATTTTTCATGAAGATAAAGTTATTTTCATTTTCATTGTTTTAAACTGAATACTTGACATTCATTCTTCCATTCTTTTTCCATTGATTGATGATGGCGGCAGCGAAAGTGGATGTGCTTGTGCTATTGTTGTATTATTATTGTTATCTGGAAATGCTGGAACTTGCTTATTACACACAGAATCTAGTGCAAATGAAAATTCATTACCAAGAGATGTTTTTCAGAAGTTCTTAACTCGTAAGGGTATCAAATTTGCACATCAAAACATCCGTGGATTACTATGTAACTTTGATTCATTGCAAGAGTTTATGATTTCTCACAAAAACATTGACGTTTTATGTTTATTTAAAACACATGTCACAAATTTTCAGCAACAAAATTAAGCAGTATGTAATTTGGATGGATATTCATTATATGTCGAGAAGGAGCGAATGGAAAGAAGGTGGAGTAGCTATTTTTATAAATGAACGTATAAATTTTAAGCAAAGAGAAAATAATGAAAGACCACACATAGAGTGTCTTTGGATTGAGTTATTTATTAAAAACTCAAAATCGATTCTTGTTGGGTGTTATTATCGGCTCCCAGACAGTTCAACGTATTTACCAAGAAAGTACGCGATGACATCTTTTACGATCAATTATCGCAATTATCAACTGAAAAGAAAGAAACCATACTGCTTGGCGATTTTAATATAAACTATAATACCAGAACCCATGCTGATTTCCAAACAACAATAAAGTTATATGGTTTCAAGCAAATAATTAAAAAGCCAACACGAGTAACCAAGGAAACGCCATCTTTTATCGATCTCATTATTACAAATAAACACTTTAATATAACCGAATGTAATGTCGTCGCAACATCACTGAGTGACCACGATATGGTTGCGTGCATCCGGAAAGCACGAGCCAAAGACTATAAAATGACGCGATTATCTAAATTACGATCCTGATCACATGTATAGAGAATTTGAAAACATAAATTGGCACCCTATTTACGATCAAGCAAACGTTAACCAAAGATTACAATACTTTTGCAGCAAAGTCAAAGTAGTGTTTGACCAACATGCACCACCGATTGAGAAATGGGTGAAAGGCAAGAAGTGTTCCTACAACAGAATTGAGAAAATGAACGATCGCGATAAAGTGCTACGGAAAGCACAGAAATCAAAATCAAACACAGACTGGATATTATACAAAAAACTACGAAACGAGTGTAACAACAAACTGAAACAAGAAAAGCCAAACTACCACAATATATTATAAATTTATCAATATCAGATATTTTATACTCTATATTATAAATTTTATTTATATTCTATATCATAAATTTTGGGACACTATCAAAACCTTCTTTCCTGTGACAAATGTCTCGAAATCATGTGCCAAAAATGACGTGAGTGAAGTGCAAAAGTTCAGCCATTATTTTTCAACTGCCATACATACTCTAAAAACTATTCATCTACTATTCAGAGGTTTTATATGGAAAGTTCACAGTTCAATCTTTTACCGCACCTACAAGCGTTTTGAGATCTCTTACGTATCGAATGTGTTCGTGGAGAAGGACTGGACTTGACCAACTACCATCTGGCAGGCTGAAGGATTCCGCAAAACATATCTCAAAACCATTATGTCACATTATAAACTTATCGTTAAGAACAGAGACAGTTCCAAATCTTTGGAAAACAGCAAAAATAACCCGGGTGTTTAAGTCAGGAGACGCAGATTTTCCAGAAAATTACCGGCCCATATCCGTTCTGCCGGTTCTTTCAAAGATTCTTGAAAGGGCTGTCCATACACAGCTAGCAACTTACCTTGAAGATCTCCTTACAAACTGTTAGTATGGATTTCGTTAAAAACCGTTCGACAAAGTTAGCTACCACAATATTGTGCTATTCTATCCGACGTGAAATGAACTCCGGAAAAATGGTTAGAGTAGCGTGCATCGATCTGAGCAAGGCCTTTGACACCATAGGTCATGGAATTCTACTGGAAAAGTTGTCCAGTTATGGGGTAAAGAATACACAACTTTCGTGGTTTACTTATTAAAAAGTTGGTGGCCAAAAAAGCTACTGAAATTTCATTAGCACAATGGTCTTAACGTGAAACAATGAATTCCACACAATTTGGGGGCGATCTGGTAGGTACGTTATGTTACACACCTGTTACATACGTTAAAACGGCCTTCTGTGGCCTGTTTTGGCCAAATTACCCAAAATTTGACCATTGCACGCCGTTGGTGGCCAAAAATATTACTGAAAGTTCATGAGGACAATGGTCCCAATGTGAAATTATGGTATTTGCACAATTTGGGTTCGATTTGGTACGTACGTTATGTTACACAGTCAAATTGTCGATATCAACAACATAAAGTCGAATCCAGAGCCAACCTTCTGTGGGGTACCCCAAGGGTCAATATTTTTATAATGTATTTTAATGACTTTGCAGAAAACATGAAGTCATCAAGAGTTTTACAGTATGCTGACGATACCGTTGCTTATTATATAACCATATTATATAATGAAAATTATCGGAGACTACTGTAAACAAAAGGAACTGCTGTTAAACGTAAAGAAAGGTAAGACAGAAATAATGTTATTTGGAACGATTAAACCAAACTGGGAAGGATTTACCAATATCGTATTATGACAAACCAATTAACTTCGTGAAGGAATACACATATCTTGGAAATATTCTTGACAACAACTGGAACCTTGGAAAGAATTTTGAAAGATCGTACAAACGAGCTGCTGGAAGATTAAAACTTCTGTACAAAATACGTAGATATCTAACTATATAAATTTTGCTTGAATTGTCCTTTTTTGGCTAAAATATGAAAAAACGATTCAAATATTTGAAATCAACACAGTACAATTGTTCCACATGAAAATTTTCATGAAAATAGAAGTGTTCGCCATTTTCGCCATTTTTTTCATGGCAATGAAATGTGGACGTAAAGTTATCACGCTAACTTTGGACACGCTGAAAAAAACACAGCCTATTGTAATGCCTTTCTTTGCTTCGCAGAAAGCCAAAAACACATGGCTGGTTGTAATGTCCTTCATGCTTATGTAGAAAACCAAAAATCCTTCCGTTATTAGGTGACGATTATTGTGAAGAGTTAGCCCACCAGGCCTTTATCCTATTGGTAAGTTTGGCTATAAAGTTAAAAGATACAGTCACCTTAGTCCTGTTAAATACTTTCACCAGCGATTATTGTATTACAAGCAGACGTTTTCTTCCGATCTCGATTTAATCTGCTATGACTGACAAATAGCATAAATATTCCAATTGTACTTTTCAATATCGTGTGGAAGTCTTCTAGAAATTGACTGCTGGGTACTCTCACGTACTGTGCCAGTATAGTTGAATTTCAACTTCATTCATTTCTTTGGGTGTTAAATACCCCTGCGCTGACAAAGGAGACAAAAGAGGAATATACAAGGATATACTTCGCAGGCCATGAAGCAAGCTACAATCGAATCAACTGCAAGCAATTCAAGGCAATAGGATCAAATGAAAGGCATAGCCCAGCATATGCAACTAAATAAAAATGTTCATTTCAAGAAGTGTCTACCACATTTTGCCTGGATTGTTTCCAATGGTCATTTTCCAGACAAGAGACACAGGATATGTAAGAGTAAAGAAGAAAGTAATGAACTGCCAAAAGGCAGCACTGATATTTACAAAACAATATTCTAAATAAGTATAAAGACCGACTTAACTGCACCTTTAAGAAAGCCGTATATCTGATCTGATCAAATGTGCTATGCTGAGTTTTTCTGTCGTTACTATGTTACACGCAAGCCTAATGATGACACTGATAATGACTGTCAATCAAAATCTCTGAAATTTTAGAAAATAACTATGAGGCAAACAATTACCTAATTAGAAGTGTGCTGACATCAGCAAAATTCAATGGTAACTATGGTAACAATTATAATTGGAAATAAATGGGATCGATTTTCTGAATTAACTAAATACGAGTGGAGATTGAAAACAGAAAATCCATTAGGGAAGAGGAAGGAAATTTTCGCGTTTTATCATTTTAAAGAAACATTGAGGAATATTAATTTTTGCAAGTGAAATCATTTTCACGATCCAACCGGATGAAGAAAATAAACTTTGGATTCAATAGTCAAGATTCAATTTTTTTTATTGAGACACGAGGCGATATTGCTTGCCATTCTTATAAAAAAAACACTCCTCCGCAGAGACTTTTTAAAGATTTTGCCTACTGGGCTGCGATATAAAAACCAGAAAGAAAATGCATATGCAATGTACATACATATAAGGTACTCCATGTGATTAAATAAACTCATTAAGAAAATATGTTGTTTGCTAATTTAATTAAGATCTATACGCAGCTTATTTATACAGGAATGTTTTTAGTTTAGCCATTGTATCTTAATATCCTTATTCACATATCGTAATTGCAGTTTTAAACTTCCTTCTTCAGCTGGCAGCAATAACTTAGCCCGGGTTCCTACCGTTTCTACTTCTCATTATCGAAAACTTTGGCTTTGCTGCAACCCAAATCATTACACTCATTACCCTAAAATTTTATTGAATAAAATGTATTATGATATTTCATGATGCCAGGGAAGTCTATTATTATTTTGATTTGAAATTACATAATTAATTAAAATGTTTTTGTTTTTTCGTTTTTGTTTAATCAAATAACAATTCAATATTATAAGGAGGGGTGAAAAGAAGAGGCAGGAGGCAGGGCTAGCAATTATGTTGAAGATTTGCGACGCAGTAACGATTAATTCGAGATTTGAAATCAATTCAGTAAAGCAATGAAATGCATAATAAAGGTGAAAAAAAACACTTGGTTGCAGACAGTCATCCATGCAATTCAATAGAATTCAATAGAATTCGTATTGTTGTATTAGATTATATGAATGTCTATTAGACTACGTGAAAGAAAAGATGACAAACAACTAATTTTTGTAATATAACACTGACAATGATTTGAAAACATCGAAAAAATTTGTCTATTATCTTATACATCATTGTCGACCAGGTTTTATATTAATTTCTATTAATTTCAAGGAATCGTGAATTAATTTTTGTATATATAACTACATAACATTAATCATGTTTAAAATAAGTAAGTTTTATATGTTACACGTTCATACAGAAGTAAAACATCTTTACTTCTGTTTAAATTAAACAACGAAGCGAGGCAGTTTAAAGCTTGTTCACGGTAGCATTTGGCGCTATCCGTGTTAAAAACATGTTTGTATTACCCCTCCCCCGAGAATTGGCAGTTTACATAATGCATAATATAGAAGTAAGAATTATGCGTTGTATAAGTTTTACGTGATGTTGTGTCATTTAACTGTTGCTAGGAAAAAAGAGAGCTATAATATACTGAACGGGGTTTTGTACAGCAGCTTTCTTCCAAGACAACATGATTTGCTTTTTTGTAAAAGTTATGAAGTATTTAATGGATACACCTTTTTCTTTTTTATTCATTTCAAAAATACATTAACAGACAGAAGCTATTAGGCATTATTAAGCAGTTTCTTTTCGAGAATTTACAGCTTTTTTTCTTCATTCCTTCTCGTTCTCTTCAATGTTTTTTACTGACTCTCAAATCTAAAAACATCCATTGTTAGTAGAATATGAAATTTATTTTAGTCTTAGTTCTAGAGCCTGATTTTTCTGATTTTTAAAAATATTGACGCCTGAATGTGTTCTTATTTCGTTCTTAATTCTTTCTAGAGCTAGTGTTTGCTTGTTCTGATATCATAATTTATGGCAAAGAGATATCTCAACTCACCATTTATGTTTGTTTTCAGACATTATTCAAGCATGATTGTTCTTATAAAGTTGTCTATATTTAAAAAGTGTAAGCGGTTTACTGAAAATTGCTAGGATACCTTCTGTGGCTTTCATCACACTTAGAGATCCTAAGCTAGGTATTTTATTGGTATTATTCATTTTTTTATTTCTTTATTAATACGTTTAGGAGCCATGGTTAAAGTAATTATGGATACAAAAATAAAGGAAAGTTCTTAGGCGTACAAAATTATAAAAAGTCGGAAGTGTAATAAACACCGCGGCGTTTATTTGAGAAAATACGGTACGTTTAAAAGCTGTTCTTGGTTTTACTGTGCTCACATTTCAACTAAACGTCTTTGCCGTAGTAATGAGCAATCAGTATTAACATTTGATACGCCCTTCTCATGAAAATGTTATCTCCTTAATACTTAACTGAACCTATAAATAATCTCCAGATTACTTTCAGAAAACATTTCGAATTATTACAGATAGCTAATAAGCTTATCTAAAATCTAAAAGAAGTCAGTGACTTATAAATTTTCTCCTGCGATTGTTGCATTTGTACATGTAAAGACATGAAAAAGCGCCATTCGTCATATTTAAACTTATTTCAATTTTTTAAAGTATTTTTGTTTATCTTAAAAGTTCTTTGGTTTTTTATGCGATCTCTTATCAAAACAAGTGTAGAAATCACGAAAACAAAATTTAAGAAAACGTGTATGTGGTTTATTTAGTGCAGATAATCTTTTTGTTAAGAACAACACCTCATAATTAAACTAACTCAAACATAAAATCACGTGATGAAATTGTTCTGGTTTATAATGATGCTGCTTCTTGGGTTGTCAAGTGCAGGTTAGTGTTGACTTATAAGTATTAACAATTTAATGTGTACTGTCAACTGTCACTTCTCCAATAATTTCATTATATGAAACTTTCTAGTTGCATCCATTTAAAGTTACCGATTCTTAAAACACGGAAAGTTATGTTTGTTCGTAAACAAGGAAAGAATGTCGTTCATTTACTTTTAAACGAGATCGTCTTAACTTTTATTCAAAATCGCCGATAAATCATTTAAGTAGTTAAATAAGGTTGTTCAAGGCAATAACTGTGTGCCATGCTGCTAAAAATGTTTGGTTTGTTGATTCATGTTTACATTTTTTTAAGTATTCGGCCATAGAGTACATTTGCTTTACTACACATGTATATTAATATCTTTGCTTCTTGACTGAAAATCAATCTAAAAATTTGAATTTGAAATTCAAAGAGGAAAATACCTAAATCTGCCCTCTAATATGGTGGTGAGGGAAAACAATTATTAGTATAGGTTTGCCTAGAAATGCTATTTCACGCAATTTGAAAAGCGTTTTGAAAGGAAAGAATCTAAAAACGAGTGTCGGTGCTAGTGAATAAATAAAACAAGAGGACCTGGGGCCTGAAGGTCAGCGCTGTTGGGCATACCAGAAAGTAGTACATATTACGAAGGAAAACTAGAACACTTCAGATAACATTCCGCGTGTATTTACTACATTTCACAGCCTTTCTCCTGCAACGGCAAGAACTACATTTTAGAAAAAAAAATTGGGCCAAACAAAGAATTCTATTCTGAACCTGTAATCCTTTATAACTGTCGATTTTCAACCTGAAGTCCTTATACTGGAGTATTGAATGAAATTTTTCTTCATGTATTGTAAACTCAATCTATTATAAAAAATGTTTAGTACAATTTAACAAAATATGTGCCAAAGTAAAAACTGAAGAATATATACTTCTCACGTGACAAAGATAGCTATGCTAAATTGAGCGATGGAAATCATTGTTTTGGAAATATCTGAAAGTAAAAAATCTGGTCAAGTTCAGATAAGGCCGACAAGTTCAAAGACTTCGGACAAGTCCAGGTAATTCTGACAAGGTCAAGTTTTGAGGAGGAGTTCTGGCAGCAGATACGAGATGATGCCACCAACAAGGGACCTAAAAATAAATTATATAAATGTTATACAATCTCAGATCCACTAGTGATGATTTTCTAACTAATTTTTAGAAATTTTAGTGGGAAGAATTAATGTGATATTGTTTTCATTTTAACCTGAAAAAACAAGATAATTTGATTAATATAAAAAGAAATTCTGCAATATCCCATATTTTGATAATCTCCCAAAAGTTAACGAGCAAAAATTTACAAATTTGAGGTCAAAAGGAAGTGTCTTAGGAATATTCGGCTTAATTGCAGTTCACTCCTGGAACGTTTATCTTGCCCTGCAAAAATGAGTCATAATGAATCATTCTTTGGAACCATTACAGGTCGATAGTCTGATCCATGGTAGCAGTTTTCGTGCAAATTTAATTTCGCGAATTGAGATAAAGTAAGCTTTTCCCAGAAATTTAATTTCGTTAATTTCGCGAATAATAAGTCTTCATATTTTTTAAAAATTAAATATTACAATGTATATGTTTTAAATTTAATTTTGGGAATACGTGAAATCCATTTTTTTCCAGTGAAATTTTCTTACCACCTTGAAGTACATATTTGGTATATATACAGTAAAGCCAGAAAGAAATTGATGCACATGTGAAGGAATGCAAAAGATTTGTAAAGTCTGTTACATGGAGTCATTGTCTTCAACACGATTTGATAGGGAAAGCTAACAATCTTAAGTGGAAATGAAAAGTTTCTTTTATTTCTTTTGGATCATTTTTATCAAAATAAAATGATCCTAGACGATCCAAAATAATCACAAAAAGTTGAACTTTTTTCAACTTTTTCTTGGTCCGTTTCCTATCAGTTTTGCACCAATGAAAACTCCTTATTTTTGTCATGTGATTTGGAATTCATGATGGTAAATATCTTGTGTTATCACCAGTGACTAAATACCGTAATGTAATGCAAAAATGTTCATCTGCTGATATGCTTTCATGTCTAATAGATGATTTGGTTATCAGTGGTGCAATATAAGACAACGGTTTTTCAAATTTGTCTGGAAGCAATCGGAACCGTTAAAACCGTTTTCTCTGACAAATAGATGAAATTCTCCTTTTTCTTTCCTTTCCTTGAACACCTGTTGAACGCAAAATATTTTCTTGTATCTAGATTGTTGTTTCTTTCTCTGCTTGAGCTTCCATATTGATAAAAGCAGCAAAATTTTCCCTACACGAAGAGTTCGAATGTTGGCAGCCACCATATTTGTTTACAAAAAAATAATACATTGCATTTAAAGTGTTTCTTAATGCTAAATCTAAATACGATAAAAAATGTTGAAGGAAATTTCTGTTTTTGAATTTTTATTTGGAACCAACTGGTTAGCGCATTGGAGAAAAGAACCAGTTGGACTATTTACCTGCTTTAAAGCAAGATATTGCAGACGAACAACCAATATGCAAACAAAATGAGGGTAGAAGCTCAAAACATGAGGAACACGTTGAAAACTGACCAGCTTGTTGTTGCCGATGCTGTTCTGCATTCTCTAGCAACAAATGACAATAATGCAGCAAATATTTTCTTCCTTGATGACCTTGGCGAAACAGCTAAAACTTTCACATAAAATTACATTATTCGAGAAGCAATTGGAAGAAATTTGGCAGCCACTACGTGTGCGTGGACTGGAATTGCATCAACATTATTACATAATGTTAAGACAGTCCACTCTCTTTTCAAGTTGCCAGTTTCTGTACTGAACAACTTTACGTGCAATGTCCAGCCAAATAGTAGGCATGCTGATTTCCTGCGTGTCCCAGGATATCATAATTTTTGACGAGGCAAGTATGATTCCTAAACATGCACTTGAAGTTACTTACAGAATGTTCAAAGATATTTGTAACAGTGATATGCTTTTTGCTGGAAAGGTTATTCTTTTAGGTGGCGATTTCAGACACATTTTTTCTGTTGTCAGAAGAGCGCATGATGTGAAGCTGAAGAGGATATATCGAGTCGTTTAATCCTGACACCAACAAATGACGAGGCTTTAGAAATCAACGAGCAGATACTGGAGCGAATGGCAGGTGACACAGCGACATACTTTAGTGTCGATTCTGTTGTTTTGGATGAGCAAGAAGAGATAAACCGGTATCCGATGGAGTTCATCAACTCGCTTACTCCTTCTGGGATGCCTCCACACAGATTGAACTTGAAAGTGAACAGTATAGTGATGCTGTTGAGAAATCTGTCACTGAAGGATGGTTTATGCAATCGCACACGATTGGTCATTCGAGAGAATATCCTCGATTGCGAAGTGCTCACTGGCATCTCAGCTGGAAATCGTGTGCTCATTCTTAGATTTACGCTATCTCTAAATGATACCAACCTTCCATTTTAGATTAAGCGTAAACAATTTCCTCTCCGCTGATCCTACGCACTTATCATAAACAAAAATCAAGGTCAGAATTTTGAAAATGCCTTGCAAAAAGTCATTGTCAACTATATGTTGCATTTTCACGAACACGAAGCTTTGAAGCTGCCAAAGTGAAGGTTTGTAGAACTTTACAGCAAGACTATGTTAGAGATAGATCCTTCAATAGAAATGTTGTTTACCAACAGGTATTGTAAATATTATCTTCCTACTGAAATAATGACCACCCATTTGAATAAAATGCATGCATTATATCAAATTTATTACTGAAACGAAGTAATTTTAAAAAATGCATTTTGTTTCTTACACATGCCGGGTTGGAGGGGGGACTAAAATTGTTGCAATGAATGCCGGGTTTGAGGAGGGAAAAATAGAGGGGTCCCACTTGGAAAACGTTTATCAGATTGTTGACAGTTTAGTTCAATTGATTATTTGTTGATTAATTAGTTGATTAGTTAGTTCAGATTGATGGCATAATTAAGGTATAGGAAATTTGGAATATGGGAGCCCTTTCTGCGACAAATGGAATGCCGGGTGGAGAGGGAATTTATGGGTTGAGGACCTGAAATTTACCGGTGTTAAAAGGGACGAAGGGTGAACCAGGCGGTCTCTTACCTGTCATATTCTTCTCTTATTCCTTTCTTTTTAAGATTGCGACATCTTGGAAAAGTTGTTTATAATTGTTTCACTGTATCACTACACGGATACACATTTTCATTTATATCGTTTCAAAAATTTGTAATTAATTTTAGGATTTTCGCTTTTTTATATGAGAAGAAGCTGTGGTCAGTAAGGTTATTCCTATATCTACAGTTTTTTTTTTCTTATTTACTTATGATATTCCGATAAGTTGAATCAATGTTGTAGCATTGGAACCATCACACATATTCACCTATCATTTCTGTGGAAAAATGATGAGAACTTACAATTTTCTTTTTCCTCAATTACGTGTTTATTGACAAAGTGAGATTAGATTTATGTACTTCTCTTATTATATTTTACCATTTCATGATATGATGTTACAATCACAATTTACTTTTACAGTTTTAAAGAATGTGTAGTGTCTTAGCAATGAAGATAAATATCAGCTTATGTGAAGAATCAATACCTATTTAATAGTTGACTTTGAATTAATCAGTCTAGACTGACTAATCATACTAATTTACCTAATTCTGTATTCGTATTAAATTATTTTGGAATTTGATTTTGTCCGAACGGATTTAGGAACATAGATTTTATTTTATTTTTTGCGATCGAAGCATCTTTTTTCCAGATTATCAAATAAATTTCCTGATTTTGAATTCTAGTTCCTGATTTTGAAGTGAGTTTAGCATGGCCCTTATCATCCACCATAAAAAAGACGCGCAACTACATAACTTTAAATAACAAACGAAAACACATTTATTTTACCTTTTTCTGAACGTTTCCTTAAAATTGACTTTATAATTATAATTATCCTTTACGAAACAAAAAAGATATAAAAGAGGTAGGAGGTACCATTTTGTCTCCTAAAACATAAACAGAAAATGGCAAAAAAACGAAATGAAATAATTCGCTGAACATAGACAGATAAATATAACGATGAAACCTATAATTGGAAGATCTGCGAAAAGTTCAAACAAGATTGAAATGGGGAAAAAGAGCATTTCTCAAAATTTTGGTGAAAGTGTGTTGATGTACTTATAAAAACCCAAAAGAAAAAACATAATGAACTGATTAGTTAAATTTGTGTAACACCTCTGCATTTAAAAGGACAAAAACAATTTTGGGCCTAAAAAACACTAACCATAACAAAGTGTAATGAAATATTCCCACATGTCACATCGTATGAATAATAGTTTGTTATTTGAAGGGTAGTCTAGAATTATTGGTGTTTTTGGTTTTATTTAGTCTTATTTTAATTTCTCGCAAATCACCAATGCAACAGGAAATGCTCCTTGGCTTAAAACAACATATCGCTTTACTTTAAAGCCGGCTTTCTCATGCATGCGTTCGTAATCCGCTTGTGTACGCCATCCACCATCACAAAATGCTTCCAGCATCAGCAAATCTCCTCCTCTGCTTATCCACGATTCAGGCCCGATTTCTTCGT
The DNA here is from genome assembly GCA_039566895.2 of Turritopsis rubra. NCBI lineage: Eukaryota > Metazoa > Cnidaria > Hydrozoa > Anthoathecata > Oceaniidae > Turritopsis > Turritopsis rubra. Next base: position 8,849,709 of record CM077617.1, on the reverse strand, counting down.
CTTCACCTACATGAGAATCGATACTCAGCAACAAGCCGTCGTCTGGTAAAACCTTGTGAAAGGTTTGTAAGAACTTAACACACTCATCATCAGACCAGCAATGAAGAACATCTTTATTAAATATGATATCACACTTTGGAAATGTTTCAGCTTTGAACATATCTCCAGGTACCAATTCAATACCTTCAATTGGAGCTAGTGCGGAAATAACTTGCGGTAAATCAAAGTTCATACATGTCATGTTTGGAAACTTCTCTCGAAATATTTTACTCATAAATCCATCGTTGCCACCAACGTCCAGAATGATACTGTTTTGCCGTTGCTCTTTTGTGATTTCATCTATCAGTTTTGGTAATATCCGTTGAGTTATTTTTTCATTTCCGTATTTCATATGCTCAATCATATTTGTATTGTAAGGTTCCTTTGTTAACACATTGTAAGCATTTTCACCGTTAACATACTCAAATAGAGATTTTTCTCCAGTCTTTCCTTCCAGTAAATCCATGAAGCGTGTCTCAATTGGGTAAATATATTCATAAAACAAGACTTCATCTAACTTCAAAAATTCAGTGGTCTTAAACTTGAGGATGCCATCAAAATATTTTTCCTCAAAAACACCAAAAGCAGCCAGATAACGCAAAAACTTTTCAAGATATTTAGCAATGATATTTTTGCCTGTTATTTTGCCACATATTTCTTCAGTCGACATAAAGTCATTGTACTCATTTAAAATGACATTGATCTTCAAATCATAGATTGCTTTTAAGCAGTAGGTTTTTTTCACACCTTGCAAAAATTCTGCTTGGATAACGTAATCTTCCTTGCGTTGATCCATCCTGACTGATAGAACTTCAAGTTAACTTGAACTTAAATACACCGGGCGTATCTAGAGGAATGTCAAGGTTTATGCAGATTTAATTGATTTTCGACATACCTCTGAATTCGCCAAATATATACATATTTGTTTATAAACGAAGTGTGTTAAATTACTTAATTTTCTTTATTTTGTTTCACACGGATGAGTTAATGGTCTTGATACAATATGCACTTAAGGAGAAAAATTTCTCATTATTAACTTAACCCGATAAGTCAATCAGCAATGACAAGCAATATTGCCTGCTGTTTGAATAAAAAAACAACTCTCCAAGGAGACTTTTTGAAGATTTTTCCCACCAGGCGAGTACGAATATAATCGTCATGTGTAGACAGTAGCTATTTTCACTTATAATCACTTTGTTTCGTGTTTTCGATGCCTTATATCGCAGCAAATCCTATGAAAGAAAACCTTCAAATGTGTAGATTATTAAATTTCTATCGGTAGTGAATGTGTTAATACAATATGATTACTTTGTACTGGTAACAGCGCGAGCTTGAACCGAGTTTCACTTTGATGATCTCCAAAATAGTCCGAATGCAGTGTGTGAAGTTTGATAAACAGTCAATATGAAACAATATTCTATCATTCTAAAACTGTCAGATAGGTTAATGCTATATGGTATATTGCTAACTGTCTTTCAATAGATCTATAGAAGTTGTACGTCCTTCTTTTATTTTACTTCTATGGTAATTATAGAGGGATAATCCCTCTGAAGTATGATTAAATCCCATCGGTAGCTATGTGGGAAGCGCATTTGGATGTGTGTGCATCATCGCCACTTAGAAAATCTGAACAGACATATATCCGCTAGTTTTAATAAGTTTACAAATTCACAAATTCACATTTCAACTAGGCATCTTTTTAGTGGGAATGAGCAACTAGTATTAACATTTGATTGGTTGTTCCTGTGACACAGTTATCTCCTTAATACTCAAATGAACCTATAAATAATCTTCGGATTAATTTTAGAAAACATTTTAGCTTATCTAAAATCAAAGCAAAGTCGATGCTTTATAAATTTTCTGTTGTGATTACTGGATTTGTACATAAGGCAATTAAAAGTAGAGATTTCTTGTTACGAACAATATATCATCTTTAAACTAGATCCAATATAAAATCAAATGATGGAACTGTTCTGGTTTAAAATGATGCTGCTCCTTGGGTGGTCAAGTTATCTCCCTAATACTTAACTGAATTTAATGTGTATTGTCAACTGTCAATTCTCCAAACGATTCCATTATACGAAATATTCCAGTTGCATCCATTTTAAGTTATTCGATTCTTAAAACACAGAAACACATGCTTGTTCGCGAAACCAGCATAAAACGAGGGTGTCTAACTTCTCTTCAAAAAGCCGAGAAATAATTTATGCAGTTAGATAAGGTTTTCAAGGCAATCAGTGTGTGCCCTCTTTGCTACAAATGTTTAGACATTTTTATACTACAAATGATTATGGTAATATATTAGCTTATTGACTAAAAATCAATCTAAAGGAAAAAAGCCAAATCTATCTTTCCAAGCATAGGAGCTAGAAAGCACAAAGATGAATTTCCAAGAAACATAAAATGTAGCTGAGATTGCTCTTTCTACCGCTACTATATAGTTCCCCTGCTTGAGTTTCAGTTACGGACGTAAAATAAAAGAAAAAATTATAACTAACTGATAAAACCTTTCAATTTTATTGGTAAATGCTATTATGTTGGAATAATTCTGAAAGATTTAAGTTTCAGGGCTTAACCCTATTCATAGTTATTTATTTCGGCTTTCTGTCTATCGTCTAAGATTTGCGCTACAACTGGACGCTTATTACAAGCAAAGACATGCAGTTGCGTTATTTGAGCTGTAACTTCTTTCGTAACAAAGAATTTGAAGACTGGCGTAGAAAAAATTAAAGTTTCTAGATTTCTACAGAGTTTACGTTTTGTCTTTTTCCTTGTCCTTATCCTCATCTTCGTCAAAGATTTCGCCAGCGTTTTCTTCCACGTCAGATTCATGAAAGGGATCGAAATGGTCCTCTGCCACAGTTTTGGCAACCAGTTTCAAGCATTCCAGACCCTCAGTGAGCGACTTTCCAAGCAAGTAATTTCATTCCAACCCGTATGCGATAGAAATAGCATAATATCTCAATTACATTTTGATTAATGCGCAATCAAGGTAGGACCAGGCTTTCAGTATCCAGAGGACAATTTTCTTTAGTGGCGCCCCTCGCATATTTCCACCTTTTGTTTCAGTATGTGGGCCTTTTATTTCAGTATGTGGACCATGAATATGCCCTGCTGTACCACCAGGGATGAACACTAGGTCAATCTTTTTTTTATGCCATAGATTTTGTACATCCGAGTGAGGTGCACACGGTCGCTGTCTCAAGCTAGTATTCTCCTATTGCTTAATGTGAAAGTTCTATCTATAGTTGTTAATTCATTCATCCATGTGCTAGATATTGATTCAATGTAGGAGGAAGAAAGAAAAGGAGACGAAACTCTATTGATTCTATTGTAATAAGGATCGTTACGATAGCTGGTGGCATAACAGAAAACTGAATTTTAAAATTAGTGGTTAATTACATAAAATATTTTGAACAGCGGATGTCTTCAGTCTGACTCGCTCTTCTAAACAATAACTGCTTCATATTGATTGGTTTACCAAATTCTCATAACGTAATTAAAAATCAATGAAAAAAAAAAGGTTTAAACATTTTACATATTTACCGTGTATAAATAAATAAATTTTAGTAGGAATTTAATTTATAAAGGAAATAACAGTTTTAAACATTTCTAATTTCCAAATTTTTAATTTTCAAGATTCATCAACTACAAGGATGTTATTCGACACTGTTTTTATAAGCATATACTTCAGAATTGCGAGGCTTAAATTGTGATATTTTTAAGCATAAAGCATAAAGCTCAAGCTGGATTTTAAAGAAAATTTTCTTTGTTTAACAAGTCCCGCATTTGTTATTGATTTTTCTTAATAGATGCTTTCAATAAATATCCGCACATTCTGCTGATATACATGTATATATATATACTACCATCGTTATCCCCTATCAACATGTCGAGACGATAAACTGTTTGGATCTTATACCAACAGTATAAACATGGTTGGAGAGTGATGTAATCTTTATCATGAACAACTATATTCCACCACAAGTTTGACAAATGTAACCCAGAAATTTAACATGATGATCCATTTAATTAATCCTTTTACAATGTTCACAAATTAAAATAAGTACATAGCCATAGCTATTATTTATGTGACTCTGAAAGTGTATAAGTGAATCAATAGGTCTGACAGCTCTATTTCCCTTGTTTTTACATTCATGGTTCTCACTGAAAATCAAAAAAAATATAAATCATAATTCATTGCCACTGATACTGCTGCTAGTCACGATTTTAAGTTTTGTGTTCCATTTACCTATAATCTTTACCATCCACATGCATAAAATTAGGGAATCCTGAATTCCTCATGCCAGAAGCTCAAATTTCGTCAAATGTAACATTGAAGTATGCTTGTATATATATATTTCAGACTTTTATCCGACCAAAGTATTTCTTTGAATTTTTTGTGATCAAATTGAGTCTTTCCTCTCAGTGCAACTGATAAAACAAAACTCTCGTTTCTTCATTAATAATTCGTCCTATTTCTTGAGAAGCACAAGAACAAGTTTAACACCCATATCCAGATCATTTTCAATCAGTTTATTCTCAAATTTTACTGGATAATGTGACATAAATAAGATACCCTCATGAAGAAAATAGGAGAAAATAGAACTTCATCAAACCGTGCAGAATAAAACTGCCACGAGCGTAACTAGCGTCGGGTTCTTTCAATTTGAATTCAATGGAAAATTTGAATAAAATTGAAAAGCCTTTCAATTCGAGTTTCGTCTCCGTCTCTTTCTATCCTCCTAGATTCAATGTATCAAAGATTCTTTACGCCCTTGTGTTTTTTCAACCTGTCAACCTCTCTCTTGTTTCCTGGAAAAACAATAAAATTTACAGCTTCGCAGCTAATGAAACAATTACTCGATTCTTTTGATGCCCAGTAATTTTTATTATGACATTTTTAGAATCTCTTTACGTCACAGTTGTGTTAGAAAGCATATCAAATAGAAAATCGAAAACTTATATTAGCGTTATACAGCGAATATCATTTAGAACCACGTCGAAATATCCGTTAGATATAGGAACAAATTGAGATTTTTCCCAAAAAAACGAAACCATTTTTTTGTTTCCATTATTTCGAATTGGTTTTATTAATTTCGATTTTTGTCAATTATACAATGTTGGTTTAATGTTGGTTTCTGTTTTTTCGATGAGTTTTTTATTGGTTTTAAAATTGATCAACAGTTTCGAATCTTATCGATTTGCTCGGTTTATGTACATTTATGTACGTTTATGTACTTTGTATTCAGTTAAACTCAACTTTTCATTCCTAGATTATGAAAGTAGCTACATTGAATATGCAGACCTATGGCAGAAATTTCCAGCATCCACGAATTTCATTTTTGATTTCTAGCCATCGAAGTTTCAAAGCTAGAGCCAACATAGGCCCTGCCTTCATGCAAGAATTTTTATTCTCAAAACAGTTAAGTATGATCTTCGTACGAGAACTATAAAATTTGGGACATCCAGCATTCTATTTCGTGGAAGTCTACTCTGGAATTCTCCGCCGGATTGGAGAAAACATTCTGGGAACACTGTAAGTTCATTTAAAGCGTCAATCGGAAAATTGAATCTAAGTAGGCGGTGTAATTGGATAAAATGCCAAAATTAAATATTTGCAGTTTTGAAAATTATACTGTTTTCTCTGTCATGAATGATTTTTAGTAAGTAAGTAACGGGAAGTTTTAACGTCCTTGGGGCACATACATTTATCTCAATGCCTTTTCATCCCCTCCGACAGTCAACTTATTAGTTAACTTACCACTAGAGATACGTTACGCATTGCTCTAACTTGCCCACTGGTCAGCATGCGGTTAGTCGATGGCTCCTAATGGGTAGAATACGCTGCTTTCAAAGCGCATCAAAGTGGAGTATCGATTCCTGTTTCCGCAGTAGTGATTGATCCCCAACCGCACTGATGATAACCGAAGGTGCTTCCACTACACCATCGCCGCATTTGTTCTTTCTAAACTTAAATATTGTATACACGAAATTTTCCTGAGAATGAAAAGTGATGAGCGAATAAAATCATAAAATCAATCAATCCGATGTATGAACACATGTCAAAAATTTAAATGGTGGGCAGCTGGAGAATATTTTAACATATTTCAACATATCTGTAGAAAGTGTTATCATATGCCATCACGTCCACGAAATGATTTGTAAGCCTATGATATGAAAAAACTTAATATGTCGGTTCGACGAAAGAGAAAAAGCTAAAATAGTTGCAGAGGTGGATCTAAAGGGTGTGTCGAAATTTGTGGAAGAGAATGTTAGCTATTAAAGCATAAAAGAAAAACGTGCAAGTATTCCCATTGGTGATACACAGTGAAAACAGAAATTAGGTTTATGTGCTCCTCCACAATTTTTGACATACTCTTGATCCGCCGCTGAGTTGATGATAATGCTATTGGTACTTTCAAGAAAAACAAAACGGCGAAGATTTGGTTGGTCACGTTCCTATGAAATTTTCATTTCTGTTTAGAAAGTTAATCGGGAAAAAAAGGCAATGAAATTATAGCCGTCGTAAGAGGAGGAACGTTCGCGGATGTAAAACTTTCTCAGAGGAAATAGAGAAAGGAACCTTTGGACATATTGGACATACTTACCTCGATAAGTGGGAAAAGTGTCTACGCTCTATTATGCGAGATCTAGCCTCTCTTGAGATATGCTATTAAAAAATCCATTGCATTCATAAGAGAAAACAAATTAGCCCAGTAAGCGGGATCTCGGTAGGAGGGATGATCTTTTCTCATATGAACACAATTTCCTCGGTAAACAGGGTAATTTTACGCTTACTCAGTAGTATTTATTATTATTTATTATTTTTAATTTTATTTTTTATTTTGTTCATATACCGTTACGTCATGCAAGTGCAGGTCATTTCCTCGCTTATCCAGGAAATTGTTTTTCATTTGAACAGAAAGAAACTTTTTAGTACGTCGAAAGGTTTTCCCGCTTACCGAGGTAGTTTTATCCATATGAACAGCCCCTAAAAGTGGTTATTTCATTAAACAGGCGATTCTATGATTTTACAGCCTAATCTCAACTGTGGATTTCAATTTCGGTTGTAAAAAAGTTATTCCCATAGGCGTATTCAAGGTCAGTCAAGAAAAGTGGAGGAGAAAAAAATATGGAAAATGACAACCAATCAAATTACTCAACGATTTTTGGAATGGGATGTTTTGGAGAATATTAGCAAATAAAAACAGATTTAATTTAGTGATTGAATGCTGTTTTGGTAATAAGACCTCTAAAAATCCTAGTTGAAGTTTCCAACTGGGCTTTTGGGAAAGCACCATTACTCTCCCAACTGAATAAGACTCCCAGCTTAAAAGATGCCATGGAAACAAGGGCGGCCCTTTTATATAATTCATTTATTCAGACAAAACACACAAAAGACTTCCACAACTTTGACCGGAAATAGTCATTGAATTGATTATAAGAAAATTATGAGACTCCAAATTGAATACAGACAGAAGTTATGAGAAGATGATCCATTTTCTGACACAGTTTTTATTTGTTCAATTTACAATGGATTCGAAGAAACTTTCATCAATTCATGATTTTTTGTCATTATTGCGAAAGTTTGAAACGCGAAATTGCTCAAAAATTTCCATTTGCGAAAGTTTGTCTTGCTTACATTTTTCAATTTGCTGATTTGCAAAACTTTACCCAGTCCATATTGTTAAAGATTTTTTTCTCACAAACATAAACATCTTAAAAAATTTTGAATAATAAACATTGGTGATTCATGAAAATTTAATAAAAAAAAAGTTTTCTTCCTTTACAAGTTACCCTCACAAAAGTCTCTCCGATTTAAGTTAATGGAGGCCTAACCCTCACTCAAAAAATGACAGAAAAATAAGAGCATATACAATGCCAGGGGCAACTTCAAATTAGGCTTCGAACCCAAATGAAAGTTAATTAAACTAATTTTTACTTCACGTTAGGCGTCCTTCCTCCAAATTAAGTTTAAAATTAAAATCACAAAAACACACACTTAAACTTTATTTGCTAATTGAGAATGCTGCAGTTGATAAGGTAAGGCTTACTGGAAGTCAACCCAAGGGAAGAAATAAAAATCATGTAAACTAGGAGAGATATCAATGTATTGGGCTTTCACACCAAAATAAAACAAAATACGCCTAATTAGGAATTGTGTTACTAAAACATAAAGCCTCTCGAGCTGCGTAAGCCAAATTCAGAATAACAGCATGACGCTTAATTAGGCATTCTTAGCTTAATAGGTTGAATGACACCAAATAAAGCAGCACCCCACACCGCCAGCTGGAATTATAGGTTCTCATACTGTACTAAACACATCCCACGGTTTTTCATCTTTCCTTTTATTTAAGCTATGTTTTTATTGCTATTATATATAATGTTTTTTGTTTTGTTAGTGGGGAAGGATGATGTAAGTCTCCTACTGAGAGACCACTGTCTTTACATTTTAATCTTCACAATGATCACATCTACCTATTATTCTATGTTCTCTAAGTCATTCCTGCATCTAGATCATGTATTTATTAATTGAGAACTGTTTGTTGTTTTTTATTGTTGTTTGTTTCATTTATTCTCTCAGTGGGAGAGGAGATCCGGAGGGAGAGTGTGCACAATGTGTGATTTCAGTATAAGTTGCTGTTTTGCTGTATGATGTGCATTTTATGGGAGCCTACTGATTATTGTTACTGGCTTTACGTATGTCTTTTAGGAATCCTCAATTTTTATGCCATGGTGCTTATCTTGGTTCTATAGTAGAAATGTCAGTGCACGTGATATTTATTTATTTACTGCTATTTTACTTTCTGAAAGAATATTTTCTGTAATATTTTTCTGTTTCTGATGATCAGGTGCTTGCTTCTGTCCTACATGATTTCTTTCTTTTTAGATAAGAAAATTTAGTATAAATAAAAATTATGACGAGAAGGACGAATGTGTCAATAATGGTTTTACATCATATGGTACATGCAATTGGGTAAATTGATGAATTCATAAAAAAATGACACTTCGGTTGTATGCTGAGCAGGTATAATCTTTTTTACTATTCACATTTAGTTATCTTGGACAAAGACATAATTTTACGGTTTCACTCAATAGTTGGAAAATATATTAAAAACATTTTTAGGTTGCATTCTTTCTTACCATGATTCTTGAGAGTGAACCGTAAAATGTTTTTACTCGGGATACTAGTCTTCTTATACTAATACGCAATCTTGTTTTTTTCTTACCTAACTTTTAAAGAAAGAATGTTAGGTAAAATTTCTCGGGAAGTTCGTCAACGGATGTTTGGTTTTTCCGTTTTAGTATAGGGAGAATCTCCCATTAGGGGAATCTCCAGCTCCATCTTACGGGTTTTTATTACTTCCTGGAGTGTTGTGTCTTAAGGAAGACATCACTAAGCCGCCCGGAAGAGAACGCAATGCAATGTTTTTTGCGTTCGAAACTTCATCAAATTTCCCCAACGTTCATTTCTTTAAACGAGAAATGAAGACGCTGTGTGTTAAATTTTTTGTTTTCGTTTTTATTTGAAAGATAGAAGGTAGGTAGAAGTATTCATTGGTAAGGTAGGAGTATACGTTGTATTGTCTCTTTTCTAAATCTCTGAACATTAAAGTTTTAGCTTTTAGTTTAACTGTACAACTTTATAAATCTCAAAATATGCCAAATAGCACTGGAAATAGGGATAATAGCATTCTTTTAATGATCGCTCCAAAATATTTATACAATAATTTTGTTTTAAATATGATATAATTCCAACATGGAGAAACACAACAAGTTTTGTATATACACAGACTTATCATGGCAGTATTGCATGTAAAAAAATTGTTGGTGAAAAATTGTAAAATGTTTTTACACGCTGCACTAATATGATAATAATAGATGACATATATATCAGTGTTTACATCAGGTTAACTTAAATTATGTATGTACTTTAAACAGAAAATTGTTTAAACGTATAAAGAGAACTTTATCGCTTCGAAAGTTGGTTAGGCAAATGGACTTGATCAATTATAAGGTTGTAGCGCCACGGACCGAACTTGAGGTCTTTTTTAAACTTTCGTTCTACTAAAATGAGGGTTAAAAAATAACCTTCTGTTGTCATTTTCATCCACAAAATATATTATAATTTCATAGCCCTGAAACGAGTCTCATTTTTTTTACATTTTTATGGAGCCAGTCTCACCGGGAATATATAAACTGGTCATGGGATGTCAATTAAACAATCAAAATTATCTAGCGATAGAAGACTTTACATTGCAGGGTTACAGAGCAAGCTTATTGATTACAAATTATGTTATTCATTATCCCTGCAATGCACAGTCTTCTTTAATTAATAATTGGGATAATTAATATTGACATAACATGGCCGGTCACTATTTTCTCACTTGTTCGCTTCATTCCATGCTGTTCAACAAAACAGTCATTTTAGTTAGGAGGCTATCATAAATATGTGTTGTTTTAGGTCTCAAAATAGGGTGGGTCGGTTGGGGAAAAACAGAACAAAATAAGACGAAAGAGAACCCATAAATCTCAGGTGCAATTTTGAGTAAGTTATTCATACATAAATATCTTGATTTTTGAATTTGTTTGTCTAATCATCTTCATTCCGTTAATATACAATTTGAGCTTCCTGAATCCCATAAACCAACACGTCTAAAAACTCACATGCCATGCTATTGCATAGATTGTGTGTAACGTAAACATTGTCGGCCAATATTTCCTTGATAAAATGTACCTGTTGATTTCATAACAGAATTACTTTAATCCAGGATTTTTCTCAACATCGAAAAATCAAATATCAAACACAATGTAAATGAAAATATGATAATTCACAGACAGTTATACTTGAAGTGGTGATATCTATATAAATTTGAAAAATACAGATAGATGCTCCAGAGATCATCTCATACAAAGTTCCAACTTGTGTTTACAATGTTTAATTATTTACGATATCGTTTATTCTACATTGGCAGTAGGGATGATGTAATTGCGGTGTTGTAAATGTGTTCGCGAAAATTCATTTATAGTTTTGCTATATGTATGGTATGATAGGCACCCCCAGTTGAATGATTGATCAGGCCAGGGGCAAATGCATGTCATATCATTTAAAATATCGTTTCAGTTATATGTAAGTCGGTAAAAGTGACTAACCAGAACAAAATCTGTTTTTCTCCTTATGAAATTCCTTATATATTTCAGCTCTCTTTTTGGTCTCAAAAATAATGATGGAGAGCTATAAAGCAAATGAGTTCATATATTATTTAGTCAGACAGGGACCAGTTATGGTTGGTGTGTCACAGGGACTGATAATGTTAGTCGTTTATAGCACACTTTATCGCTAGTAGAGCTGTAGCTTCTTCTAACTTACACAGCATATCAGGGACAGGGATAAGCACTTAATTAATCTAATCAAAATAAATGTATATATGTGTTTCAATCTTGCTCTGATAATAAGCTAATTTTAACAGAAACTTACCGAACGTTTGTCTTGATAAAAGAGAGAGTTTGCTTTGTTTTGTTCGTGTGTTGCCTGTCCTGTCCATCGCTTTCTTCTATTACCAACACGTTTTACATTAGTGTAGAAACACACTAAAGCAAATGTATCTAAAGAGTTTTCAGGGGATGAAAATTTGCCATCGTGTATCTCAGACCATAAGATGCCGTGTAACTATCGCACCACGTCACTTTTGTAATTTTTCAGGATCATCATAATCCGAGGGCATTCCAATATCTGCTTACAAGATTCGCATAAGATGGGACTATATTTCCCCATTTAACCACTTTTTTAGAAAAATCTGAACATCTTGCTTGATAAACTGAGACCACATACTTTCTCTATAAACTGGCATGAATAAACCATACGGCCTGATCAAGAAGTTTTCAGTATTCATAATTACTTTTAACTTTTTCTCAAAGGAATTGCAAGAGTAAGCGTTGAAATTGATAAAAACAAATACATAATTATTCAGTAGTTGGATTCCAAACTAACCCTACAGGGAATCTGAGATAGCAATAGAGATAATAAAGAGAGAGAAATAAAATTTAATTTCGATAGAAACTATATTTTCAATATGACAGTGATTCTAAATTCTAAACAATCAAATTATATTGGCTTAGGGCAGTTCTTCTTGATGCCACTGTGTGGTTGGATAATCGAGGCAAAGAAAAACTCTTCGCTCATCCCGCGGAGGCAAGTGGTAACAACATTTCTGCGTAACTTTTCAGAAAAGTTAGTTTAAAAATTATTCACGAATTTGAGAATGTTTGTCGGAGCTGGTAGCCCGTCCACACCTTTTGAAACAAAGAATTCCGATTCGGTGAAAGAACCACCCCCTACGCCATCTCGGGAAAAGGGCCCTGAACAACTTGTGAGATCAACGCTTAGAGAAAGCCTAGTCATATTTATGTCAAAATCATGTGGAAAGATATCGCCAAACGTTGTGTTTCCTTCAAACATAAGAACTCTCCTGTGAGAGGTTTTTTACATTTTAGAGGGGTGTTCCCCCTTAAGTATTTATTGTTTATTGTTAAGAGCGAGAAGATATTGTAGTTTCACGAGATAGCGAAAGTCTGTTTTTTGTCGGATTTTGTTCATCATCACATCATCATCTTTCAACGTGATACTTTTCAGTTTACCGAATTCTGCTGACGCTGAGGTTTTTAAGAAAAGCCAGGCTTTTTCAAAATATTAGAATCCGACAGCTCACAACGGAAAGTGTAGGTAGATTTTTTCTACAACTTCTACAACTACTTCAGCTCTGATTCAAACACTGAAGGTTCACAAAATGTTGGAGATCTCCGTGTTGCAGATACACCTAATGATTACAAGAACAGAAGTAATTGATAAGACTTCAAATAAAGTTACTACTGATTCAGCTCTTAATGAGATTTGCAGATATACCAGCAGGCCTCCTCAAAATAGGTTGGGTAGTCAAATACACTTATATTTATATATAATATACATATAACATTATATCAAATATATAAATATACACTTATATTTCTATATACTATACATATAACATATAACATCTAAATTTGTATACTGTTGATTGTTTTCTTGAAATTAGTTATGTTGTTGTGTATAATCATTTGAAGAATATTTTAAGATCGGAATTCTTTAACCTAGTAAGTCTGAGCTTTTATGATATTGATAATAAGTTCCACTGCAGAAAATATGGTGTGTAATAATGATTACGAGAACAATTTGCCAGATATTCGTCAACCTGTATGGGATTATTTGATAGAAAATTGTCCAACGTTTGTAACCAGAAACTGTGAAGCTCAATGTTCTGAAATCTATTAGAATAGATTTTTTAAATGTATGTGTGTGAAACTATGGGAAGGAGCTATAGAAAATCCATTTACAAGCACCAGAATAGGTTGATGAAGCTGAAAAGACAATTTGTTTTGATATTTGATTTATATTTAGGCCGTTTGTATTATAGATAATTGTATTATAGGCACTTTTAGACACTTTTACTCCTGTATCACTCCTTGTTTATTTCCTTGTGTTCTCACATGAGCAATGTTTACCACGTATTAGCAACAAGTGACTATATACAAAAATTAATGAACCTCAAATTAAACTTGTTTTTCATTATATTTGTCACGTGTTTCTCAGATGAAAAGGAAACGAAATTCATTTAAATTTTATATAGACAAGCGCCTTTTTTTGAAGTTGTAAAAAAAGTGTTTATTGTGTTTCCACTATCACACGTTTAACTTAAATTTAATACTAGACTAGTATCCCGTGTAAAAAATTTTTTACAGTTCACACAGTAGGTAGAAGAAAACAAAAAAAGAGGGTGTTTCAGGAAACATGTAACAGCTTCTCTGGACAAACCATAGAATATTTTTACACACAGGGAGTCTAATTCTTGCCATACAAATTGTAGATTATCTCACATGGCACTGACACTTTCAGAAAAAATCTAATCACTTTCGCTATGATCCAATCCAATAGAAACTCCATCGCAGTGTTATTTTTTATGAATGAAACTTTATAAAAGGAACATTTTGGGAACAAATTTGTGTTTTTAATAGGTGGATGATAGAGAGTCTATAAGAGCATAAGCCTCGCATTCTATATGTTTTCCCCAATGATTGAAACGGCGATGTATCTATACAGATTCCCTTAAGCCCTTCTAGATGATTCGAAAAAAGATCTTGCCTATTCAGGTAAGTTAAGGTTTATGATCAGAGTAAGGTTGATTAGCAAGAAACAGAATATAAATATATAGGGCAATATTTCAATTTTTTAAACTATTTTTTCATTACATATTCATTCATTACATATATACTTTCCAGTGGAGATTTACCGAGCACATAAAAAGGGCCAAACTATATAATTTTAAGCCATAAACAGGTTATGATTATAAAGTCCTGGATAGTTTCACCAGCGATTGTTGCACGTAACTACAAAAGAATTCATCCATTGTTAACCATAACCATCAAAAAGCGTTTTTGGTTTTTCCTTTCAAACATGCTATTCCAATGCTCACATTTACTAAATTAACTGTCATGGGCTTCTTTTAATCCAATCATTTTCGCTTTTTTTGTTTGCTTTCTATTTGATCTAAAATGAATAAATAAGACAATATGTTGTTGAGAAAATATAAGCCTTCTTGCATGCCTAACCGCCATTATGTCAATGAAGTATAGCGTGTAAAAATCTTTTTACAGGTTCATTTTCTCCATGAGTTACTGCACCCATCACTCTGCTTTTCATCTTTCAAAATATAAAATTAAAAAAAAAATCAACTAACCTGTAAAGGTCTATAAATAATCATTGCTCACTATTTCCAATATGCGTGTTTGAAAACTAAAATAAAAGAACTTGATGGTTTCACCTAAAATAAATGCAAATACTCGATTAACCAACATGATCAATACATCCTAAATAACCTGTAAGCTCAATGCTCATAAGGTGCCGATTTAAGTCTAAAATGGAATCACTGCTCGCTTACATAGATTGAATGTTATCAAAGTTCATAGAATGTTTTTGTTCATATTACATTGCGCATCATCAGCTGATTCTTTTGAAACGAAGATATAAATGTGTCATAATTGCATCAATAAATAATAAATGACGTTCACGTGACAATACTGGTGCACAAAGTTGTGAAAAAGGCTGAATTATCTGCACGCTTTTCTTACGTTGTTGCCTAATTAATCATCTATTCTATGAACTGTGATGGGATATAATAACAGTTATTTGATAGGTAAATCACAGAATTAGCTTATTTCCTAATTTACGAAACTTTAAACAATTCCTGAGAACAGACTGACTACGAAAAGTTTTTGAAACTACGAAACTAAAGTAACTATGAAAAGGAAAGTGTGGAGATTCTGATTTAACTTCTAAAATATAACTTCTAAAACAATAAATAAACTATAAAAATAAACTATAAAAACTATAAACTAATCTGAAACTGCCATGCATTAGTTAATGTTAATTTAAGCAATAAAAGGTAAGTTTCAATTGTATGATAGAATAATGGTAATGATAAATAGGATGAGAATTTTAACAATTTGAAGTAGATTTTAAGGCATGGCTGTTTCATGAAGACCTCGGTTTTTGTGTTATATGTACAACTTATTTTTCTCGTAACTCGTTTCTGTTCTCGCCATGTAAACCCATCCCGGTCACGGCCTCCATTGCGCTTCCACGCTCTGTACGCATTCACAGATTTGGGACCGGGATGGGTCCTGCGATAACGCAGGAAATCGTCAACAGTATCTACAACATTGAAGGAGATCATTTAATATCTTCTTATGCTAACTGAAAACATATCAATTATATTCTCAAAAATAATATTACCTTCACGTCCAACACGTGACACTAAAATGTTTCTATGCACAAACCCTATTACAGATTCATTTAGTCATATTTAAATTAACTTACATCTTATTTCATCATTTCGTGGCACTAAAAATGCAGAAGAAAGTATAATTAGAAAACGTGATAGAGAGAATAGAAGCTGCTATCCCATAATCCCATACAAAAAACCTACTACAGATTCATTCTGTTAAAGTCAATGTTACTTACCTATCGCTACATCATTTCGCGGCACTAAAAAATGCAGAAAAAAAATTAGTTAGAAGTTGTTATCTCATAGTCTCCAAGAAAAATGTAAAAATGAAATGATCTGATTAATATCACTTTGCACGGGAAACCTGAATCAAATGTGAATCATAAAAAATTATACCTGCTCAGGATTCAACCGAAGGGTCTTTCCACCATGAATTCATTAAATGATTTATCAAAATCGCTTGTACCATGATGTTAAACCATGATTGGCACATTCATTCTCCTTGGTCATATATTCCGTTTTATTAAATTTTCTAAATCTAAAAAGAAAGAAATCATATAGAACAGAAGCAAATACATGATCGTCAGAAACAGAAAAATATCTCTTAGAATGTAAAATTTCACTAAGTCACTAATTATCACGCGCCCAGTCATTTCCACTATAGAACCAAGATAAGCACCATAGCTTAAATACCGCCTGGGGATTCCTAAACGACATACGTAGAGTCAGCAAACAAAAACACAAACAGTGATAAATTGAAAGAAATATGATAAGATATAGATACAGCAAAATGGAATGATCTTAATGGTCTCCCTCCCACGCCAACAAAAGAAAAAACAAACAACAAATCAGCAGCATATACTTTAAGGAATAATAGCAATAAAATCATTGCTCGAAGGACAAAAGAAAATCTGAAAAAGCTTGGGATGTGTTGTGGTCAGTTATAATTCTCTTGGTATAGTAAGTGGTGTGGGTAGAGGTAGAGGACAGGGATAATCAATCATCATTGAAACCACACCATCTCACTCCAAAGTGTCAATATAAATATGGCAATAATATATTGTTTTAATGAATTCATTAAATGATTTATCCCAATCGCTTGTACCATGATCTAAAACCATGATTGGCAAATTCATTCTTCTTCGTCATTATTTTTATTGATACTAAATTTTCTAATATTAAAAGAAAGAAATCGGATTTAACAGAAGCAAGTACATGATCATCAGAAACAGAACAAATGGTTGCAGAATGTAAAATAGCATTGATAAATAAATATCATGTGCCGAAACTTTCCCACTATACGATCAAGATAAGAACCATGTCTTAAATTCACGCTGCAAATTCCAAAATGACATATATAAGGTCAGCAACGATAATCAATATGTTTCCCTAAAATGTACATGATGCACTAAAAGTTCAACTTTGAAAGAAATCACACTTTGCGCACTCTCCCTCCCCACCCACTGACCAAATAAAGCAAACAAACAAACACAGAAAAAAACGGTACTAAATTATTAGAGATATGATATAGATACAGGAATGACTTAGAGAATCATCATAGAATAGGTAGATGTGATCATTGTGAGAATCAATGAGAGAGCTTAAACTTTCTTGAAAACAGCCACAAAAATTCGCTTGAAATATTACAACAACAACATCAGCAGTAATATATATAGTTTTTTCAGTATTAGTATAGTAGCAAATGACGCAACGTGAATTTTTTGGCACGGGGGACATTGCATTGCACCCCCAATGGAACCCGAGGTTTTCCAACCGATTGAAGAAATCATTCGCCATCAGTTCGTACCAGCAATCACGGGAGGAAAAACCATCAACAACAACGAGCGTGATCTGTTAGCATTGCCTCCACGTTTGGGAGGCGTTGGGCTCAAAAATCTATGCGAAATTTCCCCAATTGAGCACGACAACTCTAAAGCTGCGACACAGCAGTTACAAAACAAGATACTAGGAATAAAGGATGAAGAAATTGGGAAAAGTGTAGCTACTATCAAAAACGAAAAACCACAAAAAAATAAAGAAAAGTTGGAAGAAATTAGAACGGACATGAGTGACGAACAGAAGAGAACGAACGAAGCCAACTCAATGGTCGGAGCATCAAATTGGCTAACAAACTTGCCAATTAAAGATTTGGGTTACAAACTCAACAAAGAGCAATTTCAAGACTCCATACGCATCAGATACAACTGGTCATTACCTCGACTATCTAGTGAATGCGTTTGCGGAAGCCGATTCGACATCACACATGCGCTGTCATGCAAGAAAGGAGGCTTCGTTACATTAAGGCATAACGAAATCCGTGATCTGACATCCGTTATGCTAGACGAAGTATGCCCGAATGTTCCAAAAGAAACAAGAATGTTGGAAATGGACGGTGAACATCTTTCACAGCGTAGCGCTAACAGAAGCCAAGAAGCACGATTTGACATCAGCGCAGAAATGAGTTGCGATTGGTTTCATGTCGACGATGTGGGATTATCAACATTATTAACATGTTTTGACTATTATTTCTGAGGGGTTTCTTTGCATGCGAAGCAGTAAATGGTTTTGTATTACGCTGAGATATTATTGCTGATGTTGTTGTTGCTATATTTCAAGAGAATTTGTGTGCCCCCATAATGATGATTGAATATCTAACACCCCCTCTCCCCCTGCAACCCACACCGCCAGCTGGAATTATAGGTATTCATACTGTACTTAACACATCCTAGGGTTATTTCATCTTTCCTTTTATTTAAGCTATGTTTTTATTGCTATTACATATAATGATGTTGGTTGTTAATTAGTGGGGAGGATGTAGTAGGAAGGAGACCAATGTCTTTACATTTTAATCTTCACAATGATCACATTTACCTATTCTATCATGGTTCTAGGTATTCCTGTATCTATGTTGTATATTTATTAATTGAGAACTGTTTGTTGTTTTTGATTGTTGTTTGTTTCATATATTCTGTCAGTGGGAGGGGAGAGAGAGTGTGCACAATGTGTGATTTCAGTATAAGTTACTGTTTTGCTGCATGATGTGACTACTGATTATTGTTTCTGGCATGACGTATGTCGTTCAGGAATCCTCGATGCCATGTCATGGTGCTTATATCTTGATTCTATAGTAGATATGTCAGTGCACATTATATTTATTTATTCAGTGCTTTTTGTTCTGTAATATTTTTTCTGTTTCTGATGATCAGGTTCTTGCTTCTGTCCTAAATGATTTCTTTCTTTGTAGATACGAAAATTTATTATAAATAAAGATTATGACGAAAAGAATGAATGTGCTAATCATGGTTTTACATCATATGGTACATGCAATTGGTAAATTATTTGATGAATTCATAAAAAAATGACACTTCGGTTATACCATGAGCAGGTATAATTTTTAAACACTTCACAATTTAATTCACATTTGATCCAGGTATCCCTGGTAAAGGCATAATTTAACGGTTTCATTCAATAGTTGGAAATTATAACAGAAACATTAGGTCGTATTTTGTTATGATGATTCTTAAAGAGTGGAACCGTAAAATTACTATTTTTTTTATTTTCTTTGCTGTGATTAAAAGTGGCTGTGCCGTTGCAATAATTTCGACCATCTGGGAAACATTATCAACAGATATTGTTGATATTTATAGTAGGATAAAGGGCACAATCATTATATCTTGGGATTTTTAGCGTGTGAAACAGTAGTAAAAAGTGTTATGTTACGCTGAAAGATTATTGCTGCTGTGTCATTGTTGTTGTAATTGTTCAAGCGAATTTTTGTGGCTGTTTTCAAGAAAGTCAAAGCTTTCCCCTCCCCATCATCATTTCTGCTTTATTTAAATTATTCTACCTACTACCAGCATCTTATTTTGATTCTGTTTTAGTGTTTATGAATTTCCCTATCAGAAATGAAATATATAATAGATTTGTGTTTGGCTCTGAGCTGTAACGGCGCAACCATTTTTAAGTAAAAAACATTATGCCACTTCGTTAACAATCCTTCAGTTCAATTCAGTTTCTTCGCTTTCCAGCACACGTTTACTACCAAAAACAACAACATATGTTCTTGTTTTCATTCACTTTTTTATGTATATTCACTTCCACTCGTTAATCCCATCTTTACAAAACGATCAATTCCACCAAAGAAAAATATATTAAAAACCATTAGCTACCATTTGACAACTTCTTCTGTGCAACCATTTAATAACTGTAACATAAATAAGTAAGACGTTCTTCAGTACACGTTTCTGCTATTATAAACCATACATTTTTTCTTCCACCCGTTAAATCACGTTTAATAATAATACAATATCCTTCGTTTCATTTCTTCGTTCGTCTCGCGAATCAATCTTTACGAAAACAAAATCAGATTTGTTTACATTTTAAAAATCCTCGTTTCTTTTCTGCATCATACGACGGGTGGTAAACATACTAATACTTTCTTTCATAACAATACTATTCTTCGCTTTTGAAATAAAAACAAACAAAACAAACAACAAAAAACGCTTCTTCTCTCTTCTTTTTCACCAACAAAAATGATCGTTGAGAATATTTCAAACGAAAAACCATTGCATTGCATCCTCCTCCGTGCAGACCTTTCATCGTCTTCTCTCACGTACAATACTCTTCGACATGAAAAAACCCGTAAGATGGAGTTGGACCATTACTAATACGTAAATGAAAATACTGAAAAACGCTTCTCGCAGCAGCGTGGTTTTACACGCCCCTCGTGAGGAAATGACCGTGAAATTTTTCTAAATGTATCACTCTCTAAAATAAAAGTGGTATGCACACTCGCTATTAGTATATAGACTAGTATCCCGTGTAAAAACATTTTACGGTTCCGCTCTGAAGAATCATGATAAGAAATATAAAAATGCAACCTAAATATGTTTCTGTTACATTTTCCAAGTATTGAGTGAAACCGTAAAATTGTCTTTGCACGGGATACCTGAATCAAATGTGAATCGTAAAAAAACATTATACCTCCTCAGTATACACAACCAAAGGATCATTCTTCTATGAATTCGTTAAATGCTTTATCCAAATTGCTTGTACCGTGATTATGTAAAACCATGATTGGCACATTCAATATTCTTCTTCAAAATTTTTATTTACACTATATTTTTAATCTAAAAAGAAAGAAGTCGTATAGAAAAGAAGCAAGAAAAAAATGCATTCAGAATGTAAAATAGCACTAAATAACCAAGATAAGCACTATGGCTTAAATTCAAACTGCGAATTCCAAAACGACATACGCAAAGCCAGTACAAATAATAAGTAGGCTCCCCTAAAATGTACATGATGCAGCAAAATAAGCACTTGAAAAGAAATCATACATTACACATTACACACTCCCTCTGCCCTGCCACAGAAAAAATAAAACAAACAACAAACAAAATAGAACAGAGATAATTTAAAGAAATACGACTGTGGCCATCATGGAATAGGTAGATGTTATCAATGAAGAGTATAAAGGAAAGATATTAAGCTAATAAGATCCTCTCCTCCACTAAAAATAAAACAAAAAACACACTTAAAAGTATATATAGCAATATAAAAACATAGGTTAAACAACGAAATGGAATAGCTAAAAAAATTGGATCTGTAAGGTATAGATAAAAACCCTATAATTTAGGCTGGCGATGTGGGTTGTATGTAGGGAAAGGGTTAGGGTTCAATCATCTTATGAGGGTAGGGGAGAGAGCTTTAACTTTCTTGAAAACAGCCACAAAAATTCGCTTGAAAAATAAATAATGACAATAACACAGCAGCAATAATATCTCAGCGTAACACACCCTTTACTGCTTCACATGCAACAAAAAAACATCAGAAATAACGATGTAGCTCTTCCACACAATATGTTGATGTTTCCCACATGGTCGAAATGATTGCAACGACGCAACCATTTTTAATCACAATATGTAAATACCACTTCGTTAACAATCCTCCAATTCAATTCAGTCTCTTCGCTAACCAGCACACCATTACTACCAAAAATAACGACATTATCTTCGTGTTTTCATTCACTTTTTTATGTATATACTTCCACTCGTTAATTCCATCATTACAAAACAATCAATTCCAAGAAAAAGAAATAAATTAAAAACCATTTGGTACCATTTGACGACTTCTTCTGTGAAAAACCATTTTTAATAACTGTAAAAGTAAGATGTTCTTCACTTTCCAGTACACGTTTCTACTACTATTTCTTTCTTCCACTCGTTAATTCGCGTTTAATAATAATAATACAATCCTTCGCTTGATTTCTTCGTTCGTCTCGCGAATCAATCTTTACGAAAACAAAAACAGATTTGTTTACATTTTAAAAACCCTCATTTCTTTTCTGCATCATCATCATAGGACTGGTAGTAACTTTACTAATACTTTCGCAACAAACAACAATATTCTTCTTCCCTTTTGAAATAAAAACAAACAAACAAAAAACAAAAACAGTTCTTCGCTCTTCTTGTTCACAACAAAAATGATCGTTGAGAATATTTCAAACGAAAAACCATTGCATTGCATCCTCCTCCGTGGAGACCTTTCATCGTCTTCTCTCACGTACAACACCCTTCGACATGAAAAAACCCGTAAGATGGAGTTGGACCATTACTAATACGCAAATGAAAATACCAAAAAAAAGCTTCTCGCAGCAGCGTGGTTTTACGCGCTCCCCGTGAGAAAATGACCGTGAAATTTTTCTAAATGTATCACTCTCTAAAATAAAAGTGGTATGCACACTCGCTATTAGTATATAAGATAACTAGTGTAGCGTGTAAAAACATTTTACAGTTTTCCATAAATTGATTTTTACACGCAATACTGCCATGATAAGTCTGTGTGTATACAAAAATTGTTGTGTTTCTCCATGTTGGAATTATATCATATTTAACACAAATACTTGGGATCGATCATTCAAAGAATGCTATTATCCCTATTTTTTAGTGCTATTATTTGGGATATTTAGAGATTTCTAAAATTGTACAATTGAACTAAAAGAGTTAGAAAAGAGACAATACAACGTATACTACCTAACCAATGGATACTCCTACCTAACCGCGATAAAACGTCTGATATATAAGAAATTACCTTCAAATTTCCCTATTAATTAAAGCTAACAAAAACAATACCTTCTCAGACGTTTTTATCTTTCAATTCTTTATTCTGCTATGAATTGTGGAAATGTTAAAACCCAAAACTCCACTCGTGCATCATGATACAAAATTCATGTATCTCTTCTTGTATTACAGTCATCTATACTACTCAATTTTCTAATCTAAAACAAAAAGATATCAATCAAATACTGTCAAAACAATATAATAATGATTTCGCTACCTTCGTTTCTCTAAATGCGAACCTTAATAATAATAATCCACACACTACAATGAAATACCAAATAAACTGCTAGCTACACATTCCGGAATAGTAGTCAAAACTAACTGATACGAAAAAGCTACGTTCAAATACATTAAAAAAATAGACAACGGTAGAAAATGATAAACTGATAACACATAACAGGTCTACATCGACTATCTCGTCGGATAGAATAGTTACTGATACTGATCAATGTGGTTATTCTTTATTACTGAACTTAAAGCGTTGAATAAAAAAGTTAAAACAAAAAATTATACACACAGCATCTTCATTCTCAATAAGAAATGAACGTTGAGAAAATTTGATGAACTTTCAAACGCAAAAAAACATTGCATTGCGTTCTCCTCTGGGTGCCTTTATGACGTCTTCCTTTAGGCACAACACTCCATGAAGTAATAAAAACCCGTAAGATGGAGCTAGGGATTCCCCTAATGGGAGATTCCCCCTATACTAATCCGGAAGCAATAAACATTGACGAACTTCCCGAGAAAATTTTCCTAAAGTTCTTTCTTTCAAAGTTAGGTAAGAAAAAAGCAAGATTTAGTATTAGTATAAGAAGAGGGATAATATCTGACAATTTTTGAATGATGGAATCTTGTTTTATATTGACTGTTTATCAAATTGCACCCACTGCATTCAGGCTATTTTGGAAACTTGGTGAAACAATTATAAACAACTTTTCCAAAATGTTAAATTCTTAAAAAGAAAGGAATAAGAGAAGAATATGACAGGTAAAAGACCGCCTGGTTCACCCTTCTTTCTTTTTAACCCAGGCAGATTTCAGGTCCTCAACCCATAAGTTCCCTTCTCCACCCAGCATTCCATTTGCTGCAGAAAGGGGTCTCACATTCCAAATTTTCTATACCTTAATTATGCCATCAATCTGAACTAACTAATCAACTAACTAATCAACACACAATCAACTGAACTAAACTGTCAGAAATCGAATAAAGATTTTCCAAGTGGGACCCCTTTACTTTTCCCTCCTCAAACCCGGCGTTCATTGCCGCAATTTCAGTCCCTCTTCCAACCCAGCATGTGTAACCCGCCTAAAATGCATGTTTTAAAATTACTTCGTTTAAGTAATAAATTTGATATCATGCATGCATTTTACTCAAATAGATGCTCATTATTTCAGTATGAAGATAATATTCACAATACCTGTTGGTAAACAACATTTCTAGTGAAGCATCTATCTCTAACATAGCCTTGCTGTAAAGTTCTACAAACCTTCACTTTGGCAGCTTCAAAGCTTCGTGTTCGTGAAAATGAAACATATAGTTGACAATGACTTTTTGCAAGGCATTTTCAAAATTCTGACCTTGACTTTTGTTTATGGTAAGTGCGTAGGATCAGCGGAGAGGAAATTCTTTACGCTTAATCTAAAATGGAAGGTTGGTATCATTTAGGGATAGCGTAAATCTAGGAATGAGCACACGATTTTCAGCTGAGATGCCAGTGAGCACTTCGCAATCGAGGATATTCTCTCGAATGACCAATCGTGTGCGATTGCATAAACCATCCTTCAGTGACAGATTTCTCAACAGCATCACTATACTGTTCACTTTCAAGTTCAATTTGTGTGGAGGCATCCCAGAAGGAGTAAGCGAGTTGATGAACTCCATCAGATACCGGTTTATCTCTTCTTGCTCATCCAAAACAACAGAATCGACACTAAAGTATGTCGCTGTGTCACCTGGCATTTGCTCCAGTATCTGTTCGTTGATTTCTAAAGCCTCGTCATTGGTCGGTGCCAAGATTACACGACTCGATATATCCTCTCCAGCATCACTAAAAATAGAATGAACAATGTTGTCATTTTACTGTAAAAAACATTCAACTGGAATTTCAATGGAGTCTTTAACTCTATAGTCCATGGTGCAGCTCTCATGTTTACATTTAATTGGAAAATTTCATCCAACGGCCACAAGATGGAGCTTTTGATGCAAGCTTCCACAAACTGAGCTGGTCGCGCTCTTCTTACAACAGGAAGAAACTGTCTGAAATCGCCACCTAAAAGAATAACCTTTCCAACCAAAAAGCACATCACTTTTACAAATATCTTTGAACATTCTGTCAATAGCCTCAAGTGCATGTTTAGGAATCATACTTGCCTCGTCAAAAATTATTATATCCTGGACACGCAGGAAATCAGCATGCCTACTATTTCGCCTGACATTGCACGTAAAGTTGTTCAGTACAGAAACAGGCAACTTGAAAAGATAGTGGACTGTCTTACTATTCTGTAATAGTAATAGTACTTGCTGCCAAATTTCTTCCAATTACTTCTCGAATAATGTAATTATGTGTGAAAGTTTTACCTGTTCCGCCAAGGTCATCAAGGAAGAAAATATTTGCTGCATTATTGTCATTTGTTGCTAGAGAATGCAGAACTGCATCGGCAACAACAAGCTGGTCAGTATTCAACATGATCCTCATGTTTTGAGCTTCTTCCCTCATTTCGTCTGCATTTTGGTAGTTCGTCTGCAATATCTTGGTCTAAAGCAGGCAAATGAAAGTAAGTAACGACTTTACCAAATTGTTGCAGAACGTCTTGGATTTTACCAAGTGCTGACTGCTCTGCTTGAAATGCCGGTTGGTGTCTCATAAAAGTTTTCATCATATGAGCACGGAATGTTTCCCAAAACTCAGCCGGCCGGGTTTCTCGGCTCACCGTGGATCAGAATAAAGCAGAACGTTTTGCGAATTTTGTATGGAGACGCTGACTCTGCAAGCTCATCCATTGTGCGTATCCATACAGAGTCGTCAGTCAATAGTCCAAGTGCAATACACGCTTCCCTAAAAAATCTATGTACAATTCTATTAACAGTTTTAAGTTGTTCGAAGGAAGTTGCACCAGGAACGTGTAGTAATAATACACGCAAAAAATACCTTTCACCTTGACGGATGCTGGCATTGTACATCCTACGTACAATCTTTTCTGCTGCACGTTGCCGAACCACCCACTTATGTTGCCGTGCTTGAAATACATAATGGTACGGAATATCAGGATATAAAAATTAACGTGCCTGTGCGTCAACAAGATTTAATTCATACCAACAGTCAACTTGTTTGGTTTTCTCCTCTTTCAAGTGCTGCTTGTTCCTGTCCTGTCTGAAAAAAATCTTCTGTTCATTTGGTAATGGGAAGTCGAAAAATAGAATGACTTTGGCTGTGCATTGGAAAAGAACACAAACGCCAAGCTGTTTCTGGAGCAGATATATACCTTTGCATCTAAAAATACGCTCATTAATTTCAATGTGAGCAGTATCATGATAACCTTTATAAATGTATTTGTTTGTACAAATACTTAACACTTTTAATTGAAACACAGGCCTCAAGGTTAATATGTGCATTATACGTTTTACTCAGAAAAGGGTTGTATGACACAATCCATCTGTTGTCAAGATCCATATATCGGATTCGAAAAGTTTTTCCATTATCAGGTCGGTGATATAAAGGATAGCCATCTACATTTAAAATAGTTCTATTTTTAAATTTCTTTGGAAAATTTTTACTGCACTTACCATCTTGCATGCACGGAGAGGACTCACTCAAATGGCCACATAGACCATGGCACCATGCAGGATTTCATGATTCGTAAATTTTGGGTTCTTGGTCGCGATCTGGGATTTGTGCGGATATCAATAAGTCAATGTCGTCAGCATTGCGCAACTTAAATTCATTGGCAAGATGTAACAACATGTGCACTTGTGGCAAACCCCTTTTCTGAAACTCTATGACATCCACCTGTGGTACAGAAATGCCTAAAACAGAATCTTTAATAATATCTTTTTAGAGAGCTTCAAGCTTCAATTAGAATACACGTGCAACCAGATCTGGCCTATCAGATGTGGTTTGACCAGGTAACAGATTATCAACAATTTCAGACCATTTAGAATTACACGTGGAAGTTAAAAACAAATCTGGTTCACCTTTTTATCGAACTAATGCCATAGTATCTAAGTACCACTGATGCATATTTCTAGGTGAACCAGAAAAGGTTGATGGTAAAATAACAATATTGCCTTGCACGGAGGTTTCGTTCCTGAGCAGCTTGGTCTAAATAATCTATCAAGTCACTGTAGCTATCAGCCCGTAATTGGTCTTCATTGAGTCGAATGAATTTAAGTCTTGCCCCCTCCATTTTGATGTAGCTGTCGACGACAAACTGTTGGAATAGTTTTCCAGCAAAATGCAAAGCAGAAAATTCATGCCTAATAGCAATTTGATAAATATAAAACTGCAACTGAGTCACATTATTACGTCTTTCAAACTCCGGCACGTGACAAATGTCTCGACTCCATCCAGGATCTGCTCTAGGAAAGATCATAGGGTACATCATAGAGTCAATATTTCTTGAGGTGTAAGGAATATTACGTAGTGGCTGATCTCTGGGATAAACTATAATATTCCTACCTGTTGGAGGTGAAGTTGCATACGCATGTCTAGTGAATTAGCACCTTTAATAATATATAATTGGCTAAACATAGGTGTTTGGTTTTTGTCAACGTGCAGTGATCCATACCTATACAACAGTTGTGCAGAAATCCTAAAACATGGAGGACCATTTCCCGGTGGTGGGCGAAGATTAGCAGACAGTGTAAACTCTAATTAATATACTTACGAAAATATTGTTGTTGCAGAGTTGTCTATTAAAAAATCCCATAACTCAAGGGGATACTCTAATAAATTTGGAAGCGTTACCTTTCCATTTGTGCAACATTTAAAATTAGTTTTGCCGTTGAACTTTATTGCTCGACAGTGTTCGCAAAAAATGTTGAATTCACATAAAGAATGAGTGCCAGGTAAGTTATTATTATCATTAATCCGAGCAACATTTAAAAACCGAGCCCTGTTCACCCGTCTGTTTCGGACATATGCTCCCTGGTGACGTTGTGCATCAGTCTCCTGTCGAGCAGCAGCTTGTTCAGGCTGCTCATTGCCTCAATTTAATTGTTGACGCTGAGCCTGAGCATCACGTCTTCCATGAGCTTGTTCAGGTTGCTCATTAGCTCGTCCCTCTCCCTTCTTAAACGACAATGCATTTCAGTTTGATTAGCTCTATATCTCCTTTGACGTTCAGCATTTCTAATTCTACGGCGTTGTGCAGCTTCGTCATCATTATTAGGGAATTGTTGCCTATCATGATGTTGTCTTGCATCAGCAATGTCTTCATCTTTTTCTAATCTTGGCAAGACAAATCTTTGAGGGATAGCATAGTCATGGTCAAAATTCATGGTTAATCTTGTTGAGAAAAATGTAAAGTTCCGTGCAGTGATTAGATAAAATAAACAACCCAATAATAATAACGCAAGATATAACAATGCACACAGCACTGTCCTTATTTTATTTAGCTAGTAACTATAGTAACAATATAATATCAACAAAACAGAAAAGCAACTTTTGGCTGCAGAATGAAACAAAATGTATATCTACTTTCCTTTTCCTCAACTTTAGTTTCTTTC
Organism: Turritopsis rubra; assembly: GCA_039566895.2. Taxonomy (NCBI): domain Eukaryota; kingdom Metazoa; phylum Cnidaria; class Hydrozoa; order Anthoathecata; family Oceaniidae; genus Turritopsis; species Turritopsis rubra. The sequence continues at coordinate 8,821,007 of CM077617.1, read as the reverse complement.
TACGTGACATTTCGTTTCGTGCGAAGAACCTCGTCAAACGTGAAGAAGCGACGAAAGTCAGTAGATCAATTTCATTTTTTGTTTTGTTTTGGGTACCGATAAAAACGGGGGTCGTATAAATTTAACATCTAGCGCTAATTCACGTTCAAAATGGCTGTATGTATTATGAAAATGAAATGAACAACTGCAAATAAAGAGCATATGCATTTCAGTTAATGAACTTACATTATCTTTTTGATTACATACTCCTATTTACATGATCTTATATCTATACAACCCCCTGAAAGTAATTCCACTCTTCGCGTGTTTCTGTTATTGTTTGGTCTAACTTACCTCGAAACATTTCCCGGGTTGAATTTTTAAAATATGTTTTAGCGTATTAGTCCACCGTACTACCGTATCCACCATTTTGCATGACCGACAAACAGACAAACAGACAGAGAATCGGGTATTAATATATAGGACTAGCGGCCAAGGTGGCGTCGCTCGCCGCCCATATTCAGCCTGCATCCACTCTGGAAACTGAATTAAGTAACTTTTCCCAACAACTTTTTGTTCCTTCTCACTTGAAGAAACAAGTTGGAGAGAGATCGGTTGAAGGTAATTACCTTCATGAAATCGTGAGAAAATATGCAGGTCTAATCTGATGTTTAAGAACAAGTTATTTAGAATGAACCAATTAAAAAATCTTGATCGCATAGATTCATAGTAGGTGCCCCTAACAGATTAATAATCCGATAAATAAATAAATTACAATCTTATTTGTGAAGGCATTTTAAGCCTATTTCACATCTATTGCTATCACATAGAGCAACGACAATCGAAGTCATATATAAATATGATTTTCAGTTCATGTCAATCATATTCAAGGTACAAGCATAGACCATTCCATGAATTACGTTACGACAGCCGTTCCTTCGTTCTTAAGATGAATGATTATGACATTTGTATCGTTTACAAATATATAGACGATACCTCAGGATAAGATTTTTTGCGATGTTTTTAAATCACGCTTAATTACTTAATAAATACGCCATATTAAGCCTGTGTCCTCTCAGCCACATTGAGAACTCACGAAAAATTAAATCAACGAATTAGTAACGTATTACCATCTTGAAGAGCTCTAAATTCTGATCAAGAAATTGTATAAGATCATATGGCTACGACGAACCGTTACAGAGATATCCTTGATCAAAGATTTTAATGAAGTCACAGCACCCCGTCCCTAAAATTTTGCCAAATCTTTTTGTCACCCCATGGCTAACGTAGCGGACACCGAAAAACGTCAGTTCTCCCTATTGAGTCTCGAGATAACTTTCCCTAAATCGTGCGTTCGATTTCGGTCGCAATGCACGGTTTCACATTGACGTCGCGCAAGAAAAAATAATTTATGTGTGATTTTACGTTGCTGACTCCCCGATCTCTTTCACTACTCGCGTCGACCATTTTGCGTGGCAGACAAACAGACAGACAGACAAATAAACAGAGAATTGGGTATTAATATATAGAACTAGCCACCCACGATCACTTTTAGTGTGCTCCCAGATGAGGAAAAAATAAAATTTCGGAAAGATACTTCAAAGTACTACCAGCTTATAGAACTGGAAATGTTGATCAAAAAAATGTATAGGATCGTATGTCTACGACGAACCGTTACAGAGATATCCTTGAACAGAGAATCGGGTATTAATATATAGGATGACTACATATATTTATTAACACGTCGTGACGTTGTATTTTCATAAAAAAATTACTGAAAAAGTCACTTTTATTGTTTCATTAAACAGTCAGTGTCGGTGCGTATCATTGACGAAATTCTTTTAATTCTTGATATCTTATCATAATTCGATTTTTAAATAAACATTCTAATGTTCGAAGATGCAAATTTCAAAAAAAGTCTGTCTTATACGGAGTGCTTTTGCCAAGGGGACACAAAAAGTTGGTCCGGCATGAGCGGTGCTGACTGAACCAAACTTCTTTGGACTGAGTAGGGTAAGAAAATCCAAGGGGAGAAGAACTTTAGTTCGAGTAAGCAAGGAGTCCGACAGAAATGACTCAACCCAGTGGTCAAAATTTTCAAAAAGTCTCTGCGCGGGAGTGTTTTTTTAACTAAAACAGCAGGCGATATTGCTTGCCATTCCTATAGAAAACACTCCTTCTCACAGACTTTTTGAAGATTTTGCCCACTGAGAACGGGACTATACTGTAGTTTGAGTCACTAAATGTTTTGAAAAGGTTCAGGTTATCGGGATTCTAGTGTATAACAATATCATAGATGGGTATTAGGTATGAAAATCTGTTCAAGTTATTCGTATCGGTTTAAGGAACACTTTCTTTTAAATTCGTTGCCACGTTCGCGGATCCATTTGTTTGCAACTAAAAACGAAGGGAAATTAAAAATAGCAAGAAATGTAAAATTCTACATTGGTGGAAAATTCTGGAAGAACGTATGAAGACGAAGGTTGTTATAGATGTTTCAAGAAAATGGACCCTTGGAATCTTATGTCCCTTGTGTAGTAATAACAATTTCTAGATGATATTTCTCAAGTAGATTAATATAAAACAGTTGAAACTGATTCAGCACTTAGAATATAGATATTGCTTCAATAGGAAATTCTCAAGATAATAGACATGATTGTTGTCTAATCTCCAACTTGCACAGCGGGTAAAATCTTCAAAATGTCTCTGTGGCGGAGTGTTTTTTTATTGAAACGGCAGGCGATATTGCTTACCATTTCTATAGAAATCAGTCATCTACAGAAACTTTTTGAAGATTGTGCCCACTGTACGAAGGTGTACGAAGAATAGCTAAAAGGGCATACCCCATTTTGATCCAGACACGACCGGACATGACGCATGCTCTGTATCCCATATTCCAGTGCCGTTACGATATAGATTGTACCAAAATACGGCATCTCCCTTAAGAGATAATGATATCATGCCAAAGTTATGTGCTTGCCAATATCAAGACAGCAAGACTTAAAACAGGACTGAGAAATGTTTGACCTAGCCCTAAATCACGCGTTATACAATCTATATGTACAATGTGCTGCATCCAACCAACTTGGGTCGATTGGCTATACTAAATGCAAACGGCGCCAAATAAAAAAACGAGAAAGCCTGAGTTCTAGGTTGTTGTCATTATGGATTTAAACTTTCGATGTGCTGGGAATGCTGGGAATAGAAATCTAACTTTAAGTTTATTCTTTAGTTGAATTATACTTAAAAAGTTAAATAAATACGCGTACTAACCTCTTTTGGTGGTATAGACAAACCAAGTTTAGTAAAGACCGTTTGACCACCTCTTTCTACGTCACTCATCTGAAACGATATGAATGAATCAAAAACAGAAAGCTCTATCGACGCTGAAATTTCTGAATTTTGCGAAGGATTAAAATCAATCCTTAATGCACTACTTGTCCTGCAGTTGTTGAACAACGGATTTATTATAGTGAGAATAGGGTCTAATTAACACTTTGTTTTTTTAAGCTGGATTTCCACTTAACAAAAGTTCATATGATAATTTCTCCTTAGCTAAATATACGATGACAACCTAAAATTTGTTTGGGTGAATGAGGCTAGGGTCAGGTTCGTTTGTCCAAACACTTTTATAAGACCTTTCATCGCAATTTTATAATGAGAAATCGTCAGTAAAGCATTCCCTAATGACGTAATCACATGATAGGCGAAAACGGATGTGGAAACGCATAGCTGCTGAATGGAAATTTATGCTGTCTTCTTACTACGACTTTTCATTCGTCGCAGATATGAGAAAATACTAAATAGTATGGTGTTACTCACATAAACCAAAACGGTGGCGATACGATTGCCGTCCTCATGAGAATGCAGAAGCGATCCTTCAAACTACGTAAACAAATAGAAAGAATTCGAATAAATAACATTCTGTCTGTGTAAGCACATGACAGCATCGAAACGAGTCACCGTAAAAAAGCTCTATTCAATGCCCACATTTTTAACGCCCTTACCTAATGAACGCCAACGCTTAAATGTTATCTGTAAGGACCAATTTCTGATATTGTTAAGAAAGGGTGGACTTAAACGATGGGCGCTTAAAATAGGAAATTATCGTTTCTACTTCAAACTGAACCATTGAATCACGCCCAACCCTTGTTTTCATTGCAAACTCTCTTTAATATATTGTGGCATTTCCAAAGTTTTCAATAGCTGCATACTCTCAAATTGGTAAAATATTTTTTATCTTGAATATTAAGAGTACTTGTCTTGCGAACATAAAATGTTCTTGTCAAACCAGAAAGAAATAACAAAGTCTTGACCGTAAAAACTGTTGATGATTGCAAGACAAACGTTTAGCAGCTTTTATTTTGTCCAGACAATAATCATCAAAAAATTGAATAAAGAACGAGTATACGTACCCCGTAGTCATGGTGAAATTCGTACTGTCCCCCAAGTCCATAGTTGTTCATCTAGATAAAAGAAAATTATTTACATGATTTATAATATTATTCGCAGGCTTCCAGTCGATTTTCTGTAGCAATTTTGACCAAAATTCCTCGAAATTAACTGTCTGTATGTGCATAGGTCTAGTCTTGCGTGTGAGCAATGCATTTAGAAATGTTTTCCATCCGGTGTAATTTCTATGTTTAAAACGGATAAACGAATATGATGAACATATGTGTAAATATACTTTTGCCCAACGTTTGACAAAGAAATGCAAGCTCGTTCTCAGGGTTTCTTGCTTTTTCAATATACGGGACGATTGTCCATCGGTTCATTGAAAAGCCAAAACGCCCTGGGTAGAAGATTGATACAAATAATTGAATGGGTCATTGACTTAATAGTTTTAGCTAATGCTATTCCACTGAATGTCAAAAAGTTGTTCAGTATCAGGATCAGCCAATAAAGCTCTTTTTTCTGCAAGCACCACCTTCATCAAGCATCACCAGGTTCAAAAAACCAATCACAGTAAACGTCGTTTTTAAACATGCCTGGAGGCTTAAAATACTTTTTACAAATTCAAATTTGACAGAGACAAAAATAAAGTTATAATCAAACGCATTGTTTGAGGAAAATTCGAGTGTCTAATTGGTATGGAGTTTAACACCGCGTAAGTTAAACTAAATTTGTGCGTAGCTTCTATAGGAAAAAAAGGTCCAACAACAGAACTTCCATATTCCTAAGATACACATCTAGGTGGATCTAGAACCTAGGCGAAATTTATGGAGGAAAGTAAGACCATTAAGAATATAAAAGGAGAACGTGCAAATAACCTAATCAACACTTACATTTTCATAGAAAATTCATGACCCTAGATCAGCCGCTGGTACAGTAGGCTGTCTGTATCCTATCCCCCCGTTTTTGGGCCGATTTTTAATGTTAAAGCACTTTTGAAATTTCAAAAGGTGACCCAAATTTAAGACCATGGGCTAAAAAAAAATCCCCAATTTGGTTAAAGACAAAACTCGAGAGGAAATAGACTTGAAGATCCTTGTTTGTATAGCGTAAAAGACCGCGGTATCACTCCACAGAAAATGGGTATTTGTTAACTCAAGACTATTTAAGGCGGCTTCCCTGTAAATTTTACTGAAATTTAAAGAAAAATATTTTACAGCTGCGATGATAATGTCCGGACATCAAGGTGGCCGAAAACATGGTTGATTTATGAAGAGTTCGGATTACGGAGGTTCGTTTCAACGGCAGATCTCATTAGGCAAAAAAAAGTGGAGGAGAACAGTGTCATAAAATTTCTTATTATTCTTAAGTGTTGGATAAGTTATTTGCAAGTTTTTTTTTTATACTCTAAATAACCTTGCTCTCTTCCATTAATGTTCCTTAAGTTCTATATCTGCCCTACTGCTACATAGAAATCATATGTGAAGGAAGCTTTCAAATTAGTTCTAATGAGATTTACAGAAGTATACTGTAATTGTTTTGTGGAGGAGAATAGAGAAGAATATTCCAACCTGGAGTTGTTCCGATGTCTCTAAATCTAATCCGGTAATCTCTGAGAACCAGCTGTTCAACTTTCTGTCCAGCATTCGCTCGTATTCCGAAGAGTAGGTATTTAAAAACATGCTAAATCATAATTTAAATCAAGCGTTAAGTACTGTATTCAAAACTATTTAGTAATGTTGTCATTGAAGAAGAGTATTAAGGTTTTGCAATGACAGTAGAAGCCCTAAATTGGAACTATGAAGGGGAACCAAAACTAGTTCGAATTATAAATGGCTTAGATTATGAGGTTCACTTACATAGAAGCCTAGTTACATCGACTTAGAGAGGGATTTCAAATTAGGGGAGTCGAATTACAAAGAGTCTGCTATATCAATGTGGATAAGAAAGATTATCTGAAAGAAGCTGAGCCTTTCTGACAAAAATGTGTCTGAAGAACTAAGGAAATATATGCAAACCTCTATTTAAAACGATTCGAAAAAAATGGAAACGGTGCAAAATGGTTTTGTTTATCGTGTTTATCGTTTCAAAAAACAGGGAGTGGATTTTCAAATTAGTCCTTTCAAATTAGTTCGACTTAATCACAGCCCAGTAAAGACCGAACGTCGTTTTAACGTCTTCAATGTCTCAATGTCATCAGGGAGAGGCTTAACTATATTATAAATATTACTCGATTCATGAGACATTTATCATTTTAAAGTAAATTGCATAGAGGTTATAAGAAGGAAAATCGAAAATGTTTCTTTTATCATGAATGCAACACTTTGTTCTGAAAAAAGAGAAAGATTATTAGAACTTACGTTTTAGCCACACGATAAGGCGCTTCGACAAAATCGTCATTCTCTGGGTGAATAATACGAGCAGTTTTCATCTGTAAAACGAAAAAATAAAAAACATTTATAGTTGTGTAAGAGGTGAAACGAAATGAGTATATAAACACAGGAAGATATGTTAGAGGCCATGTTTATTAACGTTTATGAATGGTTTATCCACAACAAGGTCCAGGTTAACTTCTTCTTTTCTTTTTCTTCTTGGACAGCCAGTTTCTGACGATACATTCTAACTGGATTTGAGTGGCACACTATTGCCTGAATCGCAATCCGTGAAGCTGCTATACAAAGTATGAGAATAAATGTAACTTACTCACCCGTGGCGTGGCGATTTCTTTCAACTTTCTCATTTGTGTTTTTGTTAAAATGTCGTGTAACATGTAGATCTCCGGGTTATCGTGTACTTGTGTGACTTTTATGGGTTTCAGAATCAACTGCGGACTCTGTTGTTTGACAAAACAGGACAGCATTGACGGATTCTTTATCTTTAACTGAAAAATAAAAAAATGCAAAATGCAAAAGCAATAAAGCCATTTTTAATCTAACTTTTTAACATAATAAAAATACCCATTTTCATTTACCATCACAGAAGACAAAAGCTATGTTGAAAGTAATTGATTCTTACAGTACAGCCCAAAAGAAACTCCACGCGTCCGCGAACATAAGATTTTGGTGTAAAGTTTACATGAATTCGTCATGTTTTTAACGCGATTTTTTTTTAAATCTCGTGTTGGATTAACAAGAAACCGTTAACTTCTAAAGATAGCGACTCTTCGCGAAAGCTATATATCTTACGCAAAAATGTAGAGTTTCTTTCGGGCTGTACTGTAGCAATATATCGGTCTTAAACCTTAAACTTTGAATGGGTGAGAACTCGCAGTACGTTTATATTAGAGGTTGAAATGCGTTGTCAATAATTTCGTGTACGTTTTAAATGCATATGAAATCATTATGAATTGAATCTGTTGTATATTATTTTTTGTGTGTCATGCCTTCTTTTTTTTTGATCTGCTTTGAGATTTGGTTTTGTTCTTACCAACGTGGGATGTTCGTCGTTGCAGGATTTGACGTACTCCTGTTCACGAAAGACAGTTAAAAGTTTGTTTGCTAATTCCATGTAAGTGGTCTCCTTTTCGGTGCCTTTCAAGTTGCGCTCCACAAACCAACTGTAGATTCGTCTATTTTCCTTGTTTTTCTGGTTAGTTGGATCTATTAAAAACACGTGGGACGAATCTATAAAGGAAACTATATCCCCCCTTTACTCACAAAGACAGATTCGAGGGGATTCTTCCCAAGTTGTGAATTTGTTTGTTTGTTTTTTGTTTGTTTATTTGTTTGTTTGTTTGTTTGTTTTGTTGCCTTTTATTTATGTTTATTTATGTCGGATATTTTTAAGGGTTGTCTGGTGTCAGAATTTCGATCGACATGTGAAATGTACTGATAACAATCATAGCTTTAACTGTAAATAATTTTCAAACTCAATTACTAATGACACTCGACTGTATTACTTTTGCAGCGACGATTTAGTGGATATTCCCTTCAAGTGCAACTACTGAGTCCCTTGGTCGAGGCTCAGTAATGTTGTATCTCGATACTTAACTCTGATTCGGTTTTTAAAAGCAGGGTATCAGCCCATTTAGAGTCAGAGCAATGCTATACGTATCTCTGGCGGTAAGGAAACTACCCAGTTGCAAGTTGGTCTTGGTCCAAGGACTTAAAACTCTGAGTTACTTATTTATCCTTAACACATACGAAGGAGAATATCAGAAAAAGCGTTCTAAAATCATTTATCAGTCCAATTTTAGTTTTAGACAAAAAGAAAACAATTTTGGATGAAAAATAGCTTTGGAATTGCAAGAAAACTTTGGGAAATCCGCCCCTTGGTTCTGCCTTTGTGGTAAATACTTAAAGATGAATTTACCAGTTTTGTTCCATTTCGACAGAGTAAAGCAAATTTTCCTTTTCTGTACAATTGATCGTTCTTCGTTTCCTCACGATAGTCCCATTGCTCTTTAGTTAACCATTTTTCAATATTTTCCTTTTGGTAAAATCTATAAAACTCCCGATTTTTTATAGCTGTTTCATGTGTGGAATCTATGGAATAGAAGTAAATAAAGAAGACAAAGAAAGAGAAGGAAAAAAACCAAGGCTTGCCCGTCACACCTCACTTTCCGTAATGAGATTGGAAATCTAATTTAGTAGACGTAGACATGGATCTGTGTAGCCAAAGTGAATTGGGCATGAATAAGAGCGTATTGACTTGTTCTGGGAATTTTTCTGATATCTTTGATGCTGAATGAATTCTATTCATGCTTATAAACCCGTTTTCCCGAATTTCTTTTAAATAGAAATATTTTGCCAATCTGTCTTAATAAACCTCGTTTTAAACGGCCCTATATTAGTTTCACGCTAATGATTTAATAATATACATTTTCCTTCGCTCTAAATCTGCGTTTTGGTATAATTTGCAATAATTCTCAACATAGAAACGAAGGGTGGTTGTCAGGACAACCAAGACGAAAATGCGACATATAAACAGAATTTCACAGAAAAGTTGTATTCGCATATGTTTGGGAACTATTCTCAGGAAGCGACTGTAAATCTTAAAATTTGATAAAAGGAAAATTTGCTTTTGTAGGAAACAGTTTGTGGTCTTATATGTAGTTTTATGAAGAGGACAGAGGCGGATCTGGAGGGTATGTTGAAATTTGTGGAGGAGAATGTTAGCTATTAAAACATAAAACAAAAGCATGCAAATAAGCCCATTGGTGATACAGACTGGAATTATGATAATGTGCTCCTCCATAATTTTCGACATAACCTGGATCCGCCGATGAGAAAGATACACTTGATGTCATCTTTAAAGCTCAGGAAAAGTCTAACCTTCTCTCAAAACCAGATTAGTGTATCGTAGTGCTTCATGCATATTGTTTGACTAAACAAGACAGAAAATTAAATAAAGGAGCAGTTTATCTGTATCTTTTATACGTCATTGAAGAATCACCACGAGGAGTTTCCGTTTCCTTCGATGACACTTCAATTTTTAAAAATAAATATCTATTGAGGTTATTTTCATCAAAGAAGCAATTTCTTACAAGATAATAACCCCACGCTAAGAATTCGTTAACTTCTATAGTGGTGGCGTTACCGCGTCGGTGCGATTGTGTCGGGTCATTTATGATGCGTCCCGCTTCTAGCAGCCAGTCCATCATGCGTACATAGCGCTTTTGGTTATGTGCTATATTTGCGATGTCAAGACAATCTTGAGCTGTCATTTGGTGGGCTGGTTTTACAGTACCTAAAAAAAAATTGCATGGTTAAACGGGGTTTTTTCCACACAGGAGTGAATAAAGGAGGCTTCAAAAACACTCCTAAACACCAATGCCGTGAAAGATCCTTTTTATACCCATTTTATGCATGTATCAGAAAATGAGGACCTTCAAGAAAGTTCAACGCCTGTACTTGGTCAATGTTTAAGTTGCCAGTTGAAAATGATTGTGAAGAATACATTTGCCAAAATGTATAATTTGTGCTGAAATTATTCATTCATTTGCACGTGTTCCTATCAGCGTTTCAATCAGCACCTTTTAGCTTCCCCTATCCCATCACCACCATCGAAGTAATTGTGTGGTTGAACCTCCCAGAACAAGCAGAGTGTGTATTTTACATAACATTACCGTTTATTTTTCCTTCCGAGAGCTCGTAAGCCTTTATACCATATGTATCTTGAAGGCGTAAGATGGCGTTTGTTGCGCCCACTAAATCTTTATCGTAGGTTGGGAGATACATCTCATTGGATTTAAGCAATGTTTCGATATCTACGAAAAGAGCGAACCAATGCGTTGCTTATATATTTCTTTTTACAAGTAAACTTAAAGGTTAAAAACTTAAAACATTTGAACGAAGATAAAAACAACAGCTTTATTGTAAACGAATTGTCGTTCTCCTACGAGTCTTTATCAGGTTAAATTGATTACAATGCTACTACTAATGAACCGGTAAACGAATAAAAGCAAGTAATGGGCACACTTACTTTCGTGGCACTGTGTAGTTTCAATTAACCAATTACCCAGGAAGGTGAAAACATACCTTTTATTTTTTTGTCGTCTACGGTCAACCGATCTCCTAAAGTACCCCACCCAGATGTGAAGCGTTTAATGATGAGGTACGAATTTACTGGATTTCCGAGATATTTGAGTGGCTCGTCTTTCGAAAGTTCCATGGCTTCTTCAACAGATTCTGCAAACTGCTTCAAGCCGTTCAGATTTTGCCTTTCTTTATTCAAGTAATCGCGCGCTATATTGATTAAGCGCCGTTCAATGTCAACCAATGGTTCCATATGAGCTATTGCCGAGACAATGTTTCCTTCCGGGCCACCGTGACAATGCTCAAGTGTTCCGTAAAATATAACCCAAAATAACACTACAGTTCTGCAATTTATGAACTCCATTTTTTTTATTATAACGTTCTTTTAATAATTTCTGACAGAAACTACGACAGTGATAAATCTGTGTTGTCATTTTATTGTATCGGATATTCATCAATCACGTCTTTTGTGCAAGCAATGTAAAATAATGTATAACAACACTCTCCACATTAGGCTGCGGGCTTGTTTAAAGTGAAAGTGAAAGTCCACTTTACTCCAAAAAACATTTTTTCGGTACCTTTGGATGTTTGAGTTACAGAGAGTGATGTTGTTTTTGTTTTTTTTTACCGAATCTAGTATGCCTGGATGAACCTATAAAGACCTATGTAAACTTATGTTGCAGCTTTGCAAGTCAGATTTTTTATCCCACCTTCGAACCCCACGAAACAAAATTGTTGGATCGAAATATAGTTTCCCTGTTATATTATTAAATTGTTTTGTTTCAATTTCATCAAGATAATAAAAAACTAATAATATCGAGATATATATGGAAAAAGAATGTTAATGTTATGCTACGCTGTTAAAGCATGCAAGTAAAGTGTGCAAAAATATCCAATGGTGATACAAACTAAAACAGAAATGCTTGTGTTCATGTGCTCCTTCACAATTTTGGGCATTACCACTGGATCCGCCACTGCACTGATTTCTGTTATTCGCCTCGTTATGATGTTAGAAGATATAATCACCATTTACGAACCTTTTCCAGCGGGCAAAATCTTCAAAAGTCTATGAGGATGAGTGTTTTCTATAGGTATGGCAACCAATATCGTCTGCTGTTTCAATAAAAAAAACACTCCTCCACAGAGACTAGTTGAAGATTTTGCCTACTAGGTTATTATATTAGAAATTGTTTAACTCAATAAACCAATGTATCTTAGTATGCAATATGAAAACAATACTGATGGTTGCAGAGAAGCCTTCATTGGCGTTATTTATCACAAAGATTGTGTCAAATGGCTACATTAACACCAGAAAAAGTAAGCACAATTCAGCTAATTAGAATCACTATTTATTTTCACTCACTAAATCTTAGTCTCCTTCTCCCCAATAATCATCAATTCTAAATTCTAAATCTCTCGACGAATCAAAAATTTCATTAGCAACCAGTTAAACAAATTGGATTTTATTGACCAAAACCCTAAAAGCTGGATATTTCAAGGAAACACTGTATTTCTTCGGCTCTCATCACAGAATAATACCTATGTAAAAAAACATCTTATAATGGGCTCTTTTTATATCATGCTTAAGCATGTCACATTAAAAACAAAAGAGATGCTGACATGTGAGGGTATTGTTTATGAAAAGGTCTGAAATACACGCTTCATTTTGTTAATCAACTGTAATCAGCTACAAGAAAGTGTAGGGTCTGGACAGATATCCTCACCACATCCCTGTACTCCTAATGTAAACTCCTAAATAGTTACCAGGTGTACCATTGATTATTGGGGAGAAGGAAACTAATAGTTCTACCTATAGTCCATTCATTTGTCTCATTTGAATGAAATAAGAAAATAACGCGAAGCTTCATAGTGTTCACAAACTATGGATCTTAAAATCCAATTGCAATGTGTACTTCATCCGTAGAGGATTCAACCAAGCTCCTTTCACATAACTAAACCCTTATGAACAGAGAACCCAAGTAACCGGAAATAGTAACGATATGTCTCAAAAAGCTATTTCAGATTTCACCAACCTCGAACCTAGAATTGTTTTTATTGAAGCAGCAGGCGATATTGCTTGTCATTCCCATAGAAAACGCTCCTCCCTTAGACTTTTTGAAGATTTTACCCACTGGCTTTCATTAACAAGAAATCGCTACTAAAGGTAGTTCTTATTAAAAAAACGTGTAGTGTAAACGGTTCTTAATTGATATAGTCAATAAAATGCAGAAAAAACAATAAATTACATACACCCGAGGCAGGAGGTATACGAAGAATTAAAAAGGGAATACGATTAGAAAATCAGCAAAACTGAAAATGAAATGCAGTGGGGCCATGTTGAGTTGGCCATAATACAATAGAATCACTATAAAGCGATAAGGATGGATGCATAAAAACGGTGTCCGCTTTATATAGACTTTTTACATATGGGAATTGTGACTGTGAATCTATCCATCCGTACATGGAGTATATGTGTCCGTTATACGAAGATGTCCGCTTTATACGGTGTACGCTTTATAGAGATTCCATTGTACATACATGATTAAACAAATATGCTTTTGTTAGATATTTCTAAAAAAAAGGATTTTGTTGGTTCACTTGTTACTTTCTTCTTTAGCATTGTCTATTTCAATGTTCAAGGGCGCTTATTTGTAAAATACTTAAAAACATACATACAGATAACGCCATCAAAACATACGACTCACATATGGCTATAAGAAAAATGACGCCCTATTGTCAAGATATTGTCAAAGCAGAGAGAAGCACAACAACACCCAGATTATTAAAACGTGGAGGAGAGTGATTAATAACTTTGCGTTGGTTCTATAACTTAACACTCCTCCACATAGTTCTCACATACATTTGGCATCGGCTACTGCAAGGAGTATCTCATTTCATAAAGGCTACATAAAAACAAATTTTAAAACAAAATTAATTTTGTTATTACGGATTTATCTTCATAACAGCATATCTTCCTTTACAGCAACAAAACTAATATCGATAAACCACCCTTATACCTACACAATAAGTTCAGCATCTTTTTTTCAAAAATTATTTTGACATAATCAACACATAATCAACAGAACAATCGGTGCCTTAGTAAATTGCCTTCCCGGTTCGGTAAAATTCATTAACGTTGAGAATACAGGAGAAGAAATTAAACCGAAGTTCACAACGGATGATCATAGCTCGTAACGCATCACTGATTTTGTATAAAACACCGGCCTCAAATATTGTGAAATTTTCTGCATATTTTCTGAGAAACACGTGCACTCTCACCATAGTTCCTCTATAAAAAAAGCGCCCGTATTAACGTCACATGTCTTTTTTCCTTAATTTGAAAACGCCCACCTTCTTTTAAGTAAACGTCACCCCTTTTGGTTTCTTTGAAATATGTTTAATAGTGGAAGCATCGCAAAATGGTTGTTAATGTCAATAATGTCATAAATGAAGTTTGGCGTTTTTATTGAAAAGATGTATTGGAAAAAAAAGATGACCATCCTGTGAATTAATAAAAAAACTTATAAGTTACATTATTGCACAACCCTTAGAAAATTCCCTGGTCTGGACAATTATAGTTTGTTTTGTGCTCACTTTGATCACATGACTAATTGCAACCAATGTAAATTAATTATTTGTTATCATGTTATCAAAAGGAAGGCGAAATAAGCTTAATGATTATGATTATCCATATGTAGTCATTAGAAAATTCTCTGAACTGGAAGTCTATTGTTCACAAGTCTATTGTTCACAAGTCTATTGTGAAGCTCCATTGTCGGTATTTTCAACTTGAACTTCCTAGTGTAGTTTATTTTGCACGGTGTTTGATCACATCATGGTATATATAGTTACTGTGGTTGGAATTGATTGGAATTTTTTTGGAACCAGTAGGGACAACAACGAGTGCCTCAACCAAACATGACTATATTATACTACCCCTATACGTTAAAAACAGTTATCATAAAAGGTAGTGGATAAATCGCTCCTTTTTGTTTTCACATCAACACCAAGATAAAACAAAGCTAACTAGACGCTTCATGCAAATTTATTTACGAGGTTTCGCTTGATCATCATAAAAATTGGGAAGAAAAGACAAATGACGTAAATGCTGCATAAATTAAAACCACCAGTATTTCGGTTGGTTTTCACTGGCGTGCCTACCAAGGGTTTCTTTGCCGCCATTTCAGTATATCGAAAAGGTAAGAAGCCCTGGGGACGAGGTGGCAAGCCATCCTTAAGAAAAAAAAGACAAATTAAAATGGTGAAAAAAACAACACCACAAAATTCGATTAGAAGGGTATTTTTCAGGGCTAAACAATGATAGGATCATTCCATTTTATCCACTATAAGTAAATTCACTGAATTAATTTATTTGAAGATTATGCATAGAATAGACCTATTCATAAATTTGACGGCAAAAACGAGGCGATGATTGCAATGACATAATTTATGAAAAGGTAGTTATAACATCATATGCAAACAAAAATGTTGTTAAGCAAATCATAGTTACACAAACTATAATAGAGAACAATTTACATTATTTACAAACCTTATTTTCCCCATTCATAATCTCACTTTCCAATACCACCGTGGAAGCGACTAATTCAATGGGCACCTAACATGGACAAGCAACAACGATGTTATGAAGTCTTGTTTAACAATAATTTAAATTCACAAAACATCTCACCACTTTTCAGGTTTTTATATTTGATATGCTGAGAGAGTGGGCTAAAAGTCTGGATCTGATTGGATCTGCGAGGATCCGCTAGGACTATGTAACCGATCTTGTTTATTTATTTGCCATTAAATTCATTCACAAAAAACTCACTTTCTTCTAATATCTTTTTTGCCATTTGCGCAACTTCTTGCAAAAATCCTGGCAATCGTTCTTCATCTGCCTGCATCTGTTTGAATCTGCTTGGATCTGCAAAATAAAATAAGCTATTCAACTATGTAACCTATCTTGTT
The DNA here is from genome assembly GCA_039566895.2 of Turritopsis rubra. Taxonomy (NCBI): domain Eukaryota; kingdom Metazoa; phylum Cnidaria; class Hydrozoa; order Anthoathecata; family Oceaniidae; genus Turritopsis; species Turritopsis rubra. The sequence continues at coordinate 8,805,192 of CM077617.1, read as the reverse complement.
TATACTCTAAAATAAAAATGTTCACAAACAATCTTACCTCGTCCTTTCTTTGTTCTTGAATTGCCGACATGATCATGTCAATTACGTCTTCAGAGGAATCTGTTATGATGTACAAATATTAATTACTGGCGCTAACTGTTTTACTCACATGATTTTTTATAACATTATGATAATAATAATGTTTCTTATTTTACATTTATTGAGGTGATACGAGGCTAAAACTGTTTACATTTTCATATTTTGAACATGGTTATCAATAGCTTTTAACAAAATATGTCAAAATAAATTCTTTTCGCCATCTCCATCATGTATAATAATTCAGTTGCAAAACATTGCTGGTTTCCCAAAGGGTGGTATTGATTTGAACAGTTGTGCAAAATCAATCATTTCATCCAGTAGTTCAGATTGAACAGTAAACACTTAGAAAGAATCTTGAACGTGAGATGGCGTTTTGAAACAATGATGTTTTAAAATTTTTCTCACAAATGCAACTCAATGCATGTTACGTTGCTTAAACAACGTCAAGGGAGATATAAAATTAAATTGGGAAATGATTTCGTACAATTTTTTAACATGAATTCTCACATCTCATTTTCCCAATTTGTTTGGTCGATGTGAGTAGAAGTTACTGCTTACCTTTACTATCAGACAATTTTTGCCATTCATCTAAATGTATAGGAATCATTCATAAAACGTTAATGTACACGTTCACAGGTTATCATTAGATTTTGAAAGAAGGTGATATATTGAGGAAGTGCATTGCTTTGATATCGCCCCACCACCACCACCACCACCTTTATATCGTTTTGAACTACAAAAATGGCCATATATCATTGCAAACACTTGAAAAAAATTGATACTTAAAATAAAATATCACTGTTAAATCAAATCATTAAGAAACATAAAAGACACCTTTCGTCATTTTGTTACTTAATGTAATTTCAAGATTAATTGCTTAATATTAACACAACCAGAAGTTGAATTCTCATTCTTGTACTTTGAGTAATATGTTACCTTGTCCAGGATCTCCATGATTATGATTGCCTAAAAAGAACATTATATTCGTACTCATTAATAGTCCATATCCTCATAATTTGAGCATAATGGCAATAAAACCTTACCGATATTAGAACCAGAATTATGGTGGCTGCCAACTGACAAACCAATTAGCATGGCCAGCAACAACGATTTTATGAATATCTTCATGATATGATTTGTATCCATAAGATTGACTCACAATGACGAAATAAATAAGTTTCCCATTTTTGATCCCATCCATTTTTTGATCCCATCGATATGGTTATATCGGGAATCCGGAAAAATTTGGGCAAAATTTCTGGAAAGAAAACAAAATGCATAAGTCGATTAAATTTTAATCTCTCCTTAACTCGTTCGGCGCTGTTTGGCAAGAAAGACATAGTTTAAGGGCCAGATTGAGGGCCGTATATCGCAAATGCTTTTCTAAAGGCAATGTGATTTTTAGATCATCTAATAAAAATCTAGACATTCTTAAGAAAATCTAATAAAAATTGACTGCCATCACATTCCTCACATGATAAATTCAGTCCAGTTATCAACGAGAAAATGACCTGAAATTTTTTGATGCGAATTCTCTCGATGAAGCAGGCAGTTTAACCGACATATGTCATACATTTGCATGGAAAAGAAAGAAACCACATGTCTTAAACACGGACCAATGATATTGCTGTCAACCAGCATATATCTAATAGAATTTCATAAACACGATGATCAGCTCAACACTTTATTTATGTTTCCCCGTTCAATGATTTAAATGTACCAAATCCACCTGTCCTACCAAGTGTGCTATTCACATCTGTAATGATGAATACAATATGTGCGTAATGATTTTCTGTCTCACAAAAGTCTCAGTGACAAACTCTCCTTTGCACTTTTGGCTAATTTTTGAATTCAATAAACACGGATTGCAACTTTATTTCTACACGAAAAATAAAAATAAAAATGAGAAGTTTATAAATTTATAATTTATTCATTATTTGTTGTTCCGAAAACAAATAGTGTTATTTTTTAGTTAAATTAAGAAAACATTTTATGCGACCAGAGGCAGTGAGGCAGCCTCACTTATTAATTCCTCCTTGTTTGCTATTTGTTTACTTGTTTTTTCTAATTGTTTACTTGTACATAGTTCACTTCTTTTTTTTTGAAGACTAAGTTAAATTTCAAGAAAGATCTCCTTACGAATGTCATTTGCATTCCGTTCAACTACAACATTTTAGCCTGTGTGGACCGGGAATTGTATCTTTGTGCGACGGCACAAAATAAAGTGCGAACGGATGAAATTACGTGCGCCCGAATGAAATTATGTAGGGTCGCATAAAATTTTGTTCCACTGCATATGTTTTAAACGGAATGCGCTTTTTATGCACGAATATTAAGATATTAAGACAAGTCTGCAAAACAAATGTGTTTACATTTAAAATGTGTAACATTTTTGAGACGAAACATGCAGCCGCAGAGTATTAAAATAGACGGGTATTTTTCGTACACTTTTTTCCCGCCACGGGAATTTAATATTTCTTTTGTTCGATTAATTCACTATAATAGTAGTAGTACCCAGTGGGCAAAATCTTCAAAAAGTCTCTCTGAGAAAGCGTTTTTTGTTGTTGCTGAAACAGCAGGCGACATTGCTTTTCATTCCTAGAACAAACACTCCTCCTCATAGACTTTTTAAACATTTTGCCCACTGGGTAGTAGTAGTAATCATCTATTTCGTGTTGGCACCAACATAGTTACAAAGAACTAATATAAACCAACAAAAACCGTAAAACTATAAAATCATTAAAATCAAAAATCAAAAATCAAATCTGGCTTAACATAATTTCAAGAGCATATACGGCGCGGTAGTTAAGATTAAATGATCGCACTTGGCTTGGAAGGTGCTCAGTGAGGATGTTCCTTTTTACAGACTGTGGCAAGCTATTCCACATAACACAACCCTTGAAATGGGGAGTGTTCGTAACATAGGTGGTAGCACAAGGTATTGTAAGTAGGGTACCGTGACGAAGTTGGTAGTTTGAGCATTTTGGGACAAAAACTTCGGACATTAAGTTTGCATTCAACCCATTTAAACGCTTGTAAATTATACTCAACGTTGGTTAACAGTTTCAAGCAGTGAATTCGGGGGAGGGGAGCTTCCAGCACAGTTATCTACTAATTTTTGTCCAATATTGTAGTTATAGGTAAATAACACAATGTAATTATTAGACATAGCAGATAATTGTAGTTAAAATAACCTGTCATTATTCTGAAGAATACAAATAGGGACTCTGGTTTAAAACGTTTCCTCGGCAACGGAAACAAATATTAAGGGCACAGAATGTTAAATATAAATATGAAACATAAGACTCTGTGTATATATACAGGTTATATATTATGCACTTAAAATGCTGTATATAAACCCAAAACGTACTTCTGATTAAATAGGGGAGAGCGAAGTAAATTACAAACAAAACACATAGCTATTGGCTGATAAAATCAAAAGAAAGTATAAAATGGCATGCAAGCAGTTGTTTTATTTCTTTGGTAATAAACATCAACTAAATGGTTTGTTTGTAATTAACATGAGCCAAGAAACAAAAAGTCTTGAAAATTAGAAAACTGATATATAGCATACACAATGCAAAATAAAGTGTTCAGATATGCATATTACTTTAACAAAATTAAACATTTGCAACGTCACTTCCATACTGTACTTCCACCTTCATGAAATGCTCAACATTCTTTGTAGGAAGAGTAACTAACAGACCACAAGTTGATATTTTCGGAAACGACAATGTGCTATCAAAAACAACATCAATGGGTTCATTAAAGGCTGGAACTTTTTCCATCCCTGTAAACAAAAATAATAATGCTTCCAAGCTCACATTGTCAATATTTCCATTTGCCACCATAGCTATGATGCACTAATAGCATTCACTTCTTTTTCAAAGGCACTTGTTGTTGCTTTTTGAATGATAATAAGTTAACAAATTCTTCATGGCCCAATTTTTTGGTGTCTGGGAGAAAAAAATGTATTCATAAGACCTTATACTTAAAGTGCAATATATTAAGAAGAAAATTGTATCAGAAGACGATTAGAAATATTCAGATATTAGGGTCAGTCTTTTCGACAACAATTCTGCTTATAAGCAAACTCTAGTTATAGTGCAATTTAATAAAATAAAATTAATTAAAATTTAACTTAAATCTTAAAACTTAAACTTAAAACTTAAAACTTAAACCTTAAATCTGTTCACATAAAATATAATTTGCAACATAAACCCTTAAAAGATCTCATAGCATTTTATCGAGCCTCTCAGTGAAACTTGTGCGAATGAATGAATATACGTTAAGCACAAAATATACATTTTAGCACATGCATAAAGGGCTTTATTTAAAAAACACTAATGTCTTATTAACCGTTTAGACGTTATATACGGGCAAATTCATTGACCTAGGTTGTGACGTCATGGATCGAGCATAGTGAATCAATATTTTTCCAAGTATTGACAGGCGAATTAGGTTAATAAGTCATTTAGTATCTTGCAACATAATTAGAGAAGATTTATAGCCCTCCTTTTTTGTTCTAATTAGATAAAATATTTAAAAGAATAACATATTTCCCTTCTGTTTTCTTCTTTGTTCTGTGCTTGCAATGTAGAATGAAAAAGTGCCGAAATATGACCAATTAATGGTGATATGTGCGCCCATCGAGGAATCCACGAAGAAGTTAACACACAACAATAACCCAAATTCATGTAAAATTGACAATCAGCATCGTAAAGATAGAATATTTGTAAAATATTCCATATCCATACCAGCACAGTTCTAATATTTATGTAAGATTACTATGATTGAGTCAAAGTTTTTTTCTGTTTCACTATATTGTCTTTCACTGCGATTTCACTGCTACTTAATATATTTCCAATATCCAGGGATACTACACTCCGATACACTTTAAAATCAGCATGATCAGCTCATCGACAGACCGCAAACTGGCCTTCTTGCAAGTTACAGCAATGCTATAAGTATCTCTGCCGGTAACTCAACTTCTCAGTTGTAAGTCTGCGGGCGAAAGAACCAACCGATATGGGAAGATTATATTAATTGGATTATATTAATTTATAACTAGAAGTCATTCCAACTGTAAATAAGGTGAACAAATTAATATAATAAATTAATATATATGAATGGAAACCCAAGGACTCGAAATTTCAGGTTACTTAGTTACTTACTCATTTACTTAAATGTTTACCACAGAGGTCAGCTAGTTCAAAAGTAGTAGTATATAAACGCAATCAAATGAGTACAAGATAATTATTTTATGAGTAAACTATGGAAAGGGGATAAAAGGTTCGTGTCCGTTTTAGATACAATTTCTGTTTTATCTCAACAAACTCAATAGAGTTCTTTAATGGCGCATGTGTATCTTGAAAAACATACCACTGACTGGGAGAATTATGTATGCATGTTCTCTAAAATTGCTTTTGAGTTTGGTGACGTAGAATTCATTATTTTTTAATTACGTCTTATGAATAACATTGTTAAGAAAAGGAAACTGACGCTCAATGGAAATTCATATGACCTATAGAGGAAGAAGTTCCTGATCTTCTATCGGTAAGATAAGGTGTAGCTAAATGGGAACAAGCCTAAAAGATCAAGGAGATGAAACACTGTGAATAATACGTTTCCAGTCTGATTTCTTCCTGCAGTAGAATTGTAAACAGATCTCACTAGCTTCGGGGTTTTTTTCCATTTCATTTTTTATTTATTTTATTAATGATAATACTTAGTAATTGTCTCTGTTATTCTAACGCCCATTAAAAGTATTAAAGGCAATTTGAATATTCATAACGATTCATAACACGGTGTTTAAACAGAAATTCGGGGAGTTCTTATACATTCCTGCTAGCAGCATTTATTACTAATATAATTTATTTGCCAATTTTGTCAAAAAGGCACTTTCTTGAAAAAAGGGAACCTATGGAACAACCCCGACCCACAAGGTACGTCTGCATGTGCATTCTGCAGTCTGCAGGGACGTCTGCATGTACATTCACAATTTTGACTATTAACAAAAATCATCGAGTCCCTCCTTTTTTCAAGCCAAAATTTCACTTTTGATTATGTAGTTGGTTGGAATTTGGTTGGCAAAACTATCATCAAATCTGGCGCAAATTTCGAAAACTACGGATTTGGTAGCAATGCCATATCTGATAAGTTCTCTGATCTTCAAAAAGATAATTTCCTCCTAGATGGTTTTGGACTTCAAAGACTACACAGTTATACTGCATTTAAGGAAGTGAGAATTTTTTGCATGAAAAAAAATATATTGCTTTATATCAAAACGACGCAAACTGTAAAGGGAGAAGCTGTACTGAACTATCTCTTAATGCTCACCGACCAATGTCCGAGTGCTTGTGGTGCATACAAGCGACTTTCCGACGATAACTCGACACTTGGTCGCAGCTGTAATGTAGTTGGCTTTAACAATGAGCGCAAATTTGGACAGTGTTATCCGAATTCGAACTCCGACCATCTTCCAAACAATAGGCTTTATGATCATTTTCTTTTTCCGGGAAGTCTTGTGCATATTGTATTGGGGAAATATCAAGGAATATCAAGATTTGAATGCGACGATACAATCTCATTAACAGGTGATATGTTTGGTACATGGCTTTTCTATGTACGGTGAAAAAAAATTGAAGAATATTGATCTTCTGTGACTTTGACACTAAATAAGGAGAAGTTAATGACAAAACAAATGGTTTTGATTTTATTTGGGCATTATTTTTATTTTATAGAGGTTTTATTTCTTGCACCTATGTATTTGTAATCAAGAGGTTCACCATTAGATCAGATGATTTTTCATTATTTTACCCACTTAATGGTTGTAGACAACCTGACTTAACCTATTCAGAATCCTGATTTGCAGAAGATAAATATATGACGCCAACTGGACTCATAACTGCCCATTTTGATCAATTATAAATTGCAAACTATATGAAAGAACGTCTTTTGATAACTGTTCTTAAATATTAAGGCATACTGGACTGCCAGAGATATCACGCATTTTGGGTTCAAAACACTGTGTTTCGTGCTCTTGAATTATTTGAAGAAGAAAAATTTTTGTAACTTACCCCTCTGTTGTTGACCAAAATTTTTAAGAACCTTTGCCCCCTAACGTCTGTTTTGTGATACAGGGACTTGTTGATAGTGCGTTCTTGTCGAATTGATTCCACTCTTTGATCCACTTGGTTTGTCATTCTGTACAGTAAGAACTTTCTTAGATTTCTTCTTATCAGAAAGATGATTCGTAACGTACTCAGTACATTTTTGTCCAAATTATTTGTTCGAGTCATTCCGCTCTGAAAAATGTCCTGAAATCTTTTCTTCTCAGGAACTGAAGCCATACAAACATTTAGTTTCCGATAATACGAAAAACGCAAATGCTTGGCCCAAAAAAAGAAAGATTTCTTCATCAACTTGCAGAAACCTGCCAAACCATTATCCTCTCTTTTCTCCACTGACTCCTCATCCAATTTCCCCTCTCTATAAAGTCCAGAGGTGTATCTAGAACCTACGCGAAATTTATGGAGGGGAGCACGGTCATTAAGCGTATAAAACCCAGCCGGCACAAGACGTCTTTTAGACGTCTTATTTATGTCTAAATTAAGTCTGTAGAAAGACGCATACTTTTAGACGCATTTAAGACGTCTTTAAGACGTCTTGAAAAAGTTACACGTCTAAAACAGGTCTAAAAGACGTCTTGAAAAAGTTTCGATTTATTTGAGTTTACAAAAGATGTCTTTCAAACGTCTTCAGAAAGATGTAATTTAGACGTCTTAATCAAAACGCCTTTAATACGTCTTTAAGACGCCTTCTTCTAACTCTTCCTGCAAATTTTACAATTTCTAATCAATAAAGACGAGGAACAAAAGAAAAGCTTTTTTAATCATACAGCAACATTTCTATTTTATAAATAAAACAATACATAAGAATCAACTTGTTTTTATTTTGTAATAAAAAATCTGTTCATGCAGGAACGTTTTTAACGTTTACTTATGATTATAGCAGAAATTTATTTTCTAAAAACTCCCTGGAGTGTCGGTACTGCAAAGAAGGTTTTGGCGAAGTTTTTTCATCTGCAGCTTTCGTCAAGTTCGTGTATCTGCTATATCTAGTAAGTGAACCTTTTATTTTTTCCGCCAAGTATTAGCATGATGAAGTCGAAGTAATCAATTTAAAGAAAGGAGGGCCGACTTTACTTTATCTAGTCACTTTTGTGAAGACTTGCTTGTGATTTTTGAGTGGTTTTCTTTTGAAGAAATTGGATCTCACATTCACATAAACGTTTATTAGCTGTTTTATACTGGAAGATAGAGACAAGTGTTTGGGATTTTCTTGTTTTCCTTCCCTCATAATTGGTGTGGTGTACAGCATCACTTTGGGTAGGATTTTCTTTGCTTCCTTTGTTAATAAAATTATGCAGTTAAAGATTTTTATTTCACTTTTATTTTTGTTTCATTTTTTAAGGAAACTTTGGAGTTTCGTTTAATTGCATATCTTTTTTTTCTTACGTGTTTGTATATAAGAAAAGGGGGGAGGGGGGGGGGGGGGGGGGGAGGGAGAGGTTGGCACTTGGCTGTCATGGTTTTGCATACACCAATCAATGGATTTACCTACTTTGTTCATTATTAATATTATAATATTATCTTTTTTATTTATTTATTTCAACTTACAGCTTGCATGTTTTGTTTTGTTTTTCGCATACATTTGTAAATTATACCAGCAGACACGACAGTGATGGTTTTGTTTTTCATTATGTTGTAGGATTTGTGTATCACGTGATGTACATGATGTAGATTTATTACTGAATATCTTTTGGTAAGTGTTTTTATACTTGATTGTTTAAATTGGTTTAATTGGTTTAATTGGTTTAATTGTTGTTACAGTTCAGTAGATCTAATCCTATATATTAATATCCGATTCTCTGTTTGTCTTTCTGTTTGTTTGTCTGTCTGTTTGTCTGTGACGCAAAATGGTGGATACGGTAGTACGGTGGCCTAATACGCTAAAACATTAAAAAAAAATCAACCCGGGAAATGTTTAGAGATAAGTTGGACCATTATAATAACAGAGAGAGAGCGCAAAGTTTGGATTCACAGCTGGGAGAAATGCTGTTTTTCAGCAGGAAGAAGAAATACGTGTAAAAGGTTGTTTTCTGGAGGTTCTCAAAAAGAGTTTCTTTTTACGATTAATTTTATTTAAGGGAATAAAGCTTTTTAATGGGATCATGGGTAAAAAATTTTTTACGGTTTCAATTAATGAATGACATAAAAATTGTTAGGTTGTGTTTTTAAATTTTACATCATTTATATACGTGGAACCAATAAAAAAATTTAACCTGGTTAGCTTTGTTTTTTGTGTGTGAATGGAATCAAAAATAGGAATATAATAAACTAATACGCGAAATGTTAGCTAAATAAATTTTTACGAATAAATTCAGAGTTGCCCAAAATGTCTTGTGCAACCTAATACTGATGGACGGCAAGCGCCGCCGCCTTGGCGTCTAGTTTTTTTTAATTCCCATGCTAGCTCCTATAAAATAAGCGAATCAAAGTACGATAAAAAAGACAAGCAATTAAAAGGAAAATATACTGGACTGTTGATCTATTATGTTAAGTGGTTACTATCTATACTTGTAGGTCATTTTTTAGAAAAATACTTTCTGTTTTCATGGGCTTTTTCCCCAAAAAATGAGTCAAAAACCTGGAAATATAAATAATTATGGCAGCCCTGATGAAGGATACTAAAAGAAATAATGGTTTAGGAAATAAAAAATAAAAAATTACAGATAATTTTTATGTCATCTACCTGAAGAAAATTAAAGTTATTATAGTTTTCTTCTAAATTTCACATCTAATCTGACTTGATGCGGACGATGAATATAAAGGGGCATAAAGGACATTTTTCCCTAAGAAGTATATGCCACAATTTACCAACTTATTCAAGGTAAAGTATTCCTGTTAATTCCCCTATTTTTGAAATTGTGCTCTGAAAAATATTTACATATTTATTTTCTTTTTCTTCTAGGTTCACTTAAAAGGAACTTTAAAGATTCAGGAGCAAGCCATCAAAACGAATGTAGCAACAAAAATAAAAAATGCACCAGATGCAAAAGGCGGACTTGGTTGGAAAACCAATGAATTAAGCCTAATGAAGCCAATTAATTATGTTTATTTTGAGTATATTATTAGGGGTTCACATTCAGTAGTTTCATTGTTTTTCACTCATGTTAATGTTTTATAAACCCTTCTTGCAATCAAAATGGTTTTTCTTCTTATGCTATTAACCTACCAAATTGGGATTATTTGTTTGGAAATTTTAAACAGTTTTACGATTCGAAACAATTTTTTCTTCATGATACTCTGGGTTAATTTAACAATTTTCGTATTGCTTGTATTTATAAAATATTTTCATCAAACTTTGAATGACAGTTTATTTATTTATTTATTTTAAAACAGAGTAGTACTGACATTTCAAGATTTTTATGGAGTTAACATTTCTGTAAATGTTTGGTTCGTGAATGAAAAAGGTTTTTACCTTTCATCCAAAAAATACATCTCAAATATTTGTGGTAAAACAATTGTTATTTTATTCTGGGATAACCAGGTAATGGTTACGCCATGCCTCATTTTTTCAAACAAAGAGACTTTTAGCTGAAAAGTTTTCAGATACCAATCCATTCGCCAGACGTTTTAGTGCTAATAAAAGTTTTCAATATTTCGATTGTATTCAGAAATTATTTTTATAGAATTTCAAAGTAAAGTTTATTTATTCATATAATTATTACTAAGTTATCATGTCAAGCCTTCATGGGGCATTGGAAATAGAAGATAAAACAACATAAATTGTAATGAATATATTGTCGTAATTTATCACCACTTTCGAAATTTCTTGCTCAAAATAAAAAGTGTGTAACGCCTGTTTAGAAGGCATCTAATGATAGGTCTAAATGATGTCTAAAAAACATCTATGAGATGTCTTTCAAGACGCCTAAAAGATGTCTAAATATAGTCTGATTTGTCCGGTTAAAAGACGTCTAATGAAGATGTCTAAAAGACATCTATGTAAAGATGTCTTTTAACCGTACAAATCAGACTATATTTAGACGTCTTTAAGACATCTTTTAGACGTCTTTTTGCCGGCTGGGAAAACGTGCAAATAATCTAATCAAGACTTATGTTTTTTACCGAAAATTCATGACTCTGTTCTTTTCCACTTTCTTTGACTAACCCTAGATCCGCTGTTGAAGCCACAGAGGACAGTGAGAGGACCAAACACATGGCCAACTTTCTCTTGCACTGATGTCATGACCTCGTCCAAAGGCAAACACTGTTTTTTGTCTTTATCATTTAAATTTCCCCTCATATTCGTATATCCAGTTCTTTCATTATCAAATTCTTTGGAGGAGGATGAACCTCTAGAATAATGTTCATGTATTTTGCCAGATATTTCATCATCTCATCTGGCAATTCCCACTGGTTTTCTTCTGTTTCTAAACCAAGAAAGAAACCGTTAATAGGGTCATATGTCTCTATCATCATTGTTGATATCGGATTAGTCTGCTCTATCAACTTGTTGCATCTCCAGAAGAGACAACGAATTTTTTTAAAGAAACTTACTCTTCACGGATAAACGAGATCATAAACAATGATTCCCAATAACGAAGTAAATAGATTCTCACGATTAAACAATATAATTACAGTGACTTGCTAATTCGATTTAAATACGTCTACCTCCTGTACTGAAAATCAAACGAAAGGGTGCAAAGCTATAACCGCTTGCTTTATAAATTCAAATGAGATTTGGCTGTATCCAGTGTTAGATCGGGCGGAGATTCCCAGTGGGCGCAGGAACATCCCATGGACGTTCAGTTTGGTCGTCGGAAGTGAAGTTTAATTCGAGAGGTGGACGAGAGGATGTCCATGGAACATCTGAAGGACGGATGCGTGCCCACTGGGTTTAAGAAATGCGATCCAAATTTTGTGAATAAGTTTTTCTCTACGGGCATGAAAATATTTTGGCTTACGAATATTTGTTTTTTTATGAAAGAACATAAAACCTAGCAACATTAAGTGCACGACTTTAAATTTTGTGAATATGTTTTTTGAGATCAGTATTGAACCATCAATTAAAAAAGATTCTTATGAAAACTGAATAATGAAAAATATAAAACAATAAAAACAAACAATAAAACGTTATCGAAAAAGTTCTATACACTAAGTAATGTGAAATTGTATAAAAAAGATTTAAATACCTACAACACATAAAAATCCAACAGTTCCGAAAGTCTTCTATAAACTTGCGACAAGAATGGATAAAAGAAATAAAAAAAATAGAATTTTTCAAGTAAACGAACATAGACATGCAGATGTTTTGACACGTAATGTGAAATACTGCAAATAAACTCATCCAGTAAACACAAATTTGAAATTGAATCTTCACACAAACGTGTGTAACAAAATGAAATAAGACTTTATAAAGAAACATTACTTTTAGAAAATAAAAATGCAAGCAAAGTAAAAGATATTGGAAAATAACAAAATGGCCCTTGCTATACATATGGTTCTATTCACAACTTGTTTTGATTTGTTATCAGCAGCATTTTATGAAAAAGTGAAAACTACCCACATTAACAGAGAAATAGTAAGGACCTCCGATATGGCAGAAACTGAGTGTGTGTTATCGTGTCAGATGGAAAACGAGTGCGTATTAAGTGGGTTGTTGACCCTGAGTAAAGGTAAAAACCGTTGCTACTTCTTTGGTGTAACTGTTCAAGATGATACGCATTTTCCTGAAACGTTCTTTCTGTTCAGAAAAGTTCCAGTGAATATTGGTATGATTAGCCTAATTTTTTTTAATAATAACTGGCTTCTGAATTAGCATTTCCAATACACCTTTCCCAAGTTTCTGTTTAAACACCATGTTTTGAGCTAGTAACTACACCTAACCTCGTTTTAATTAAATTTATTGTTTCAATAATGTTTTAACTTTTAACTAATTTTTAACTTACTAAGTAATAAAGTTAAAGCATTATTGAAACAATAAATTTAATTAAAACGAGGTTGGAGTAGTAACTAAGTTAAAACATGGTGTTTAAACAGAAACTTGGGAAAGGTGTATAAATCATTTATCTCTGAAATGTATCAATACACCTTATATATGTGTAGGAACTGTCAGATATAGCAAAATGTCTCTAGGTTTTAACAATCTCCGCATACGTGCCGGAGGAAATGCACCAAGTTCAAACAAACCAAGCACTGTTTCTTCATTGCTTGTTGGATCAGTGCAGAAAGCCGTGTTTCTTTTATAATTCGTTAATTTTATGATCAATTCCCTAAAGAAAATAAATACTTTGTTTTTAATTAAATGAAGTATCAAATTGCACTAAATCGACACAACAATCTATTCAAACAGAGTGGTCCAAAATGAAAAGTTTCTACTGATTCTGTGTAGATTATTTCTCTTGGAAACTACAGCAAATATATACGGATCGTACTGAATAAGATTGGGTGATATTATCTAATTACGGCGGAGGATCTATGGTTAGGCCAAAAACACAAAAACAATGTTGGAGTAATATGTAATGGATTTCGTTTCTATCTTTAATGCTGATTCCCAGTGGGCACAGGGACGTCCCAGGGACAACCTGGGGACGTCGAAGTGAAGTCTAATCCGTTATCTCAAATAGAATGTCCAACAGGGACTTGAAGAGGATGTCCCTATGATACGTGGAAGAGATGACTTCCATGGGACGTCTGAAGAATGGATGCGTGCCCACTGGGTTGGGTTATTTGCATTTCTTTCTTGCACTTTTAATAACCTTACTTTCTTTCATCAATTTCGATCTCTAGATCCAAGTCTCAAATGATTACTTTGACTAGAAGATTCCAAATGTAAGTTGGAAAAATTGAGATACTAGAAAATACTTGAAATGCAAAGGTTTAAAAATGAGTTCCAAATAAGTTTGTCAAATGATGATTATCGTTTGTATTAATACGCTACTGACTGTTTTGGGCATCTGTACTGAGAAATAAAACCGACGTCGATAGGTCGAGCAGTGGAGGTTATTACCTGGCCAAAACATCTGAGTGGTTTGAAAATGTTAGTTGACGATTTATTCATAAATAATTTTTATTTCAAATAGTGGAAGGTGTTCAGAATTCGACATTCGGTACTTAAAATTATCGAATTTTTCAAAAATTCAATTTTCTATTTCTAGAAGATGTTCAATCATTTATAGGGGAAAGATGATCTTCTTATACTAATACGCAATCTTGCTTTTTCTTTCTTAAATTTGGAAGAAAGAAAGTCAGAAAAAATTTCTTTGATAGTTCGTCAATTTGATATCAGTTAATGTTTTTTCCGTATCAGTATAAGGCACTCCTGCTTATTGTGGGTTTTTTTCTTGTCCTACGGTTACAGTTAGGAAGACATGACATAGCATCTAAGAAGGAGAATTTCGAACCACGATCGAACGAGCAACTATTGACGACGAAAGAAAAAAAAGTGTTTGTTTTCATGTTTTACAAGTTATAAAAAATACATACTTTAGAAAAGACAAATGTTTGTATTACGAAGAATATATATTTTTTTCCATATTTACGACTTATATGTAATGTTCAACAGCATTTCACTCAGTTGTGGTTTGTGTTTCAGATTTCAAAAGAAAAGAAAGAAAATTAAATTGTGTCCATTTTGACACGTTTTGATTGCTGTGAGAAAAACTTTATAATTAGTGCTCGAATTTGTTATTTATTTTATGGAAGCTATGTCATTTATATCAGAAAAGAACAAGTTTTCGACAAATCCATGTGTAATTTATTCTTGACAAGCTTTCGGGGAATACTGCACCCCATGATCACGTCTCTACAAGCATGGTTTAAAATTACAAAGTTTTATATAAAATTCATAAACTAAAAACAATAGAAATTGCGCACTAGAATAATTCTAGAGGCATGGATTGAATGGTTCTATTTAACACCGGTTTATCACGGCCAATTATAAGGCTCTCCATCAAGGTGAGTTTGAAATCGTTAGACTCACGGGATAAAATGGAAAAATCGTCAAACGAAGACACAATGCAACGAATGCTCAAGAACAGCGGTAGCTTGACTAGGCTGAACAGATCTTTTTTTATCCGTCAGATAAGAGATTCCTAAATGTTCACTCATCTAGATCTTAAAGGGGCGCTTAGTTTTGCCATAATAAGTGGCATTGCAGCTACTACACTTAAAACGGTAAACTAGACCGGATTGTAAATATTTAGGAATTCTATCCTTGAATCGAAATAATGATTGAAGTCTTACAGTTGCGCGAAAAATAACTAGTATCTTACAGTGAGGAAACTTATCACGAACTATATTACGTAAACGTATTCTAATATTGAGTGACAAAATACCTAAAAAGCTGTTTTTAGAAACAGTACCGAAGTCGCTCCTATCAATATTTAAAGAATCTGATTGGTTATTGATTCTGAAGCCATTAAGGATTTCTTTTCAGTCGTTAGATAATAAGATCTTAACAGCAATCAAGTTTTCCCTTGAAAATGTACATTGCATAACAATTACACGTTCTTTAAGTGTTGTTTAACTCTCTTTCTTCTATTCTTCTATTCTTTTATTGTTTTTTTATAAATTGAATATATGTTTTTGACAATGTTTTTAAAATAATGCTGTTTTGTCGCTCAGCCTTTTCTAGGAATAACTTTATATGCCGTCACGTTTGTCATGTCTAATTAATCAACTCAGTTATTTCGCGAGTATAAGCGTAGAAAATTGTTTGATTTACAAATTCTATCTATCTATCTCTCTATGGAACGATTTTTTCTTGTTCGAATATCAGATACGGGATTTCGGGTCGTTTGTTTATAATGTGATGATAAACAGCAAACTGTGCTGTATAGCTGGATAAAATTTACGTGAACAGCGGTGGATTGAGAAGCAATTTTACTGGTGTAAAAATTATGGATAAGAGTGTTTTCAAAAGGATAATTGCAATTTAATTGCCAATTCTTTTTTAGAATTCTCCTCGAAATTGACTTACACCAGTCACATTTCTGTTTGATCCGCCACTGGTGAACTTGTGGATTTCTTTACAAAATAACGATATTTTGTTTTATTTCGTTTTCAAAAAGGAAAATTTGGGATTTTATTCTTTTAAAACATTACAAACTAAGTCAGCTATATTATGACTTGTATGTAAATTGTTTTTTTTTGTAGTAGGATAATTGAGACTTGAAACCGTGACATCGTGCCGTCAGTCAAATGTATTTGCTAACCATATACTTCAGCCACAATTGAATTCGCATGCATTTTTGTGTTCAGCGATGAATGATATTAGAGCCCCTTTAAGCGCATAATTATTGCGTTAACTATTGCCGTTCGGGGTCACATTGGCTTCAAGGTATGACATACAATGAGTTCAGTAAACTTTTACATTAAATCTCTGTGATAGTTCAACGTAATAACATATAAATGTAATAACATTTCCATTATGCTTCTATTTCCATCATGCTTCTATTTGAGTTTTTCGTGATTTTGTTTTTCGATTGCATGAGAGGAGAAATCAATCACTGCGAAATATGAATCGATGAAAGATTTTTTGGACGGAGACGCACTGCGAGTATGTAAATACATCGACTTATTATCAAATGCTCAAAATTTGATGAACTTCCGAACGAAAAAATAATGTATTGCATTCTTCTCCAGGGAGCCTTATGGTGTCTTCTTTAAGATAAAAGCTCCATGAAGTAACAAAAACACATACGATGGAACTAGAGATTTTCCTGTTCGGATTGGAGATTCTCCTTACACTATCATTGATAAGACATAAACAAATATCCGTGGACGAACTTTCCGAGATAATTTTGCTCACTTTTTTTCTGGGTTAGCTAAGATAAAAGCAAGATTGCGTATAATTAAAATAAGACGTACATTGATCGTGCGCCCTTTAAATGTTTGAACATTGCAATTTTAGTTCCGCTTCTCATATTTGCTTTTAGTTAATTTGTGCAACGTTTAAGATTCCCATATAAGTCAAGCTAGCACTAAAAAATAGAGAATAGCATTTTTTCTGAGTGTTTTCTATTATTATATATGGCACAGTATTCCGTGTAAAAACGTTTTATGGAGTAAAACTGTAAAAACATTTTATACGCTATACTAATAATAATTATATTTTCTTAATTTGAAGTTTGAACATCACATTGCTTGGAGAGTTTTATTATTGTTTTGTTCACATTTGAAGCTACCATTTTTAGCGGGCAATATCGATCAGTAATAACTGGTTACTGAGCCAATCGAGTTCATCTATTTCTCGTCATAACTCCTTACCCTCTAATACCCTCCAGATAATATTTATGAACGTTATGTTTTTGAAATAAGTCCGCTAATACTAGACTTGATTTGTTTCTCTCTGTTCTGTGGACTTTGTCTCTCCTCTAAGAACCAACCTTCAGCTGAGTCCGATTTTACAGCGAGTACAGGCAGTGATTATCGTTTATTTTTCGGAGAAGTAACGCTGAGATCGAAGTTATATATTTTCTCTATTTCCTTCAATTTATTTTCAGACCTGATATCTGTAGTCAATTTTTAGATGGAAAGGTTTCCACAAATGCTGCAACTTCCTGCAAGCAGATCAAGAAAAACTATCCCTCTTCTACTTCTGGTTGGTATTGGTTACTATTGGATACCGTTGTCAAGGTATTTTGTGATATGGAAACTGACAATGGTGAGGTTTGTTGTTAATGTATAGCTGTGTATCGCCACCTTCTAAATATGTTTAAATACGAAAGGCGTTGACAACGTCGTTACTTGAAAACCTTACAATTGAAATGTAAAAAAAATATTCAGTACATGTTCCGAATATCTTCTCAATTAAATCGGTTAATGATAAAATCACTTTAAAGAATTTGCTTCCCAGTTGCATATATATTTCATAGTTGAATAGTATTAAATATAGTGTATAGTTGCTTCGTTAAGTATATTGTCAGTTAGTAAGTCATTATCTATTTCAAAGATAAAATGCAATGCAAATAGTTCAGCGGCGCATCTACAATCATGGACACAAATTTTTGAGGCTCCCTCTATCACCCTTATCAGCGGCGGATCTAGGGTTAGTCAAAGAACTTGGAGGATAACAGAGTCATGAATTTTCGGTTAAAATATAAGTGTTGATTAGGTTTTTTGCACGTTTCTTTTATGCACTTAATGACCGTGCTCTCCTCCATAAATTGAGACTAGGTTCTAGATCTGCCTCTGCTTATCAATGTTGAAATGTTGAAATCGGGCTTATGCAACTTGTTTTTGACATTTTTAACATTAAATTCGGGGAGAGGAAGGGGAAATGAAATGTTTCACTTGAATACAATGCTACTGACATAATTCATAATTTCATGATCTCATAATATATGTCCATGATTGTAGAGGGTATGTTGGAATTTGTGGAGGAGAATGTTAACTATTAAAGCAGAAAAACGTGCAAATAATCCCATTGGTGATACAGACTAAAAGCAATTTGCTTCTCCACAAATTTCGAGATGTGTAATGGTCATGAGGTCGGATGTACTAACTACGCCAAAACACAGCGTTTAAACAGATATTCGGGAAAGGTGTATTTCAAACATTTCATTAAGCACAGAAATATCATACATCAAACACCCTGGATCTGCCGCTTAACAAAATTACTATGAACATAGGTGTTGGTCTGTGCAACCTCAATATTTTACTTGAGCTGGTAACCATCATTTTTGATGTCGTACTAATAAACACCATTAATAAAATCTTTATGAAACAAAAGAATAACCACGAGTCATAATAACGACCATTGCATTCATCGGATCAACTCTTGTCATAGTAAAATATGTACATAAATCCATTTATATTTACAAAATTTCAAATAGAACGCTTGAAACTGAGATTAATTGGCTACTTTTTATAGAAGTGCTCGTCATTTTAAGGACGTGAAAATAAAATAAAATCCCCATTATCTTTTGTTTCACTAAGTTGTAACCTCATATCTGCGTTTTTAGAAAGACTTGAAGTTTGTGTTGTTTGATTTTTCATATTTTTTCTTATAGGTGGTTGGATTTTGATTGGTAAAACTATCATAAAGTCTAGGACAAACTACGCAAATTACGGAATTTATAGCAACGCCATAACCAGTAATTTCTCCGATCTTCAAAAAGATAATTTCCTTCTGGATGGTTTTGGACTTCAGAGATTACACAGCTACACTGACTTTAACGAAGTCAGAATTTTTTGCAAGAAAAAAAATAAATTGCTTCATATCAAAACGTCGCAAACGGTAGATGGTCGACGTGCGTTAAATTTTGTTTTGATGCACACTAACAAATGTCCAAACGCTTGTGGTGCGTACCAGCGATTTTCCGACGATAGATCGTTGATTGCTCATAATTGTAAGGCACTTGGCAAGTTTGGAAGGGGACATATAGGGGATTGTAATGGCAAATCCATACGCCCGGTGTTGCCAAAAAATAGACTATATGATCACTTTTTATTCCAACCTGGCGTTGCGCATATTCTATTGATGAAACATAAAGGAGAAGTTCGATTTGAATGCGACGATTACGTGTCGGATAAGTCATTTGAAATGTTTGGTACATGGCTGTTTTATGTGCGATGAAAGAGAAAATTGAAGAACTGGGATACTAAGCACGATGATGTATAACAATGGATTAATGTCCTATTTATATCAATGACAATTGCTAAGACGGTTGCCTTTGGTAATGTATTTCAAAGAAGTCTGCTTTTGATTTTCTCTATATCTTTACAGGGTCGGATCCAGGGGTAGGCATTTCCATACCATACCATGTCCGCTTTTTATTTGATTGAAAAGAAATATACTTACAGAAAGTTTAATTTTAATTTCAGGGTTTTCTAATAACCTGAAATTGCGTTTTTAGACGATCCAAAATCAAAACTTTTTGTCGGGGGACAGGTTTAGGCAGGCTAAGGCTTTTAATCCTCCTGGGAAGGAATCCTAGATCCGAACTTGCTTTATAAAGTTAATTGATCAACGACAAATCGTTTTGTGATCAGATAAACATATGGGCGAAGGATTCACTGAATATTTGTCTTTTACTTATCGCCAACGGGAAATTTAAATTTATCATGAAATATTCAGTGGGAAATTAAATTTTCCACTGGTCGCTAGCGAGCTTAAGCCGTCGCCATACAATATACTAATATTTGATCATTCCTGATTGATTGTGTTAATCTGCACATGCAGAATGTCAATTATAGATTTGGCGCTTTTTTCAGAAACGACAATGGGTATAGCCGTTACTGCTGCCATCTAATTCCCTGATTGCCTTTGTTGGTGGCAGCAACGGTTTCAATAAAATTGGTTCCTTTTTCTCATCTGTTTTATTTTATGAGGATACAATCCCCGCGAAATTGTTCAAAAATCTTTCATTCAAGAACATAATACAATGCGAAAATTGATCGACTGTAGGTTTGAAATGACATGACATATCAAGAAAAGAAAACCATTTCACACGTAATACTAAAACATGTACTTCAACAAAAAAATGCTTTTATTAAAAAGGAATTGAAGCAAATGCAATTTTGACAGATCATGTTCCCTCTGGCTTGAGAAAATAGGAAGGGATAGATGGCTGAGTATTGAGTATAAAATGATTAATAGGTTTCCTGGTAGGAGTAGAATCTAGGTAGGTGACTCCCAACGACGCTAGCAAGGAAATTGGTCTATTTCATTCACTCTTACTGTGATAATCCTTCACAAACATTATGAGACTCCCCACCCCCTAAATTCAATGTTGTGTTGACTTGGTCAGGTGCTGTATATACTGTGCATATAACCATGTTAGATTATTGAATTCAGGGGGAGCGGGGGTCGACATGTATTATGAACCATTCACAAAAAATTATTAAGACTGTTTTTAACCAGAATCTCCATAATACATATGTCAATCAAGTGTGTTACTTTGAGGAAGCAACATAAATGGGACTTGCAAGTACAGATTTTTTCGTTCTTTCTATACTATTTGAATTTGCTTTTATGGGTGAATGATAATAATTTTGAAGTTTGTCTATAGCATTGTTTTAGTGCAGAAAACATTGTCATTCCGTGTGCAGAGACCTGTCGGCAATGATTTTCTTGCTCTTGTGTAGATAGTTCCTACAATTACCGTTGCCATGGCCGTTGCATTTTTCTTTATTAAATTATAAATACTTTGAATTATTTTGAATTTTTGAAAAGAAAATTCATGGCAGGCTCCACAGATGTAAAATTATATTGTTTTGCTTTCGAATTTTCCAAAATTTGAGCAAAAAAGAAACAAGAATAAAAAGAAAATCGGAAGGCGAAACACTGGAATTTTTCAATACCCGATTTTTTAAATGCCGATTTTTATTCCAGAGCGGCGCTTCTTCATTTTCAAAGATTCCAATGCAAATATCCTTGCAGCTTCCCATGATATTTGGTGCTGTCCAATAAGAAATTGTCCCAAATTCCGCCGAGAAACGTGAGATTATTTCAGTTATTTTTCTTGATGGTTTGTCATTTCTTTTATCTTTTGGGGCTATTTTTCTATATTTTGTAATAAGCACTGCATTTAACTATAGTTTTTGGAAATAAGCGCCACAGATTGCGTTATATTGCGGCACTTATTCGAGGGCGGCGTGTATAACGAATTTCCATCTTACAGGCCGCGTTAATTCAAAATTTAAGAATCGAACTTCGTTCAATCGCTTGTCTTCTTTTTGTAACAGGTTTTTATAAAGTCTCTATAAAGCGGACATCTTTAAAATGGACTATATAGTTTATTTCGTTCATTATCTTTGACATTTATATGGAACCGTTCCTAACTTACAATGAAATAAAATAAAAGTTCTATTGACGCAGATAAAGTAGATATTTCAATGTACTCAGAAACAGATGGTTTATCAATACTCATCGCTTACATGTGCAATATTCCATTTTTTCTTTTTACGGAGAGTACATTTAACATGTAAAACCCTGATAGATGTAAAGAAGATCCCAGTTTTAATTACAAGAAAAACAGCTGCCTTTCTTTGTTCTTTGTGAGAGTTTAAAAGAAGGATTTTCTGTCTCAAAATAAATAAGCTGGATATATTATTGCAAGTTGTCTTAACGATTATCTCGGATCAAATGTATAAAACCACAATTCTGTTCATTTTCACTGAAAATCGAAATTTCTGTTCTTTTTATGCGGTAGCAACAACGTATTAACTATTAACAATTATCATGTCCTGATATTTTTAAAAAAAACTTCAAATATAATCGTTAAAGCGAAAAACTAGAAAAGACAGAAATGAGAAAAAATACCGAATATTTATTAATTTCAATTTTAATGAAAACCTATTGTTCAGGAGTTTCTTTGATTAGAGACGCTTTTTCTTAATACACGCCAAAGGCACAAATTCACTAAAAAGATAAGCACCACGCTAGGCTCAAAATGATAACGTAGAAAAAAAATCCCTTTTTTTCCTTATAAGGTAGTAGGTGGTTTGGGGGAGAGCATAGACTCTCCTTCCTTGGTCTATGGAATAAGCAGCAATGAACCTGATCGATTCTTACTGGTGCTTTTGAAAAAAAACATGGTTTTAAGTTATTCACACTTTCATTTTAGTCCGCATATCGAAAAGGCAAGAGATTCTGGAATCGAGGTTCGTTTTAGTTTATATATTAAATTTACTCGTATTTGATATAGAATATGAACTTTCCCACCTTCATAATGATTTCCATACATAATGAACTGCAACCGTTCCAGAGAATACTTTCCGAAATAACAGAATGTTAGATATATACAACGGAAGTGAAACGAAAGTCAATAAATCAGTAATTGTAGGAAATGTTCCTATCATTGTTCAGTTATCTCCTCATAATCTCCACCATACATATCATATCATAGTATGCTCCAAAAGCGCAATGTTATACAGTAGAATCTCTATTAAGGATACATCATATAAAGCGGACATCTCCGTAGAACGCACACATACTCCATGTACGGATAGATGGATTTACAGTCAACTCGTAGGTACAACTTTTTTATGCACCAATGGTGTGTGCATTGTCCGCTTTATGGAGATTCCACTATATTTGCATTGGTTTTGGGGTTTGTTTAACGGTGTCCCTTTAACTGCGAGAATATCTATTTTGTAAAAAGTTGAAACCTGTTAAATGTTTATTTTTGACAGCGTATAAGCAGAGATAACTGGGTTATGAAACGGCCAAGTTAAGTTAAGTTGTCATTATTTTGGCAAGCATGATATTTCACGAGTATGTGTTTAGGATAAACATTTGTAAAGTCATCACAATAGCCAGGCACAAAATAAAGATTCTGGGTATTTTATTATTTGTCAAATAACAACCGTTGTATTTTTAATAAGAACAACTAAATTGTGAAATCTACAAATTTCAGGTTATATTGCCTTAGAACCAAGGCCTACAATAGCGTTTGGAACGACCAAATGTCACACCCTGACCGTAACTGTAACAGACATAACTAAATATAACAAATGCAAATTTGTGATATTCTGAAGTTAATGAATAATATATTACTTAGAAATAGACATTTTAACCTTATTTCAACAATTTGAGTCTTTCTTTCTCCACCTAGATTTTCTAAGGTTAATATATAGGTATTAAAGGCATAAATAAAGAAGCATTCCGGTGATAGTATGATTCAGGTTTTACATTATATATATAGGAAAGGATACAGAAATTTCAAGTCACCAAAAGTTTAATCTTTATCTGACTACAAATTATACAGAAATTGAAAAGCAATGTATTATTTACACTGTTTATGTCTTATCATAGTAAATGAATCCATAGATAAAAAGCATATACGCAATTTTTATTAATTAATCTCCAAACTTCCGCAAAATAATTTTCCTTCTTCCGTTGTAAAAATTTTGATCTAGAGGTTAATCATTTTAAAATCCTTAAAAAACTATAGCAGTTAAGAACATAACAAGGAGTAGAAATTGATTTGAACAAATTAAATGTTCTTGTTCAATTTTAGTCTTAATTTTCCAGTTCCCATAATTCAGTTATCTTTGTAATACAATGACCAACAATGCATTACCATAATTACTCGTTTTGTGGTTTGTTTGACCATAGGTCATAAGGCTTTTGCAAAATATTAATGTTACTATTCTACCATTCACTTCAGATATTTTTCACGTAATTTTTGCAATTCAGAATGAGTTATTGCAGAAACAACTGAATTTTGGTAGCGGACAGTAATTCTTACGGTTTCTAAACGACTCAGTAGAATAATTTGAGAAAGCGGTAGACAGGGAGGTTTGATTACGTAGCAAATCACTTCCTTCATCCCAAAGTTGCTTTTCTCACAGAGACACTTGAAAGTACTTCCACTCTCAAACATTTTTGTTGCTCGTTTGTCTTCACATTTATAGCTGGTATATAAAACCCCAATAATATACTAAAGGGCTATATTACTTTCGTGAACTTGCTTATATGATGTAAAGGCTAATTCTTCTTCGAAATTTTGGAGAATCATTATAGACTGGTTCTCCACTACGTTTGTGCTAGAGTCTTCGCAGTTTCCTTTCCCTTTATGTTTACAGTGGTGGCACCGTGGTCCGCTACTTTTCCACGAAATGTTTTTTCGTTTACGTTTTGGCTGCTGCAGCTCCATCAACCGCATCACAAGTAGATTAATGACAGACGAGGCTATGGCAAGTCCTATGTAAATCATTAAAAGCGTCGATGCTACATATAATGTCTTTGAATGTAATGCACCATTTGATGGGTGGTTCCGGTTAATCTCTTGCAAGGCCACCATGTCACCAAAACCAATTGTGGTCAAGGTAACAAAAAAGTAATATAACGACCGATAAAATGACCATGCCTCATACTTAGAAAACATGGCCGCCCCGGCACATAGAAAGGAGCTCCAGATCAGCATGCCAAAAATCACTAAATGTATAATCGAAACATCCCGACTTTTAAGTCCTAAACACCGTTTGACTCGTCGCAACAGAAAGGACATTAATACACCCATGCGTTCTCCAATAGCTTGAAACATTGTTAAGTTCAACGGTATACCGATAGCAGCGTATAGCATACAAAAAATTTGACCACTAATTGTTTGTGGAACAGAGTGACCATAACCTGCAAATGTAAAAACAATACAATACTAAATCAGACTTTAAGACATTTTTAGTGATTAAGATTCCATAGAAGTTTGGTGTGTTGCACCCCAGTGGGCAAAATCTTTAAAAAATCTCTGTGGAGGAGTGTTTTTTATTGAAACAGCAGGCGGTATTGCTTCCTATAGAAAACACTCCTCCTCATAGACTTTTTGAAGATTTTGCCCACTGCGACTTATCATAACTTTACGGTTAGGCCTCTTGAAGAATAACATTAGTAATTTGATTTGCTGAAATTACTTGAATGACAAAGCGCATCTGTTTATAAAAACAAATTACATTTACCTATGGTCGTTATTGTAACGGACGTGAAATATACCGAACCAGCAAAACTCCATGGCTCCAAGGCCCATTCTACATGTTTTCGTTTATGTAAATATTTCGCTAAATCCTCTACATCCTCTCTCGACATATTATATTTTGCCATTAGTCTTTTATATATGCTAACATAAATATCTTTCTGTCGAATATGTTCATCAAACTCCAGAGCGCTAAACACCGCTGCTCCTAGCAGCATATATATAACTGTTGATGTTATCAGAAGCAATGTCCGTATATTTTGCTGTTGTAATGCTTTACCCATATCTAATTTGCACCAAAATATCTATAAGTTATTAAGCAAGGTGTTCCATCCGTATACTTCCATATTATTTACCTTAGTTGCTAGTAACTGTAACTTTATCTATCAAAACAAAAAATAACAAGGTGGTTAATATACACTTTTTTTCCTCAATGAATAAATAAATAATATTTTTTATTTAAATAAAGTTTGTTCAGGGAAAACCTTTTCGGAAATATCTCATCTTCAGCGCTATATG
The DNA here is from genome assembly GCA_039566895.2 of Turritopsis rubra. Lineage (NCBI taxonomy): Eukaryota > Metazoa > Cnidaria > Hydrozoa > Anthoathecata > Oceaniidae > Turritopsis > Turritopsis rubra. The sequence goes on along the minus strand of CM077617.1, from coordinate 8,779,106 downwards.
CATATCATATAGCACTGAAGCAGAGCTGCTCCCCAAATTTTTTTCTCAACAAAAATCTTCATTTCAGTATAATACATGATCTATTTTATCAACCAAAGAGTATTACAAAAGGGGTTATTACGGGAAATGGGCGAATTTTATTGGCTGAGTAACCAGTATTACTGATCGATACCGCACGCTAAAAATGGTAACTTCAAATGTAAACAAAACGATGATAAAACTTTCCAAGCACTGTGATGTTCAAATGTGAAACTAAGAAAACATAATAATAATTACTGTAAAACTTCGATTATAAGTTCTGAGCTTATATTAAGTCGTAAGGTGTTTTTGATGGACTATAAGGGTCAATATCGACTTCCGGCATTATTTCTCGGTACAGATGAGTCAGTACCCAGTTAATAGCAAATTTTTCCCCAAAAGGAAAAAACTATTAGTCATATCTAATAAAGTAAAATCGGTGTATCACACCCGAAAGTACGTTTTTGTTTTTGTTGTTCCTGTCGACGCCCGCAAAACTCTACATCTTTTGTTGTTGTTGTAAAACCAGTAAAGCCCAATTAAAACTTGAATAACAGCGACTCTCCTACTAACAAATTCTCAAAACGGACAACAAAGTTGAACCAAAATATTTCAATATTGTTTTCTTCATTTTAAAAGCAAATATTAGAAGAAGAAAAAAAAACAGATAAATTTTTCTAGAAATGCAAAAGGAAAAAGAAGTAGGGACTTTTATCCGGAAAAGAGTGGAATTGAAAATAAGAAAAAGAAAGCTTTGAGACCACAGACACTAAAAGAAAATTTATGTAGGAATATATAAAGAATTATATACATATTATATAATCTTGTATGGTTAATGATTGGCAAAAAGTGCTCAATAACACAATAAAGTTTTAGAGCTATATATACGAACAGAGTGAGTAAAACTAACTTGACATTATTTAGTGCTCTGAGTTTCGTGTTATTTCTCATACACTCGTCAGCTAAATAAAAGAACGTTACAAGGAATACTTAAAAATTAAAAGAACAAGAACACAGTCAAGGTAAGCTACAGATGTACAGAAAACAAGAATATATATATTCATCATAGCGCCTTGATTACTTTTAATAAAAGGCATAATAACTTTAAACAATATTGACGCCATACTTGATTGTTTTCTTTTTTTGTTATTTTGTTGCTGAGAACATCTGCTTAATGTTTTTATTCCTTTGTGTACATAAAGTTTCTATTCACTCTTCTTCGTTTATTTTTTTTTGTTGTTCCCATTCTATTTGTTGGTTGTTTGTTGTGGTTGTTATTGTTATTGTGATTTTTGTTGTTGTTGTTGCTGTTGGTTATAATATTTTGACATTCATACGCAGAATGACGGTTCGGGTATTAATATATAGCATAGAAAAACGAAAAGTTTTTACATCGTCAACAAAAATAACAACAAAAACATAGAAATTAAAAGCCATATGTGGCATGTTGAAAGTATACTAATTGAAACTTAATTCATGACTTATATGAATGACAGTACGTTATAGGAGAATACATCAGATTCCCATTATGAAACTAAAGCGTGGTTATATTTAAATTGCCTTTCCGTGCACGCCATCATTATCGAACAATATTCCTGAATGTAGCCATAAATGAGTGAACTTTCAAGAATTTTAGATCTGATCACCAATGAAAATAAAATCAGATTCATTGAGATTTTCTAGCCTTGTGATATATACGAAAACTTTCAGTCAGCGAAATGGAAAGTTTTGAAAACATAGACAGAGTGTGAATGATATAATTAAGCTCCCACTGTAGTGAATTTTCGTTCCCCATGCAGTTGTGAATGTTGCGTAAATAATCTCGAGCCTGTATCATCCACCTTGTTTATAAAATTTAGTTCATAGTTTATTCGTTGTTTTCATTCTAGTTGATTTTATTTGTTATTCTTATAACTATGTTCCTGTTTCCAACTCTAAATAAAATTTGAAATAAATAAATAAATAAATTACCGTGGCTGATTTGGACACTTTTAAACTGTGTTTTTAATATTTTGCAGACCATCATGTATATCTGGTCTGTAGGTTTCCGTATGGATGGCACCGTTCACACACTGTGTTCAAGGTAAAATTTCGTACCGAAAGAGTTCATGTTGTAAACCTTGTAGAATTTGTTTGGTTAATTGAGTTTATTAGCAAATTGTTACCTCGTTCTCTCAACAACTTTTATAAGAGTTTTCACAGAAAAGTTTTTTTATGAGATTTTACCTCGAACAGCCTCTTCATGTTAATATCCATGGAAACTTCTACGCTTTTATAGCAAAATGTAAGTGCTGGAATTAAAGACCAACCCCCAAAATTGACATCTGCCCGATTTTGGATTTAACCTACATTTTCAACACAATATCTGATTTTGTTATTTTCAACAAGATTTTGATACATTTTCAACAAGAGCGATGCTGCGTTGGATAATATGGACATGTGAATGATGTCGATATTATTAATAAATTCCAGACCACGTGTACAAACAAGTCTGCAAAATAAAACACTACTGAAAAGTGTCCAAATCAACTACGGTAAAAAAATAATTAAATAAGTACCGTCTTTTCGCAAATATGTGAAGGGGGTTTATTTTCCCTAACACACCTTCTTAACTTTGTTTAGCAAAAAATAAAAATTACCACTTTACAAGAACGCCTAGTAGAAATGTTTTTTTCTAATCATCAACTGTACAAAATTACACGGATCTGATTGGCTTAGACGGGAAAAGAGGAGTACAGTTATATATAGAGTACAAATAACATCTAAAAAAACATTATGCAGACCGGTTTCTGGAAACAATCCGAAGTTATATTTATTTTCCTGACTTACTGATTTTCTTTTCCTTATTTTAAGTAACAACAACACAATGCAATGGTTTCAATAATTTCCATAGATTACTTGACTCACACGTTGAAGTAAAATTTTGTTGCTTCATTCTATGTGAAAGGAGGACGTGGTTTCCAAAGGTGTTTTTCTGGCAAACCTCACTTCCTGGGTAATTTAGCAATTCTCTTTCACTAAAACTGCGCCGGTGTCACAAATTTTTTTTTTTTTTTTTTGTAAACCATTTGTTTCGAAAAAATCAGAACAAATACGATGTCAGCGTAATCAAATACGAAATCTTTTTGGTTTTCAAATACAAATGGAAGAGTCTCAGAAGCGAGAATTAGGATAATGATATAACGAATAAGGCCGATATTTTGTCAAACCATCCGACGTGCATCTTTTTGAAGCGAAATGAAGTTATTATATGACGGTGTGATTGAAAGAGTATTACATTTAAATGTATCTGCATAAAGCTATTTTGACCAATCAAAATGCGCTCAAATGTAAACATTGGAAATTCCAAAGTGAGCAACATGATCCTTCATGCATTAAACTCTGCCAGGCATTCAGTTGAGTGAGCTGAATCCAAAATAAAAGCGTATCCCCAATAGTAATCACGTCATTCTCGTCGAACATGCGGAATGCATTGGTACAGGAAATTCAATGCTCTTTTTACACTTAGGGGTCTTTACATTGTATACCAGGTGAGTTTTACCATGTAAACAGCCCCTAAAAAAAACTGTTGGCGTTTTGTTTGGTTCTTCTATAGGTTTCATAGTAATTTTTTTTATCGTCATGATGAACTCTCAGAGAACCAAACAAATGAAGAGTGTACAGAGAGCATTCAAATTAACAGTCAAGATGCACTCGCATGAATATTGATCATTAGTATTCAATTAAGAATCATTCGGTAATTATCGAGTTAAAAACGCGCATGATTGTAAAACTACCACTTTAAAATTCATCTGCTACTCGCAAGTATAACAGCATATTTTGGACTGCAGCAAGAGCATCCGAGCTTTTCAAAAAAACTATTGAATTAGACCTTCCATCTGTTGCATATATCTAAAGACACGCTACTAGAAGGATTTATTTACTTTGGCAAATATAAAAAGTATAGAATAGAAAAGTACAATATTCTCAGAAGAATAAAAAACAAGAAGATAAATTTCTGCATTACTTCTCATAACATCATCATCATCATCATCATCTCCGTAGCCGAGGCGGCCGTGGGTGCACCCAGTTCATGACAGCCCTTCTCCAACCTTCCCGATCTTCCGCCATAGGTTGAAGTTAATTGTCATTCCATGGGTGTTTCAATAGGCAAGAAGTACTCGGTGGTGCCTATCTCCTCTCCGAGTTCGCAGTGACACCACGTGCCGGGTGTGCTCAGCCAATGTCCCGAAGGATCCTTTGCTCGACCACGTGCTCCAGAAGCCGTTGGTCCCTGGAGACTCCTCCGCCAACTGGAACTGCTGGTACCCTGCTGCCAGTACCAGAGGGGTGTTGGGTGCTCGACCTACCCGGATGCAGTTTAACGTCATGCATGACATAATGAATTGTAACTCATAACATAACTCATAACATACATGAATTGATTGCCATAGAATGCATAAGTTCCCCTCTAAAATCAGCCTTGATGTATTATTAAAGAACATTTAACTTGTGTTCATATTTTTATTTTGAATGGAAAAACATGAACACAGTTTAAAAACCTAAGAAAGTCTGATAATATTTTTGTTTCAAACATCTTTTGTTATAACAAAACAAGTGATCGATGAATTGAGAAAGAATTTTACTAAATCAGATGAAAACCAATGAAAGTAAAACAAAAACGATTAATGTTCTCTTGCCTACGTTCTCAGGACGACTCCATTAATATACTGACCTACTCGCGCCTCCATTAATATACTGACCGTGGAAAGTTATCTGGTCTGTATATTAGTCTGACGAATCTCCATCGTTTTCAAAGCAAAATAACATGGAGAGAAAAAGAAGAATCACGATAAACTTTTGTTGGCAATATTCGATTCACAGACACAGTTTAGTGCAACGAAGATAATAATAACATACCAGCCGCCCATGAAAATTTTCAGTGTGGGATTACTTTGCGCATCACCGTTCTTCCACAACCGCTTCTACAGTTTTGCGGTTTGACAGAAAAACGGACAAACAGAGAATCGGGTATTAATATATAGGATAGCCGCCAAGGCGTTGTCGCTTGCTGCCCATATTCAGTCTGCGTCCTCGATCACTAAGAATTCACAAAAATAAAATCACGAATTAGTAACAAAAAGTATTACCATCTTTTAGAGCTCTAAATATGTCTACGACGAACCGTTAAAGATGTTAATGACGTCATAGGGCGCCATCCCTAACATTTCCCAAAAACATTTTTGTCACCCCATCATCAATGGTGTTGACCACAAAAAACTGGCAAATTTTTACCAGATATTTCTCTTGAAAATCACAATTTTCTATTAAATAGACAAAACAGCCTTTATTGTATAGTTTATTGTGTAGTATAAACATTATTGTTTTAGAAGAAAATTTACACTTGAATACTAAATTTATGGTGAATACAGCTTAATAATTTTTGTTCTTTATATTCTCTGGCTTAAATTTTAATTTTCATTGAAGCAACTAAATTCAAAATAGACCCTGGTTAGTTCGGTATAACTGTAAGAAAGTCTAAGAAAATCGTGTTCACTATTTGTAACTAGATATTTTGTAACTAGTTGCAGTATTTGACTTTCGGAAAACAAGTTTAGATTTCCATCGTTTCCAAAAACTTTAATTCAAATTAACAATAGCTTTTATTTCCATTTCGTAATATGGTCACTTCGCATCACACTTTAACAAGTACCAACGAAGCTAAATTAAGAAGCGCGGAATACGTAAAAGTCGTAACAGGAGAACATGAATGCGTTGTTTACAATGTAAGCAACATCCATTCGAAGCATTAAAGCATGACTTAGATTCAACTAAATTTAACTGATGCTTTAGAAACATGCATTTTATAAACTTTCATTCTCCCCAAACACGCCTTTATTCTAACCTTGATGTAAAGTTAACCACTTCGTCGGGAGGAAATGTTAAAGACGGGGTATCGGTACCTTTGCAGAAATTGAAGGCAAACTACATACAGAAAATATTTGGTGAAAATGTTCTCTCAAGATTAAGAGTGAAAAGTAAAAGAAATGAAATCGGTACGATTAATCGGTTGGGTACACAAATGTAAACAAACTCTAAAATAGGTCGGCTTTTGATAGCAAAACAACAACAAAAAACGAGAAGAACAAGAACAATTTTACCTGTTGCGTAACATTATCGAAAGTGTTTAAACATTATATATATATACACACAGATATATACAGATAAAAAAAGTTAAAACCGCTTTATTTTTCATACGCATATCTTCTTTAACATATCTATTCTTTTTTTCTCTTTTTCTTCAAACTTAAAACAAAATGCACCAATACGGCGAAGAATCATTCGCTTACGCTATGTTATTATCACTATATTGCCATTATTGTTATTATTTAATAATTCATAAGTCTTGAACAATTTCGTTACCATTCTTTTGCCTGCTAAGAAAACTCTTTTCCATGAATAGAAGAACTGGTCAACAAGTTTAAAATTCACTTCTCCTTTTCTTTTCATTTTTGTTTTGTTTTTGTTTTATATTTTTTTTGTGTTTTCTTTTTCTCTCTTTTTTATCCTGTTAATAAGTTTGCTTTTGAAAGATTTTTGAAAGCATTTCAGCCGTTACCTTTATAACTTTTGTTCTACAAATGTTCTCAATTATTTTATCTTTCTTTTCTTTCGATTTCAATGAAATGAAAGCAGATATTCAAAAAAAAAAGAAGTGAAGATTTTGTTAATTAATATTTTAGATAAAAATCTTTTTTTAAAAAATGCAAAGCAATATTCACAATATTTCGGAAGATTTTGTTTTGTAAAAATGTTCAAATTCTTTAGGACATATTTGAAATTCACTAGCAATGAGCAAATTACTAAAGCAGCTTTTTCAATTAATTGAACAGAATTTGACTTTTTGCGAAAAAATGAACAGTGTAAGTTCCATTGATTTTCGAAAAATCCAAGCAATTTTAGAAATCTCTTCGATTAATTGAAAATGTATCTTGTTTTATAGAAGGAACTTTTAACCAAATTAATTTGAAATCATTTTAACGCCAGTGAAGACATTTAGTCTACCACAACTTTTGGCCGCATTTTACGAAAGATCGCATTTTGTGTCTTATATAGACAACTTCCTACACTTGAACTTCCTACACTTGCGGGTCCGTCTTGTTATTTTTTAACTATTTCGTGTTGAAGCTAATATGAATTTCAAATGTAAGTCAATGTTTTCTGTAAAATAACACCGCCAATGGGCAGAAGCTTGACATATTGCGCAAGAGAAGAATGAATCAATATATCTTTTTCGTATTTCCTTTTGTTTCAACTCGAAAAGTTTTGAAAAAGCGTAGGTTCTTAGTTGGGCTTTCTAACACACATTCCCACACACACGCATAGCTCGCGTGTTTATGTTAATTGGCTTAATAAATGAATGACTATTCTCATTGGCTACAAAATACAATGTCATTAAAGAAATGGAATATGTAGCACCTGGCCTAACTTGAACATTGAAAAAAACATGAACGTCGGCGTTGGTATGTCAATGGAAGTATATATCGATTTTAGATTTGTTTTAGAACGTGGGAGAAGATAAATACGTTGTATTTCTTATGATTGTAAAAATAGAACGAAAAACTTTAATCGAAGTGATTTTGAAATAAATTTTAGGAAGGACAGACATTATTGCCCTACGTTAAATATTCCCGATTTTGTTTAATATTCGATCAGGAATTTTTCGTTCTTTAGATGAGAAATAGAATCGGTAAAATTCAACGTCAGGCAATGTCTGCTCATAAAAAAGCAAAGCCTTCCTTTGTAATTGACCAGAGTTTCCCATTTGATTTATTTCAGGGAATTTCGCGATGTAGCTTAATTTTAGGTACTATGTACATTTGTTCGTTTTGACGGGAATGAAAAAAATGCAGTTCACCAGACCCATAACCGCCGCCCGGTTTTCTTCTTTCTTCCAGGCTGCAGCAAGTGGACTTGGGCGAGCAGCCAGGTCCAAAACTTCTTCCTGTTTTTCAGATTTGTGTGCTGTTATGTACACTTTCCTCTTTTTCTGTTAACCTATTGAATTGGATATCTCAGTTACTACTACTGCATTTTCTTTTATTCCTTCCTATTTTCTGTTTTAAAGTCATTAATGACTGATATTCTATCATCCCATATGTGTATATCGCTAATTTGTCGTCTTTAGTGCATAATATTGCTGTAGTATTACTTTTTAATTTCCGCAAAGTCATTAATGACTGATATTCTATCATCCCATCTTCTTATACTAATACGCAATCTTGCTTTTTTCTTACCTAACTTTGAAAGAAAGAACGTTAGGGAAATTTTCTCGGGAAGTTCGTCACTGGATATTTGTTTATGTTTTTTCCGTATTAGAATAAGGCACTCCGGCTTAGTGTTATTATTGTTTTATGATATAAAAATACGTTAGGGAAGACATGATATAGCATCTCAGGCGGAGACTTCGAATTACAATCGAACGTAGCAGCTATTGACAACGAATGAAAAATAGTCGTTTGAAAAAAAAAGAAGCGTTTGTTTACATTTTTTAAACCGAAGTATTAATAAGAAACATGCATAGAAAAACAATTTTTTTTACGAAGAATAGTTTTACCATATCTACGACTTATATGTAATGTTGAAGGGTTAAGACGTATCAAACGGCATTTTATCATTATTGTTTTTATTAATGGCTTATTTTATTGCGTGGTTCGACCTATAAGTGTTATTTTTAATTTTAATTTAAGTTTTAGTGTTGAAGATTTTGGATAAAACGAATTCGGGTGCGCATCTGCTAATGGACTTTACTTAAAGAAAGTGGATGACATCTCTGTCGACACTGTTAGATGATTACATTGAACTAGATTAAATCCTGTTACCGATAGCCTATTAAGATGTATTGCTGATGTTTTTGGAAGAGCTGTGTTCGAGTCAATTGGGAAATATATTAATCTTACACGCTATAGACAGATAATTGAAACAGAAAATGCGATAAATTTCAATGTAGAAGAACAGCCCATAAACACATAAGATACATTATCAAATAATGCCCTCTCAAGATGTAGCTTTAAGAGCAAAGATTATTTAAACAACTTTAGAGATGAAGACGTTGACAGTACCGTCAATTCTGACAGTCGTGGAGATATCACAAGACAAATAAAAATTTGAAAAAAAATGATCCAACAAACGCTTTCCACCCAAACAGAAAAACAGCAATAGTAGTAGTCCGAACAAAGAATAAAGGATTTGTTTGAGTAAAGATTCACATATTAAATGCCTTTGTCACATTAATTCCTAATTAACATTGTGTCTTTTCTTGTCTCTCCGTTAGCAGAAAATAAACTCCAATGAACAAAGACTTTGCCAATAATCTATTGCCACCGCCCATGCAAAGAATTGTCTGTTTTTTGCTGGATTAAAATAACATTGCCTCTTGAATTTGCTTTTCAGTATCGCATGGAAATTTATACTTGCAATGCAGCGTACCAGACCATTTAATAAGAACCATCGTGCAGAGGCGTAGCTAGAGGTCAGGCAAAATTTATGGAGGAGAGTTTAGTCATTTAAAGTAGAAAAGGAAAACGTGCAAGTAACCTTATCGACACTTAAGACTGAAAAGAAAGATCCTCCACTTTTTTTTACTGACCCCTGAATACGCCTATGTCGTGTAGCAGAGAAAAACTTGGCTGATTGTAATTCTATCTACTAGAACTTTAATAATTCCTTTGCATGTAAACAAATAGGCCAACCAATCCCTTCTCTTATGTTGTTAGCCAGCAACCAGGTATATTGAAAATAAAAATTTATACTTGAAATAAGAAAATCAGAATTTTTTTTCTGGAAAAGAAAATGTAATTCTTAAAATAAGATTTTCTTGCTGAGAAACGTTAATGCCAATATCATTTCACGCTTGTTGAAATTGCGCTACTTACGAGTTACTGTTACCTCATTTAATTGCCTTTCGTTCTGAAACTGAACTTATAATAAAGCCGCATATATTGTGAAATTTTTGTTGTTCGGATGGTTAATGAGAACTTATGAAACTTTTAACACTAGATGAATAACCAGATGCAAGAATATTGTGGTGCAAAATGAAAGTCAGAACTTTGGTGGTGTTTATCGTTGGATTATTGATGGATTGGAATGTTTTCTTTGAACAAGTTCTAGTTGAACAATTGCGGTTTAGATTTTCCATCTGACTATGGCAATGTTGTGACCAGTTGTAATTTAAGTAGTAGTCGTTATATCCGATTCATATGTATGACGTCGTCGCTTGTTTCATTTTCACCCAAATTTAAGGGTCGTATCAACATCACCAACGACTTATTTGCAATGTTAAAAAACGACATGTGTCGCCTGGTAAATTATTCTTTAACTTAACTTAAATGGTTAAACAATGAGTTGTTTTGTTATTTGTTTTTCCCACCCACAGTCATTTTCTCCATTTAAATTTAAAAATTTTCCTGTTTTCAGCAAAAACAGCTTACTTCAAGATTTTCGAAAACCTTGGTTAGAAACATTTTCGTATTTCAAGTATTTTTTGACTACTTTATTAAGTCAAAATCTTCCAGTTTTAAGCAAAAAAAAAAGCTTTCTATTCGGACAAACTTATTTCTTATTTCAAGAACTTTTGTCCTGAATTGCTATTTTTTGGCTTGCTTTTCCACTGTTAGAAGGAGTAGCAACTTTTGTTCTTTTTTGTGGAAATTTTCCGTGCGTAAACAGTTGGTAGTATTACTGATGGAACCGGATGTCGCCGCTTTTCATTTGGAATACTATTTTTGAACCGGAAAATATTACAAATCAAATCTTCGAAAGTTTATCAAATTGAAACAAATCATTTCTCAATGAGCAACTGAGTAAACACAAAATTCTTTTCCAAGTGACTACTGAGTAAGAACAAGTAACAACGCGTAGGAAGACGTAAGAAGCCATGTTATTTGCGTGAGATGCACGTAAGAAGAATCTGTGTTAAGTTCTATTTCGAAGGTGAACATGGTAAGAACGAGTAAGAACACGTAAGAAACTCTGCTATTTGAGTAAGGAGCGCGTAAGAAGAAATTTGAAACTGCTAATGCGAATCGTTATCTTTTATATTTATTTATAGTATAAAATATACTATATGAAATACCTTCTATGAACTTTTATGGATACGGTACGCTGTTTTCGTCGTAGGCATACACTGAGAATTTTAACTCTCAAAATGACTCACAAAAGGTAGTCATTTTACAGTCCGTCATAATAATACCTTTTGTGAGTCATTTTGACTACCTTTTGTAAGTCATTTTGATCACTAGTTGTTTACGTTGTTTTATTTGTATCCCAGATACTATATTATATTATATTATATTATATTATATTATATTATATTATATTATATTATATTATATTATATTATATTATATTATATTATATTATGTTATATGATGCTTATCATTTTAGTGCATTTGAGTCTTTGTGCTTATAAAAGTGCTGTTTGTAACATAACTTGTATTTTTCTCAAATTTCTTTTTTCTTCTCGAAATTTCCTTTTTCTGAAATTTGTTTCTCTTTCAATCACATAAAACAACTGTTATTCAAAGAATTACTCGCATCTATCATTCATTTCTACATGTCGCCGGGCGTTTTTTCTCTTCCAGCCTTTATCAATTGCTCTTTAAACCAGTAGGAATACAGCAACTTCTCTCGGTTACAATTGACGCCCCAAAACAATATTGCCAAGATGATCACAAACACGTTAAATCCAATCATTGCATAAAGCGACATGTTCATCACAGATAGATAGCGCGGACCTTTGTAGCTCGGCTTAGGAGGTATGACGTCATATATTCCTAGAAAAGAAAATACAATGATTACAAATTACGCTAAAAAATAACTCACCTTTCTTTTTGGTTTTATTCACTTCGTAGTACACAACTGAATCATTAGAAGCCCTTTCGATATTTAGGGTAAAGGCTGGACTTTGCAGCTTGGTCATAATACGGTGTTTAAAATAAAAGAATTTGGGAAATATGTATTCATCGAAAGGGGATAAAAAAATCTGGTCAATTTTTACAAATGTTGGCTAATAACTTGACCAACTTTAACCCAACATGTTTGGTATAAATGAAAATGTTGGCTAACTTTGATTCGCCAAACACGCTTTTCCATTTCTTTAACAACAACCTGATATCCAAAAGTTGGTCAACAGTCTTTACCCCATCAACATCGTGAATACTTCAAAAACAGGCAAGTTTCTTCCCCGCTATGGAATTATCAGATTTTGGATCCATAAAGGAGGAAATTGGAATGCTTTTTTAGATTGAATCGAGGAACTTCAAATATTTTCGGATACAATTAAATCTTGCCTAGAGAGTTTCTTAACCCTACCATGGGGGTGGGTTGTGGGTGACGAGAGCTAGTAGGCCCGTTAATGGTATTGGCTTCATATTTCATGACTTTTCCTATAATTTAAGAGGGCTCATAATTTTAGCAAAAACAGTGTTCTTTTCCCCAGCATTTTTTGCTAATGTCAGCACTTTTTCACCAAATCGCAATACTTAAATTTACTTAAAATAAGTAAATTTGAGGAACGCTGTTATAATTGTAACCCATATATGTATAATTACATATATGCATAATTCCAGGATAGTATTATAGTACTATAGTACTAACCCAGTGGGCAAAATCTTCAAAAGGTCTCTGTGCTTTAATTGCACTGGGTACATACCAAACAGTATTTCAAGTAAGTCACAATGGTCCTAAATATATCTAAATTCTCCAATATTTTAAAGATTTTTCCGTGCCTGTTATAAGAGCTGGAAACTTTTGTGTAATAAAAACAATTATTTCGCATCTAATTCAAACAATAATTCTGTCAATATTTTGAACAGTTTGCTGGACGTATACAAACGTTTATAAAAGTCCCCGAATGTAGGTCCCAATACCACATTCCACCTACCGAGATATGCGTAGGCGTGTTTCATATCAAACATGTTCACTTCATCTTTTATGACGCTGAACCATTCAAGTGCGCAAGCCGTGTAATTTACGAACGGAAAATGCTTTGGATTGACCTCTGGATACGTGTACAGTGCCACCAAACCTAAATGAACGAATGAGTAATTGATTGAATGGATATTCTGTCTTCTCGACTTATGATATGATAGGAAAATCTACGTTCAACTTAATAAACACCATTTTGAATTTAGCGCGTTTATTGAATTTGTAGATTCTTTCATTCATCAATTTATCTTAACTCGACCAAAAATATACAATAGCTAATATATATTCCAGAAACTCAAGACTTATCAAAAGGTACCAACGTGTATATCTATCGTGTTATGGCACTGACCTTTAAAATAAAACGTTAACTTTTGAAAACCTGATAACTTTCATATAATAAGGTACTGTGAATCATAGAAAGAGACGGCCATACCTCTTAACTGAGCTGGAAACAAGAGTTTCACCTTTGTGGTGTTCCATGCCGGCCAAGGCAGTGTTTTCATAAACGTCATCGAAAAGACAGCTGCCACATAGCTCATATACACACTCTCATTTCTGAAAAAAGGGCAAAACATTGAAAAACTTGTAACAGACATAAATGGTTAACGACGAAAGAGCACCTGGACATTTTTTAGATATTGGAGAACGTACGATATTAATCGAGATCAAATCGAACCTGAATTGTATAATTCGTGAATCAACGTATTCCATATGGTCTTTGTAGTATATCCTGCGCAACTGAAAATAGTAAGGTGGGTTAGTAAAAGTATAGCTTGAATAAAAAAATCAAGCAAGCAAGCAATTAATAAATGAATAAGCACATTTACGAAAGAAGGCACAGAAAAACGTAAATAGGAAACCAAAAATGAAATTGAGGCTTTGAAGCAAAAGAGGGTCCTGTTCCTTTTTGCATTGAAAGTTGTAATCATCAAATATGGCGTCAAGCAGACGTTTAAAAAGAACCTTTGACTGCCGATGTGCGGTCTTCAAATTTGTTTAAGTTTATTGAGGATGTGTGATGAAACTTCTTTCAAATTCAGACAACTTATCGATGTGTAAATTCTCAGCGTAATTGGATAGTCACAAAACAACACACCCTTCTCCTTAACTTCTCCTTGAAACAATAGAACGTATCTGATTCCGAGATGTGGTAAGCTGGGTCCCATTCGAGTCCCGGAAATACGAACGAAACATTGATACTGTGAGAGATATTTTTCGGCAACATCGTCAAATATTCGTTTTCCTTTTTGAGGATCTCTATGGTAACGTAATCGAACAACGCTTGATTCTGGTTGGCATTAATGAAGCTGTACAAACTAATAAGTGGCACAATTAGTGTGCGTAAAATTGTGGACGTCCCAAACCACATTTTTGTTGAACTTTTCAATTTCCCGATCAAAGGAAATAAAATGGAAGAATGTTAAAACGTTGGGATTTGTTTTTTGTTATCCGAGGTCAACTAGTCTTAAAAAGAATTGGCTAAAAACGTTTTAGTTTCTTTAGTATAATACGGCCATTTTCTGTCTGGAAAGACCATTTGATACCAATTCAATATATTTTGTTAAACCCGTTTCCAGAACACCTCCGCTAATACTGGATTTACGATGTCAATACGGTCTGGTAACAAAGTTTAGATTTGTGTTTAAAAAGGAAGAATAGAAACTAAAATCGTCATTCTGCATTCACTCTATCGTGTTTGTATCGTTGAATCGTTTTTGTTTATCGTGTTTGCTTTCTTTTGAGCAAACAATCCACGCAAATTATGCACAACACCATATAAAAAATTCATTAATTAGCATATAACATTCAGTGATAAATTATGTAAATATTGATTATGCGCAGGAAAACTTTAATTCATTAGTTCTAAATTTTTAATCAGATCAGCTATGACTCATCAATTTTGATTATATTGCACGATTTCTAACAATGTTTGGCTAACTAAAATTTTTGGTATAAATAACTGATCGGAAGGTAGCCACAGCAACAAAGAAAAAAGGTTATATGTTGAAGCACCCTTTTTCTCAGTTTTATTAGGGAGTTTTAGCAACCACAACGAGAACGAGAAGGGCAACGTGAGTGAACCAAAAGCCTTGTTTCTCTTGCGAATATTAATAAAACATGACAAAGCAGTGAAAGTTTGAAGAATTTCCTTGATACAAGAAAACACGTGATTAATGACGCATAGAGAAAAAACAAGAAACGCAGTAACCTCAGATGAAAACCAATGCAAGTGAAACAAAATTTATTAATATTCTCGCGTCTTCGTTGTCAGAACGACTTTAAAACACAGCTTTTCACGTTGCGTGTTTAACGTGCAAATATGCTAATGATGTAATAAGCTAAAGAAGATTTCCCAATAGTAGAATTTGAAGTAGACAACCTTTCTCAACGAAATTCACTTGGAAAACAAGTCTTTCGTTTGACTCACGTTGCCATCGTCGTTGTCGTTGTAGTTGCTAAAACTCACTTCTCACTTGAGCAAATTAGACTCGAACATTGGCCTCAGGCGTCGCACTTAATGGTGCTATCCACTACACCATCGTTACACAGATATAATATAAAAGAATCAGCTAATATACACCATCAATGGGAACAAAATCATCAACAGCTGGTGTGAAATGATTCGTTTCGTATTTAGTTATTCTGTAAAATTTGGGCCAAACAGTGAAAGACCATATTTGTTTATTGGCAAATATTTAACACAAAGCTAAAGTATAAAAACAAGATCGAGTAATTAATACCAGGTAACACGAATGCAAGTGATCTTTTATTTAGATAGGTCACCAGATATCGCTTCAATACGTATGAGAATCTATACCTGAGATCAGCAAAATCTGACGGTTGACGGGCATTTAAATGTACCTTGTTTGTCCTTTCACCTTTTGTTGAAATAAGGAATCGTATATTGTAATCAAACCTCGGTAACCGTTCAAAAGGAAAATATCATAGATTGAAAGCAAATCTGGCTATTTATTCTCCTATGTTTACTTCCCGAAAATACATTCTTTTGATGAGGCAGCGATATTCAATAACGAATGCATGTAGGTAGGTATAGTGGAAGTTCTTTAAACCGAACACCATAAAACAACTATAAAACGGACACCATTGGAAATTGACTGTAAATCCGTACACGGAGCATGTGTCAATTATACGGAGGATATCCGCTTTATAGAGGTTCCGCTGGATTTCTAACCCTACCGTACGCGGCGTATGGCAGCCATATTTGGAGCCAACGACAATCTCGGCTCTTGTTTACAGTTTATTTCACTCCAAGGTCAGATTACTTACTGAAAGTTATTTTAAATGCTTACAATCCAGATTAGCGTATAAATTGACTTGTAATTGGCTGTAGTACTCATTAGTATAGCAACACTAAACTCCATTTTAAAGTATTTACGAGTAACCATATAAGGATGTTTCCTACTTGACAGATAAATTAGGCCACTATAACTACAGCAATACACAGTGATTATTAACGTTTTTCTATCAATCTTGTTCGTTTGAGGGTGTTTAATTAAATCTCAAACGTATGCCCATATGTTTTTGAAATTTCACAGCGTCGTCTTGATGAACTTTGAGAAATTTACCGTTGTTTGAAAGATAATTCAGATTGGGATAAAATAATTTCGTAAATTTTATGGAAAAACTAAAACAGAAGAAGAGAAATGAAAAAAAAAGTGTGCTAAACAAACTACAGTTGGGTAGTTCAAGTTAAAAATACCGAAAATAGAGCTTCGCAGTAGACTTCCAGACCAGGGAATTTTCTAATGACTATGATGGGGATGATGACCGACAGCTGCTCTTAAGGGGCCGATATGTTGCACAAAATTTATACAGACACATTAAATGTTTCAAATACATTTTTCTATGTGTACTCGTAAAAAAATGCTGTTTGACTCCATATGCAAATGATTGGCGGTTCTTTAAATAACAGATATTTTAGAATATTTTAGAATATTTTAAAAACATTCTTGAAAATATTATGAAAACACATTATATACACAGAGGAATATTCGAAATTTGAAAAGTGTCTTGATACAAGCATAGCTGAGTTGCGTTAGCATTTTTGGAGAAAAAAAACAAGAAATCGTGGTCGAAATATTTGGACAGAAGCAATAGACTAAAACGATTCCCAAGTTTGTGTTTAAACACGCTCTATTCGAGTTCAATTGTCTCCTTTTTAAACAATCATTAGTAAATATGCTTCCGCTACAGTCCACGGGAGATTTAGAATTTAGAATATTTTCTGCTTCGTAATGTAATAGGGTTGCTAAATGGTAAAACACCTTTCCCGAATATATGTTTAGACTCCGTCTAGTCTCGCTTTGCCTTCCTTCTCATTCTGCTGGTAGTTTTGATAATAAAGATGATTAGTAAGCAATAAGGTAAAAACATTACTGAAACAATAAATTTCATTAAAGTGAGGTTGAATGTATTAACTAGGTCAAAACACGGTGTTTAAACCGATTTTCGAGGAAGGTGTAATATCTTCTTACATCATAGCAAGGCGAAAAATCTGTGTAAAAATACGATCATGGGAAACGTCTATTTAAATGTGGTTTACTTAATAACAAATGAAAAAAAATTCTCCATCATTAGTAAACCGTCAAAACATGTCAAGCTTAAAGGCATACCGAACTACCCAGGGTCTAATTTAAGCGAGAAAATATACAAACAGAAATTGCTAACCTGTTTTCACCAAAAATTTAGTATTTAAGGGTACATTTTCTCCTTAAACAGCACAATAACGCTTATATTATACAATAATGACTGTTATGGCTAACCATTTAGCAGAAAAATATGATTTTTAAGAGAAAGTTCTGGTAAAAGTTTACCAGAGTGTCTTTGAGGATTGCTCATAAAAAGATATATAGAACCCAGAGAAGTTCTGTAGAATTGCACCGAACATAACTAGAAATATTAAAGAATACATTTTTATAATCTTCGTTGCGCTAAACTATGTCTGTGCATTGAATATTGTCACCAAAAATTGATCGTGATTCTTCTTTTACTTTCTCTCCATGTTGTTTTGATTTGAAAACGATAAAGAATTGTTAAAATAATACAGACCAGCTTACTTTCCACGGTCAACAAATTAATGAAAGGCACGATTAATAAAAATTACTATAAGTTCAAAATAAAAAAGATTATTTTCTGGTCCGCATAATTCATGAGCATGAATCACGTGATACCCTGATACCCTGGGTAGTTCGGTATGCCTTTAAGCCTGGTGCAAGAGAATCACAAATCATACATGAAATATCAATCATTTTTGTTTTAAAACGTCAAACTTTCGTTTGCGCTCTTCATGCAACATTATACTATTAAAATCATACATACAAAATTATTATTTTTTAACATTTTCAACATGGCTTCCACATAGTCAGTTACAGAAGTCCTTGCAATATCCCTGGAAAAAAACATTCGGACAGAATTCTAAATAGCGTTCGACGGTGAAATTTTTGAGGTGGGATTTTGGATGATCCCGCAAACGTATAAACCATGATGATACCTACAGTACTGAATTAACATTCTAAAATGTCGTAAAATAAAAATAAAATCCTGAAAAATTCACTGAAGTTACAAATGAATCCATGTTAACGGGAAAAGTATCACCATTAAAAAATAATCTAACACTCGCATTCATTCCATAAAATCTTTTATAAATGCAGGGCTGATGAATTCTTTAAACAAAATCACAGATCGCCTGGTGTGATTTCCTTTTCAGCGATATTTCTTTGTTCGCCTTTGAACCAATAAGAAAGCAGCAATTTTCCCCGATTTCTATTGATTCCCCAAAAGAAAAGTGAGAGCAATATCACAAAAACACTGAAGCCAAGAACACTGTACATGATAAAATTATTGTAGGATGTAAGATGTGGCCCCTTGTAGCTGGGAGGGGGTGGTGTAACATTGTAGTATCCTAAATAAAAACAAGGTAAATAATTATTTTTAAAGGAATCCATTAGATGATAACTAATAGCCTATTTTTAATGGGCTAAACTGCAATTCAAGTTCAACCTTGATCCCAGCTTCTTCTCCCTCTTACATTCATATGAAAAGAAGCCCTGGGATCGAGCTTGCGCTCGAATTATGTTGGGCAAAGTGTAAAGCGTAAACTCAAGAAAATACCTGGTAACGAGGCAATGCTATGGCTTGGATTACAATAGAATCTTTGTTATTAAAAAATCCAAAGGGACTGTAGAAATTGGTTTATATAGTGTTCAAATTACGGCGACTCACAGGTAGAGAGACCTATTTCCATTTTTTTAATGATACTTATAAAAAAAACTTATATAGTTTAACCTAGAATATCAAATTTTATAAAATGAGCAAAGATTTTTCATTCTCAGGTCTATTCATAAAGATATACTGTCAATGAACATCGAAAAGCTTTTTAAGCAACATTTTCTAAATAAAACCGAACACTAAAATACAAAAGGCAACATGAGCATGTATTTTTTAATTGGCCGATGAGAAACGTGTAATAAAAGTTCTATCGGTTTAAAGAAACGCGTGTTGTTCTACGTAATTAGACAGACACGCAAATTTGGTCTTCTCAGGCTGGTTTTCCATTCAGTGTAAAACGAACGATTTTTTGTGACTGCTTTTCTAATTACGCATATGCAATGAATGAAAATCATTTGAGCATGAAAATTATCAGAGTAGGATTGATTCCGACTTTAGCGATCGCTCAATCTGCAAAGTATAGGTCTATTGTGTTTTGACCAATCAAAAATCGCAATATTTGCATTGATTAGCAGTTTTGAATTCCAAATATCAATGTTCATCTAGAAATTAGAAAATAATGAATTTGTTGCAGCATCGCTTACATACATTGAAACTCTTCATCAAGGTCAAGAATACTACAGATATAGAATTTCTTAAAATCTCGTACAGTACACCTTTTTATTATAAGCATCAGTTATTACTGCTAGCTATCTTTGCTTAAGATCTCAGCTCAGCCTCGTAATATGCTTGAAATATGCTTGTTCTCCTACCTTCAGAACAGAAATTTTAGAGAGACCCGCAAAAGCATTTCATGAAATTTAATGTTTTCTATGGAAACGACGACCACTATTGCCTGTTGTTGTAATAAAAAAACACTCCTCCACAGAGACTTTTTGACGATTTTGCCTACTGCGTGCATCACAACTTGTTTGCCGTCAATAGCTTTTATTCAGTAAGGGAAATTCCACTTTACTATGAATCTCGATGCTATTTTTCTCCACTCTCTTTCAGTTGATGGAACTTTTAGATAACTCCGTTCGGTCAATTTGTTTTAAATTGCATAACATGTCTCTCGTAGAACCCTACCTATCACCGCCGGACTGGTTCGATATGTTGTGGCGAGGTTAAACTGCAAAGTATTGTAATGTAGCACACAGTCGTTTGACGGGTGACGATACCGCTCTTCTTAATGGTAAAATAAGGTAAAACTCACGAAAGCAGTTCTCCAAAGTTGCCAGAGTCATTTGAAAGGTTTGCAAAAAAATATTGATGGTCGAATAGTTTAAGATGGAGAATTAATCTTCGAAAGTATCCTTACTGTTCTCTCTCAAAAAAATTTACGTAGAATGTAAAGCAGAATAAATTTCTTTTTTAACCACAATTTCTTGTTTATAGCTGCCATGTTAATACTTTTTTCAATGCGGCAGGCGTCGATAACAAAAAAGAGATCAATGGAAAACAAATTATTGAGCGAGCGCAAAAAAAAGCGAGCGCAAAAACTCGCGCGCTCGACTTTTTGCACTGAATGGAATCACAATCAACGATCAACCAATAAGTAACAATTCAGCCTGTAAAAGAGAACAACTTAAGCAACATTGCGCCACAACAAATATTTTGTTTTTCCATAGAGGTAAAAAACAGAAGGAGACAGGACTCTTAACTTTTCTATACATTACGGTATCTCTTTGATGTTATCCGTGATGCGCTTTTTGCCACTTTTCGGTGAAACGAAAACTTTTCAAAAAAATAACGACAATTTAAAAGCCAAATGTCAGCCATTGTATCATAGATATATTTCTTATGTAGGGTCGCACGGATTACAAAAATTATGATCTTTACAGGAAGACAAAATTAAAACTATATTGTTACATAGTTTTCAAGATATCATATCATTTATTTATAACTTTCGGTCCCTATACCTTTCAAAGTATGTGCGCCTACATACTGCCGTGAAATCTTACAAGAGCTAAGATGATTTTCTTGTCAAAAACTTCAGGTTACTTCCAATATATTTAGGATATCCTAAATTATGAGATCCTGAAATTACTATGCTGTCGTTGCATAATCGTGATGTTTCTGCATAATTATTTTATTCACTTCAGATGATGCATTCTTAGTATTTTATTTTAACGATTCGTAATCACTTAAGATGATTCATAAAAATATGATGGTTAGGTGAGAGAGTAAAAATTCTTAAAATTATGCAAAATGATAGCAATTACATTTTATTGAGCAGTTAGCATTTCAACAATACAGCACATCACGGATGGTACAAAAGAATTTTTAAGCTCCTCCTTCTTCTGTATTATACCTTCATGGCTTTGGTTATAAAAATAACGTTTAGTCTGCCCTAAAAGACACAAAAATGATTGTTTTGTGTGTACATTACCATGAAAAGCGTATGCATTTTCTTTCTCGAACATGTTGCGTTCTTTTTGGATGATGTTGAACCATTCAATTTCCCATGCTGAGAAATTGACGTAAGGGAAATATGACTCATTGATTTTTGGGAATTGATACGTAAATGTATAGAGATCTGCAAACATATAAGAAAAATGAAATTAGTTTGATTAGTTTTTAGTCCCTCCTGAGAGTTCGAATTATGGAGAGTCTACTGCTTAAAGGTATTGTGAGGTATTATACTTTTTATGTGTTGAAAGGACAGTGTGATCCTGATCATGGTCAATGTTTTCAATTAAAAGAAAAAGAAATAAAAAGCTTTCAACGATTCTACTTAAATTTCTTTTCATTTTCAGTAGAATCCGTTAAAAGCTTTATATTTCTTTTTCGTCTTATTAAAAACATTGACCATGATCATAATCACACTTTTCCTATCAGCGTCTAAAAGGTATAACACCTCACATTACCTATTATATGGCAGACTCTCCATAATACAATCTCTCTCTCAAAAGGGTGAAGTCAAATTATAAAGAGGTCCAGCAAGAGTTCTCAGTGTAAACGAATGGGTTATTCAATTTCAAATCCACGTTGCCATAAGACGCCAAACGGTATAATGTGGGTATGATGCAAAACATTGGTAACAGTGATAACTAAGTGTTTACCTTTATATACTGGCGCAACTAACGCCCCCACTATTGTTTTATTCCAAGCAGGCCACAAAATACTCCTCTCAAATTGTAAACCAAAATCTACAGCTATGTAACTCTCATACGTTGTTTCTTGCCTAAAAATAAAATAAAGTGAAAACACGTCTTAGCCATTTGGCGCAAACTCCCTAAAAAATTACAATGAACTGTGGTGGCCCTTGGTGGCGTTAATTTCGACCTCCCTGCGGATTAAGGGCCGGCGTTATAAGGACGTTATTTTACCAATGAAAAGTCTTGTCCTTTCTGGCGTTAAATTCTATCATACGCTTTCTCCTTATACCGGTCCTTATTGGCGATATTTTGGGCAGCCAAGGAAATATGGGGTTCATTTTATAAACGAAAAGGTTTAAGCATACCTTATTCTTCATAATTTTCGCGAGTCTTAAATTTTGTGATTTTTGAAAGTTATTATCATCCCTAAATGGCGGAACACCCAAATTTGTCCTAGCCGGAATTAGGGGCGACAGAATAAGGAGCGGTGTTAACTTTAGAAGGGCGGTAGACGGGCCAGTAAATTAGTTTAAGTTAAAAATACCGACAATTGGACTTGATAAGAGACTTCAAGACCAGGGAATTTCCTAGTGACTTTGCAATTAATGACCTGAGGAACACTTACCTGAATCGAATGATATCGCCGTCTATATATTCTTTATTCCCTTTGTAGTATCTGTTGTGCAGCTGTCAGAATAAGTTAGAAGGATATATAAGACATGTTGCTTCACGAAGGCGAGTATAGAGCTTCGCTATAGGTTAATGTAACAAGATGCGATCATCACTAGTTTGCGGTGAAAACCTTTATTATTTTTGTCTGGGTTAAATGAGGTAATGGTTATGTAAAACCTTTTCTTTCAATCGAGAAAGAGAGATTTTCAACCAAAAAGTTTAATTGTCACATCATGTCAGCCTTACACACTACTTCGGCAAAATTTATATAGAAGAATTAAGTTATTTAGAGTAGAAAAGCAAAATGTACAAATAACATAATCAACACATTTAACATTAAAACAAGAAGCTGAGCAGCATGAAACGGGAGAGCAACAAGGCTATTAATCAAAATGCATATAGAAAGCTGAGTGAGGTTTTAGCATATTTAATAATTTCAGCCCAAAAACAGAATTATTCATTGATACTGGTTTTAATACGGGACGCTCTAGCTCTCCTGTAATAAATAAATTTATTTATTTATTTATTCACGGTAAAAATAAAAAGCCATTTTTGAAGAATGTTCACAACTTTATTTTTTTTCATTGATTTTTAATTATGTTTTAAGAATTTGGTAAACCAATCAATATGCAGCAGTTATTGTTTAGAGGAGCGAATCATACTGAAGACATCTGTTGTTCAAAATAATTTATGCAATTAACCGCTAATTTTAAAATTCTGTTATTCAACCAGCTATCGTAACGAGCCTTATTTCTATAGAATCAATAGAGTTTCGTCTCCTTCTCTCTTTCTATTTCCCTAGCCTAAACCCAGATTCGACCCTGATCCGACGTGATTAGGTAGTTTTTCTAATAATATTTGTGGTTCAAAACTCTTATCGAAGCAAACATTTAGCAAGGCAAAGATGAGATTAATATATACAAAAAAGAATGCAAGGAAACCTCCAACAGTCAAGAGAGGGAGGCTAAGCTCTTTATAAGGAGGTTAGAAAACGAGAATTAGGCCCTAAGCCTTTTGGTTGACTTTGTTAATGTCCGAGCTAGATATGTTTAAAATTTTATTTAGTAGGCGTTGTTCTGCTTTCTTGTTTCATTTTCTACCCCAACATTTGTATAAATATGAAAAGCATACCACATTGAACATAAAAATACATGGTATAGAAAATATTGAGCAGGCATTGAGAACTACTGGTAACACTGGTAACAGTAGCAATCCTAACCAGAATAATATCAGCATTTGAAGTATCTGCTCATGCGTTTCATTGGCTGTTGCACTTGACACTAACCTTGTATCTTAATTATAAACCATCTTAGAAGAGGCGACATACGTACCCGTCTTTTTAACCGATTTTCAAAGCAATTGAATGAATCTGAATCGGAATCGCTATACGCATCGTCCCACTTGTGTTCGGGAAACACAAAAGTGACATTGAAGTTATGTGAAACCATCTTCGGTGTGTACATAAAGTAGCTCTCAGGGTCACTCAAGATGGTAGAGGTGACTGTGTCAAGGGCTTCTTGAGCACAGCAAGATTGAACCAAATAAAGTGCCACAATTGAAACTGCCGTGTTAAGAGAAATCATTTTATCAACTTGATTGACTTTGATTTTATACGAATTTTTGATTGCTTGTTTTTTTCGTCTTCATATATTGACCATCAAATTTTGAGCAACATTCAACTTAAAACACTATCAATATTTCTGGTCAGCATTTGACCAATGACACTGTGATTTTTCCATTATTTTTTGCGTGAAATTCATAAATTAAATACGCCTAATTAAAAAATAAATCAATATTTAATGATTTGAAACATAAAATCATTGCGACATCCAAGTATTAATAAGAAAGGTTTTTTGATCAACAATTAATGTTTATCCTATACAATATTTTTCGACAATTTATGTCATCATCAGATATCTAAAATTAAATAATTAAGTCAGTTTACAAACCGATATGTACAATATATAATACACTCGTCTACACACACACATACTTTAACTAAAAATCAATGATGAATTTAATGATACGCTGCCCAATGTGCAAAATCTTCAAAAATCTATGAGGAGGAGTGTTTTTTTAAAGGAATGGCAAGCAACATTGCCTGCTGTTTCAATATAAAAGCACTTCTTCGCAGAGACTTTTTGAAGATTTTGCCCACTGGATATTTCAGTCCCAAAGGATGTTATAAATAATTAAAAAAAAATTTTTTTTCAATATTTTACTAACTGGGACATTTTAAGAATTGATTCAACACTGACTCAATATATCTCCTTCTTTCTTTTTTCTTTTTTTTTTTTTTACTTATAAATATTTATAAATATTTATTTATTTGCTAGCTTTTGGTATTATAAGTGCCACACAAAACAATAAATAAATATTGAAAAGACAAAGAACATCCATATTTTAACCAATATTGAATACTCCGGAGAATCGGGATATTGATGGTTTAAAGGGCAAAGAAAGAAAGAAATTATTGGTGACTCCATCATAAATGGTTTATAAGAACAACGATTAAAGAAATACTCATTTGTACACATGGACTTCGTTTCTGTGTTGAAAATTAATGGAAATTGTCCGACTACAATTTGCTAATGAGCAAAATTTATTAATAATTAATTACTGTGAAACAATGTAACGCATCAAAGTGAGGTTTGTGTGGACAACTGTGTCAGGATGCGACACATAAACACGGATTTGGGAAAGGTGTATACCATGACGTAAAAATACACTCACACCCAGGCGCAACATCAAACAATCTTTTAGATCACGTAAACCCGTATCTACGAAAAGAGCCCTATCTAATAATATTTCCCAAGAATATCCATGAAGCTAAACGTAATCACCCCAAACACATTCCCCTAGCATTTCTGAACATAATTCCCTTCGAAATAAAATGGATGATCTATTTCACCTTGTTGATGTCATCTCGATATTATTGGTATATGGCAGAAACAAAATTAGACAAAACCTTCCCAGAAAGTCAACTTTTCCAGAGGGATTAAAAAACCCATATCGATTCGATGTATCTTCGAGAAGTGGCGGTCTTATGGAATACGTGAGACAGGATCTCTAATACTGAAACTTGAAAATATTCCAAAAGACATAGAGATCATTCCTATTGAATTAAATATGGAGAAGCAGAAATGAGTTATACTTACAATAAGCAGTTTGAGCATGATCTTTGATTATTTCCATTAAGATAGGTTATTTATAATGGGACACTTTAATGCTGAGTCCCATGTTAATAAAACCTTGGGTGATTTCATGAACAATCATTAATAGAAACTCTTATACACGATAAAACATTCTATATATCATCAAGTGGTAAAACCATTGATTGATTTGATGCTAACAAACTGCATGATCACCACTTGATGGTATATTGCATGGTAAAAGCAACGTTTGTGAAATATCTCCCAAAAGAGTTTTTACATCAAAGTTTCAAAAATGTTGATCCAGGGAAATTATCTATAGGTCAGGATATAACATATATGACAAGTTTTAACATTAACTTATAGCTATTTTGAATTTATGCACCATGCAATTTGTAACGGACAGCTTGTAAAGGTATAAAATGTATCAAAGTGCACCTCCTAAATTCAGTAACTGGCTCGAATTTTGTTTTGGTGGCCTTGTGGTAGAGTAATCGCCTCCAGTGCAGGAGGTCAGGGCTCAAATCCTTGCAGAGTCATGTCAGCGACTATAACAGTGTAAATCGATACACTCAGCTTAGTACTCAACTTGGGAGCGGGATTGATATTTAAGGGGGTGGTCTGGTTGAGTAGTTGAGGTATACTTTAGATAGAGGCTATCTTGGGTAACATTAATAATAACAAGATCCATATGGTGCAAAACAGTAGCAGCATTTCAAAACTAAATCGCAATACGAACAACAACAAAAAAAACTCATTCATCCGAGCTATACTTTTAAATTTTCTCAAGTGTAAACAAGGTTTATACCTCATTAAGTGTAAACAATGTTTAATAAAGAAACAGCATTGCTTAAAACAAAAGAAATATACATTTGCGAGCTGTAACCATGAATACTTATTGTCAGCGCCGCGAGGAAGCTGATCTTTCATTTACCCGTGTCTGTCTATCGGTCATTCTGTAATGCTGCAGTTCTCTGCGCCCGTGTGGTAACGCCCTCAACACTTTCATGTTTCCAATTCAAAAAAAAACTTTTAAGCACGTTTCTCGATAATTAAAAAACAACTTCTCTGCTGCCTATTAAAGATTTAATATCTAATTTGTTAGTATCAGATTAGTGTTAGTATTAGAACCTTATTTATTCTTTCCAACGCCCCTTCACCCCAAATTTAAACGCAGTGCATTTTGGGATCAACCTTCTGATTTCTTCACGTGTTAACAATAGTCGTTTGGTTTGGTGAAATTTATAATCTATCCAACATTCATTATCGTTATTAAATTCAAGTATAAAAGCTGACAAGTTTACTTCTATACAAGTATACTTCTTCAAATATTTTTTAGTCTCTTTTATGGTTTAATTTTTGTTTTACGCCACGAATTTTGCACGTTGCATCCAAGAAAGAATTGGCCAGGCAAGTATAGGAGAAAAATATAATATCTTAAATTTCATTGCATAGCTATATAGAATTTTTAAAAAATCCATCTATAAATCCATCATTTCAAAATTGATCAAAATCTATTATCCTCCAATTGATAAGATGTAGCAACGGCAGTTATCAACTAATAATGTGTATGGATTCATTTTAAAACACTGATTTTGAAAACATGTAAATTATTTGGTGTTTATATACTCTAACCAGGTAAAACGTACAGGGCTTGCCAATTTTGTTTTAGGCAACACTCGATGGCGTACAAAATATCCCGTCACTCTGTACGTCAACGTGCAGGTAAAACTGTGAGACTACGTAATTTTCAGTAAAACAAAACATAGCTTCTATTTTCAATACAAATGAAATAAACAACAATGACTCTCGTCTTGGAAGTTCAACAACTGTGCTACCATTTTTATTTTAGGGAAAAAAATTTCACGGGAAGTGAGATAATGTCAACAAAACAAAGATGTATTATATTATGTCATTATGTCAAATACAATATACATTTTTTACTTTTTAAACTTTTAAAAACCTTCCCCACGGGTGAGTTATTAAAAACAGAAGAAACAAACAAACTGCAAAGTATAAATAGGAGTGTAAACCTTTCAAAATTCTGAACCTAAATTCTAGAACACATTTCTTTCGAATTCAAATTCCATCAAAACATAGACCGAATTTTAGGACCGTGGTTACACATTGTGAAATTAAAGTTTTTAAATCAAATTCGGCAACCGTGAATTAATTCGATTAAATATGGTATACCAAGGTGGAAGATGTACAATATTGAACTTTAATGATGCATGTCAATCAATCGTAGTATGTTTGTGTACGTACGACTGCACGTACACCAATTTGGCAAGTCCTGACAGCCGTTTTCGTTTTATTGTTTTCATTTCATAACGAAAATAATATCGTCAAAGTGTTTCACCAGGTGGTTTTTATAATCAAAAATATCATCCATATGGTAAAAATTATTAAATCATATAAATTCCAGAATTCTAATATAGGCACTGTCCGTAATAATTTCTAATTCTTTTTAGTATATAAAAAAGTTTCTATCGAATTTCATTAAATCGGAGAATTGCAAGTCAAGCTGAAAAAAATATTAAATTAACCAATTCACTTCATCATTATTGCTCATAATCATTTTTTAGAAATCAGTGAGTGAAAAAAGGAGAGGAGAAAAACAGATTTTTCAACTAAAACTTTTGTCCTATATATATATACATGTTTTCTTTATAAGAACAAAGGTTATAATAATATAAGACTTTGAATGTCTAAAAGTTAAGAACATGCTTAGAAACGTTTGTTCTTCAGAAAATATTTTAACATTTTCCAAAAAAGCAACATAACGTAGTTAAACAAGAATATTATCATCATGTTGGTTACATCAACATCAAAATTTAAAATGTCGACCAAGTCCATTGAATTTCGAATTTTGAGTATTGAATAGTGAATAAATTAAGAACACACTAAGAACATTTTAAGGCTTCAAAATTGATGAAAACTTGAGTTGAGTGCTGTTATAAAAACAGCGTCTAGGTGACTATCTATTTGACGAATTGGTGTTCTTTGCTCGATAATTACTGAATGTTTCAACATAATGACAACAAAGCTGACTCACTTTATGACCGAGATGGATGCTAAGCTGATAATAAATGAAATGAAAATAAAAAAAATAATTTGGGGAAAATATTGGTCACTGTACCCTGATTATGGGCCCCTCAATTATTCGGCACCTGCCACCTATCTCTACCTCGTGGATTTTATGTTGTTGTAAACTTTCCGCTCTTTTAAAAATACAACAAATTCATTATTGGATTTACTTCAGGACAAATTTTTGCGGGTAGGCAAATGTTGAAAAAACACTTAAATTTACTGAAGTTGCAAAAATAAATGTCCCAATATTCAGAAAGTTTCAAATATTTTTACATTGTAAAAGCTTAAAAAAACATTTCATTTCACTGTTGAAAAGTTTGAGTTATATCTATATCAAAAAAAGACTTAAACTCGCTCGTGACAAATAATAACACAGAATAAACCCATTCAAAGACACTGATCCCAAAAATAAATTTCGCAAAATCTTGGAAAACTACCTTAAAATTTGCATGTAATTTTGCTCTGATTGTACTTCACCAACTTGCATTTTTTGTTTTTAGTGAGATTTATGATGTTATAAATGTGTTGGAATAACACTTTTTTTACCTAATTATTGCATTTATTTTTAGGAATTCAATACTGGCAAAGAACCGCCACCTCCTTTGAGGGAGGGCCACCTTATTTGGTGGAAACTAATGTTCACTGAGGTGAACACCAAAGCTTAGGTCAAATTCGTAACATGTAGCTCAAAACTCTTAACTCAAAGCTCAAAATTCGAAACTTAAATAAATAGTGTGATCAAAGATATTAATACACGATAAGCAGTCAGTTGTTTTTATTGTCCCCTTATTGTCTCCGCCCTAGCAATAATCTCCATTGAAGCATATCGCGTAGCAATTGGTAGTTATTATGCTACTAAAATCTGCCAGGTTTCTAATACAAAGTTTTTAATAATTATGCAGGGAACTCGAGGGTGGCTTGTTGTATTCCAATGTTTATACTTTACTTCATTGTGTCAGTATGATTTTGATTATGGCCGGCGATATTGAATTGAATCATTTGGTCAAAGCAATATTCGTTTTGATGAATCTGCTGGGAAACGGTGTGCATGCAATGCATTATGTTCCATTTGCTATTCAGTTTTAAAGAATTTGCGTTTTTGGTCGCTATGGGATTTAGACTGCATATTAACACTGGGAAATGGACTATACGAAACGTTGGGCTTTACAAGGTACTTTTCTTTTGATGACCTTCCGGACCTCTCACGTTGCCGTCGCAGATGCGTAAGGTCCCTTATATTTTTAATTAACGGAGTTACTTACATTTTTGACTCACACGCTCGCGATTCAAATACAGGTTTACCAGATCATAATGGTGTGTCTGTGTTGATGAAATTCAATTCGTTTAAGCATGCGGAAGATTACGTTAAAAACCTATATTTGCTGAACGTGAATTAACTTGAAAGTGTGTATTATCAGATGCTAAGTTTTGTTGTTTCAATAAGTAGCGTTGCTTTAATAAGGGCTCAAAAAGTTCGAAAAATCTCGTTATGTGAGAAAACGCCGATTGACTCTCGAGAATGAAGCAATTCAAGCAGCGAACAAATAGGAAGTAAATTTCAAACACGGGTTTCTAGTTTTATTTTGCACAGACCGATAACAACAAATAGAAAAAGTAATCTTTTATTCCAACAATTACGTACATCAACAATTAATAATACTACTTCTTAACATGTATTACATAATTTGCGTGTGGAGCTGACTTTCAGCTGACTTTTACAAAGAAATAATAATTTGAAACGCAATTTATTTGAAGCACTTTCTTATTTTTTGAAGGTAAATGAAAGTACCCGTAATAATATTCAAGTTCATCTGATGCTACAAAAACTGCACTGAGAAACCAGCCTCGAATCCAGGGTCTCTTGGTTTTCCGATATACGGCCACCGTCCGTACCGATGAGTTTATAGAACCCAGTCTCCCAAAAGTTATACGAAAATTGTCTTAAAATTATAAAAATTTATACCCGGATAGCTTTGTTGAATTATTTATTTGTTTGTGAATGGAATCAAAAATAGGAATATAGACTATAAATACTTGAATTTTTTTTGTAAACTTAGAATTGCCAAAAATTTCTATTGCAACCTTGATACTGATGGGCGGCGAGCGACGCCGCCTTGGCGCCTAGTTCAAAATTCGTTTTCCTTGAAATGTACCTTTCGTTCTTGTACTGTACTGTAGCGTTCTTGTTCTTGTATTTCAGTAAAAAGGAAATAGTAGTATCCAACATAAAATGCTGAAAATTAACATCTATTATCTATATATATTTCTTGAAAACTGTATCAATTCAGGTATAAGGATGTAATTATGAATTTTCTCTTTGTTGAAACAAAAGCAGTTGTTTTTAAAACTGCTTGTCCTAAAACGTTTCACGTTGTATATATATATACTGTAAAATCCCGGATATCATTTTATTATATTGTATTTATTATTTTCCTTTCACAGAAGATGTTGTGTCCAGGTCGACGCCCCTCCCAAACCCTCAATCCACTAGCGGATTTGAGAATTCGACGCATTTCCCGAACAAATCTTCGGTCATTATTTTTATTCTAGTTTGATGGGTTAATTCTTTCTGTTATTAAAACAAAACCGATACAGCTTTCTGCAAACACTTGCTTAAATTTACCATATGCTAAGGGGAATTGGTTGCAAAATGAAGATGTATTTTTAAAAAGTAACTTTTGAAATACTTCTGCATGACAATCACCACGCTTCCCTGAAAAAATATTAAAGTTAAGTTTTTCTAATCCTATATATAATAGTTCAACTGCACTATGAAACGATTTCTTAATGGCCATAACGTAGATCAAAATCCAAATATTATAAATGAAAATGAAGGATCGATACTCTGAGCATCCCTGTTAATTAAATTCCTATGTGTCAATTTAGTTTTTATGTCCATGTTCACAAGTATAGGTAGAAGTTCCCTTACATTTTTGACGCTGCATCTTAATTGATAGTCCTTAAGTGTTTTCCAGAGAGCGTACACGATCTGAAAGAAACTCTGTGTGTTCCAAATCTTTTTGGAGTTGTGTAGCAACAAACCCTTTTTGTTTCTGCGTAAAGCTCATACATCAAGAGTGTCAAACATTTGATACGCTAAAATAATGAATAAGACATTTGGTTTTGGACTGTTGACTGTTTGGACTAAGTAAGGGCGTGAAAACACGATAACATTAAGTTCCGTAATATTTGTTGACTTGCTTTTGCGAGATCTTGCTATCTGCCCAGAATTTGACTTTGTGACAGTTAAAAAAAGGCCTCGTTATTTAATTTTATAGCATATAATTTTGAGATCCGAAACAATAGGATGTTCGATTCGGTGTTATTTTTAGATCAGTGATTTTTGAGGTTTGGGATAAATAGCGATAGGAAATGAGATATTAAAATTAATTACTCATTCCCGAATAATTAAATGATTTGAAATGACAAATATTTTTCCTGTTTCATGTAGGAGACCAAACCAAATCTGCGATAAATGTATGTATTTTCCGTATAATATTCTTTCGTACAATCATAATGAAGTTTTATATTTAAATTTAATAAACAGTACACTCCGTACGTACAGGGCGAGTCATCAAAAACACAAGCATAAACAAAAGATTGGTTGTTCAAGGGTATGTTTTCAATGACTCGCCTTATCAGCATATATAAAAAAAACAAATGAAAACACAAAAACTGACGATAAGAACTCGGATTGAGTTGTAAAATAATTTAGGTAAGATAACATAGCGTTGTGCAACGAGTTAGATTTGTGTCTATAAAGATTGCAAACCGATTTCTGTAATTTGGTCAAAATTGAAAAATAATTAAGTTGTACGCAATTCAAGCTATTTGTAAAAAGCTACGCACAATATGTGCTGTTCCTAATAACATAATTTTTTGAGCAATTCTTTTGTCAAACTTTTGTGTTCGTAGTTCTAGTTTTTCAATGCCTTTGTCGAAACCATTATGGAAGGTACCCGTTGTACCAATGGTTACTGGAATAATTTTCACTTTGGCAAGGTTCCATAAAGTTTTTATTTCGACAGCAAGATCAGTATACGCCCAAAGTTTCTCTAGCCTTTTTCTCGCTAAGTTTCTCGCGTTTGAGATCGCTACGTCAATGATTGATGCTGTGTTCGTATTCTTCTCGATCACGACGATGTCTGGTTTGTTGTGCTGTAGTGCATGGTCTGTTTGGATGGAGAAGTTCCAAAATATCTTGACGTTGTTGTTCTCTGCTACTTGCATTGGTTGGTGTTGGTACCATTGTGTAGCATTATCTTTGAATCCGAATTCCATCAGTAGCAGGTCATGGATGTATTTGCAAACATTGTCGTGTAAACTCAAGTATTTTGTCGGCGCTAATGTTGTACAGCCGGAGATGATGTGATGTATTGTCTCCGATGCGTCGCGACAAAGTTGGCATCTGTAGTCGTTGGTCGTGTGATGGACGTTCTTCTGGACGTATTTGGTTGTGATGGCTTGCTCTTGTATAAAGCAGATTGTTGACTCAGTAGCTCGTTTCAGTGATAATGATCGTAGCCATTGATTTGACGTTGGTTTGTCAATTTGTGGTTCGTCCAGGTGTCGCATGAATTGTCCATGTAGTGCTTTGTTGCTCAGTTCTTGTTCTGTAAGTTTCACTCTTGCCGTTTTGATTTTTGTCTTCCGTTGTTGTTTCGTCATTGTCGTGATATGCTATAGTTCCATGTTGAGCTCCATGCAATATTTCTGTGCTTTGTGGTGGAGTGATTTGTCGTTGATACGCGTAAACTGCCAGTCAGATGCCTTTTTGAGTGGTTGTTCGTCACTCTGGATCAGGTATGTACTGAAGTTGATGATAGAGTTTTTGTAATGATTACAGGTGTTGATGAACTATTTCCTATAAGTGAATCCCAAATGAAACTTCATACTTTCTGAAATCTGTTGTCTTGGTAATCACTCCCCAGTATACTATTATTAATGAATAAACAAAACTTTCGTCAGTCATCATAGACCTTTCCGAAACTTCCGTTTATTACACAAGTTTGTACAAAGAACTAATAAGATGTTTTGAAAGCTGATTTCGCCATCCGTAAACCTCCTTCCTGTGCTTCATTCTTTCTACGGTTAATTTTGTTTACTGTGAAACGTCCAGATTAGATTAAAGCAAATTTGAACTATAACTCAAAAAACCCAACTGCAGTGCTCAGTTCGTAATGAATAATTAGTTCAAGAGGAATGCTCCTAGAGCCGTAATGAACTAGATAAAAATACTCTCTCTGCCATTGGGGAAAACTGGCTGTCGAAAGAAAAAGGTGTTGGAAGGAAATAAGCCAATGTCTACCATCAAATAATGACTCCCTCGAAACCTTATGCCTCGCGTTTTTATGCATAATAAGGTTAATGTCAGAATTTATGTGTCATGGCGAATAAAAAATTTAGCGCTCTGAGTAAATATAGTGAGTTCGCGGTTCTAGTTTCGGAAATTTATAGTACTGTAGTCGTAAATTCTTCCATGTTGTTCCAAATATTAAGCGGTTGCACAGAAAACGATCGCACGTCGGGACTTGATTCTAAGTGGTTTCCGCACTGTGGCCGATCGAATTAGTAGCTTATGGCGTCAGTAGTAGGGTTATTTAATAAATACTTCTTTACGGATTTGTCATTAAGACACTTTTGTTTTGTGCAACATTGAACATTTGAAATGATAAAAATCTTAGGGTAGCTTATAACATGCAATGAAATCAGATTGTGTAGAGATTAGGTTTACCCGGATAGCCTCTTCATTTCTGTTATCATTTCTGTTTCTTCATTTCTTCATCAATGTACCGTTTTAACCTTGGACTTTTGCCTGTTGTTTGTAGATAGCGTTTATGAACTTGGATTTTGGTGGCTCTCCGTCGTTGGGGATCGGTGACCCTTCAAATTTTCATATACACATTCGCTTTTCATCGCTATTTTCTATTTGCCCCAAATTATGACGTCATAGACTCGATTATCCAGAATTATTTTATTGACAGACTTGTAGCCCGTAGTTAGCAGATAGCGTTTATGGAAGTTGT
Source organism: Turritopsis rubra (assembly GCA_039566895.2). NCBI lineage: Eukaryota > Metazoa > Cnidaria > Hydrozoa > Anthoathecata > Oceaniidae > Turritopsis > Turritopsis rubra. Next base: position 8,743,853 of record CM077617.1, on the reverse strand, counting down.
TTTCCCTATTTCGGGTGGTTGCTATGGAGAAATTAAATTTATATTGAATGTGCATCTAATGTGAATGTGCATCTGCGAATGTGCATCCAGGAAATTTGTCCTCTATGATTCACCAGCAAAGATATCTCAGCAAAACAAGAACCTAAGTTTGAGTCCAAAATTCGAGAATGCTTCTGTTAATGGCTCTTCTGTTTGGAGAAGCTGCAATGTTACTGTATGTTAATACACTGTAGCAATGTAACTAAAATCAGCAACAAATGTGACTACCTAAATTTTCTGTTATGTATGGAATTCGACAATCTATGTTGGATGCATGGCTTAGAAAAACATTTCTAAACATTCCCAATCAATTTCTTGTATTATCTGATATATGGGTTGGTATCCTTCAACCTTGATGATGGTGGATGTCACAACTATTAACATTTAGTTAGTAGATCAGCGAATGTTGAACTTACAAATGGTATGTTTGCGTCAAATTTCATGATTTGTTATCATATCAGTAAATAGTCGTGCGTATAGGAATGCCAAGCAACACTCCCACATAAAAACTTTTTAAAGATTTTGCCCATTGAGCGTGTAAACATTTTTGGTCAGTCAGTCAGTCAGTCAGTCGGTCGGTCGGTCGGTCGGTCAGTCAGTCAGTCTGTCATTCAATCACCCTCCCGAGTATCAAAATCCGTTATTGCCCGTTTCTTCAGCGCCTACTCAATTTGATCTCTAATTGTTTTGCTTAGAAAACGGGTTATAAAAATGGCGTAAAGTTCCGGGGTTGTTGATAACGATTCTCGAACTTGGGTGAAGAAGACAGAAACTTTACTTCAAAAAAGTAAAGTATTCTAATGTATTAACACAGTTTTTAATACATTACAGAATAGATTTTGTGTGTATATATTGTAATGATGATGGGGAAAGATGTTTGATAGTGAAAGTGTAGCACAACTTCTTCACCACCAGCTCCAATTTTTAAAACTTTAGTTTTATTCCAAATAGCTCAACAATTTTCTGGCTGCAGTTTCTGTTTGTTTTTAGGCTTCTGCATGGCTGGCAGATTTTTGTAGCTGACAGCACAGCCACATAACATTCAGTGTACACAATGTATATATAGATATGCAATCATTTTTGGTCAGCGCCGTTAGGCACCTGACCTTTCATTTGCCCGTGTGGTTCTGTGTGTCTGTAATATTGCAGTTCTCTGCGCCAGTTCGTAACACCCTTCTAAGTATCGGTTTTAAATATTGATTCTTTCTTTGCCGTTTCCTCAACGCCTTCCCCAAACAAATATGATCTGTAATTGATTTGCTCATGAAAACGGGTTTTAAAAATGGCGTGGAAGTGAAGTGAAGAAGACAGAATTTTACTTCAACGTAATAAAATTCTTTGATTTAATTTATTTGCAAGTATTCTGATAGATTTTGTGTAAACTTTGTGATGATGATGGACTGTCCATAGATAAAAAAGTGACAGGAGCACAGCTTTGCCACTAGAAGAGAAGAGCAGGGTATATATAGTTGTTTGCTTTGATGTGTTAATGTGTGTTTTATGTTCATTTCAACATAATTTAGTTTATTTAAATTAGTAAAGGGGAATTTCCATTTTTAAATTCATTCTACTGTGCCTGAACCAGCATAAATTTTAGCATCGTTTTAATTTTTGGATGTTTTTGTTTTGAAACCTTTCATTTTGCATTTTGACTGAAACATGATCATTCAAGATTCTGAATGGGGACTCCAAAACTCCAAAACTACAAACTGTATTTGTTTCCATTTTCCTGATAATTTTTGTGACATTTATTTTTTGTGACATTAATGTATTTGTTTTTATTTTCCTGATAATTTTTGTGACATTAATTTTTGCAAGATTTTTCAAAAAATTTTCAAACTTTTTTTTTCTCATATGAATTTTGCAGCATTTTAATTTTGCCAATTATAGATCTCCATCAAATTATGACAATTTCATGCCATGAAAATTTCTTGCCTTAAAGTAGGTTAGTAAAGTAGGTTAGTAAATATTTTTTCTAATTTTTTAAATAATTTTGGATGGATTCTATTTTGATGATGTTGATGATGATGATGATGATGATTTTTTTTAATTGGTTTTAACTTATTTTTATAACTAATAACAGTTTTATAAAGTGGGTTAAAAGAGTTATTTACCTACTTAATTGAAGTAACGTAAGTTGCGTCAAGGGGTAGTCTTATACAATAATGAAAAATAAATACTGTTGTTACATATTCACTTTCCCCAAATGAAAAATCTTTCTCGTTTTAAAGCATAATTTCCCATTAATTTATTTATTTATTTATCTATTTATTTATTTATTTATTTATTTATTTATTTATTTACTTATTTATTTATTTATTTATTTATTTATTTATTTATTTATTTATTTATTTATTTATTTATTTATTTATTTATTTATTTATTTATTTATTTATTTATTTATTTATTTATTTATTTATTTATTTATTTATTTATTTATTTATTTATTTATTTATTTATTTATTCATTTATTTATTTATTTATTTATTTATTTATTTATTTATTTATTTATTTATTTATTTATTTATTTATTTATTCATTAATTATGTAAAGAAGGTCAGTTTTACTGGCAGTGGTAAACAATGATGTGGACCTACTATAAGACCTACATTGACTTTTATGGATGACCAGCTTACACGAGGAAATACGGCATAATGGACAACTTATATAAAGTAATTTAATTATTGTGAGTGCTGCCTAAAATATAGAAAACGTGCAATCTTAATTTGTGTTCCAGAAAACGACACAGTGCAGCACCCAAAGCTAGAAACTTCTTACTGCTTTTTTTTATAATGACATTGATTTTGTGAAAAACTGTTCGATCCCATTTTTGATTTTTAATCCCTCCTCTTCTGTCCTTCCTCTCCCATTTTTTTATTCCCTGTTGATGAAAATACAGATACACAAAATATGTCCTGGGTGTCTAAAAAGAGGTAGCTATATAGCGTTCTCTTAGCTATATAAATTCACTTCACACCAACACCACACATAATATGGAGTAGAGAGAGACCCTGGTTGTGGTGGCAGTTTCTGTACTTTTAAAAATTGTTGCGTGGTGTCTTGTCTTGTGTTAACTTAAAGACTTGTTTACTCTCCTAATTTTATTTTAAATACAAAAAACCTTTGAATGAAAATTTACATAGTAGATAATGATGGTTGCTGGGAGACAACCAAAATTAAACTTAAACAGCAGCACCCCTACACACAATTTGGACTAATATTTACAGTCAAATAAATCAAAGAAAATAATTGATATTGATATGAAACTTGATATTGGGTAATCTCTTTCCCATGAAGGAGCGTAAGCCGCCAATCTTTTCTTCTTTTTTTTCGTTGAAAGTTTTTGTTGTTTTGACTATATCGGTGTATAAACCGATTCGTTTATGCACTAAAAATTCTATTTTTTCCTAATACGCTCTTATAAATTTCACCCACAAAAATATGACACTGTGGTGGAGTTTCTATCGAACTTGTCAGAGCAAATCCGAGAGAATAAAAGACTTTTTATCATTTTATTTTGATAAAAATGATCCAAAAGAAAGAAAGAAACTTTACATTTCCACTTAAAATTGTTAGCTTTCCCTATCAAATCGTGTTGAAGACAATGACTTCATGTAACAGATTTTGCAAATCGTTTGGATTTTTATGTAAAAATTCATTCCTTCACAGGTGCGTCAATTTCTTTCAGGCTTTACTGTATATATACCAAATATGTACTTCAAGGTGGTAAGAAAATTTCACGGGAAAAAAATGGATTTCACGTATTCCCAATATCAAATTATTGTGAAAGGAAAGAATGATATTAGCCTCAATATCTGTCTACATATACATGGTAATATTTAATTTTAAAAAAATACGAAGACTAATTATTTGCGAAATTAACGAAATTAAATTCCTGGGAAAAGTTTATTTTATCTCAATTTGCGCTATTAAATTTGCACGAAAACTGCTACCATGGATCAGACTATCGACCTGTAATGGTTCCAAAGAATGATTCATTATGACTCATTTTTGCAGGGCAAGATAATCGTTCCAGGAGTGAACTGCAACTAAGCCGAATATTCCTACAACACTTCCTATTTACCTCAAATTTGTGAATTTTTGCCCATTAACTTTTGGGAGATTATCAAAATATGAGATATTGCCAAATTTCTTTTTAAATTAAACAATTTAAATTAAAACAAAATCACATTAATTCCTCCCACTAAAATTTCTAAAAATATTTGTGAAAATTAGTTAGAAATTCATCACTAGTGGATCTGAGATTGTACAACATTTATATAATTTATTTTTAGGTCCTTTGTTGGTGGCATCATCTCGTATCTGCTACCAGAACTCCTCCTCAAAACTTGACCTTATTAGAATTACCTAGACTTGTCCGAAGTCTTTGAACTTGCCGGCCTTATCTGAATTTGACCAGATTTTTTACTTTCAGATATTTCCAAAAAAATGATTTCCATTACTCAATTTTGCATAGCTATCTTTGTCACGTGAAAAGTATATATTCTTCAGTTGTCTTCATATATTCTTCAGTTTTTACTTTGGCACATATTTTGTTACATTGTACTAAATATTTTTTTATAATAGATTGAGTTCATAATACATGATGAAAAATTGTATTCAATACTCCATTATAATAATTTCAGGTTGAAAATCGACAGTTATTAAGGATATCAGATTCAGAATAGAATTCTTTGTTTGGCCGAAATTTTCTTTCTAAAATGTAGTTCTTGTCGCTGCAGGAGAAAGGCTGTAAAATTTAGTAAATACCAAGCGGAATGTTATCTGAAGTGTTTTAGTTTTTGTGCATTTTATCATTCTTTAAAAAAAAGAAAAAAAAAGTCAACTGACGTGCATATAAAAAAAATGAAAACCAATAGAAACAGCTGTGGATGTTAACATGGCAAAGAAACAATAGAAAGGGATGCTTAAGCGAGTATGGTGATGATGATAAAACATTATGTAGGTAATTTTACATTTACTTCAAAAAAGTAAATAGCAATACTAATATTACTGAAAACATCCATCGTTCCCTGTATTGTTCTCTGTAAAGTGCATTAGGAAAAAAATTGTGCCCAAAAATCTACTTGTTTAGAACTGTTGTGCCACGAGTCTATGAAAGCATTACAAATTTATGTTACCACAAAAAATGTCCTCAGTGTGAAGGTTTATCTAATTTCAAATCATGTTTGGACAAAGTCTTATTAAGCGCTGACCTTCAAGCCGTAAGCCTCTTGTTTACAGGTTCGTTTTCCTCTTGAGTTACCCGTGCTTACCGACTCGCAAAGAGAAGGGTTACAAAAAATAAAATCATAGAATTGGGAAACAAAAATAGTAACATGTTGTAGAGCTTGAAAAGTCGATCAAAAAAATGTATAGGATGGTATGTAGACGAAGAACCATTTAGAGATATCATCGATTTTATTGACGTCATTGGAAACGCTGATAATAAAACGCATGGGCACATATAGTTACGATGAACCGTTACCGAGATATCATTGTTCCAAAAATTTGTGGCCAATTCTGACCCCAAATCACATCAGTCATTAACAAAATTTGTCGTCGGACAAAATTTTCGTCCCCTCCAGAAACTTTCGTCATTTTTTTTTCGACGAAGTTTTGTCTAATAAGGTAATGCTATTAGTTATTGAGGTATTTGGTTTAAAACGTTGTGTTCATTTGGGTACGCAATGCAATGCGCAGCAAAAATTCCAATTATTTATTAAGAATGAATCTATTAAATATTTCTCATTCTAAGTTAATTCAATTTCCTCGTTCGTATGCAAAGGAAATTGTTTGGTTTTTCACATTCTGTCTATATCTATTGTCTATGTAACAGTTTTAACATATTTAATGTTTTAAACTGAATACCGTATTTCCTCTAATAAACGCCGCCCTCTGATAAACGCCTCCCTCTATTAAACGCCGCACTTATAGCCAAGCATTTGTAATAAACGCCGCCCTCTAATAAACGCCACCTTCTAATAAACGCCGCATCTTGAAAAGCGGCGTTTATTAGAAAACAGACTAAACAAGCAACAAAAAATAGTTTACACGAGTTGGACTTGTTTTCTATCAACAAATTCTTCCACAACTAAAGATAAAAACGAATATTGTTTTTCTCGTACTTCTTTTTTACCATTTACGATTGCGTGCACGTGATTACCGTCAATTTCAATGTAAAATGCTATTAGCTTAGACAGTTTTTTAGGAAGAGAAAACATTGTTGTTTAAAGTCTGTTTTTATTTGATTTTTCATTTTGTAATAAACGCCGCCCTCTGATAAACGCCGCCCTCTATCAAACGCCGCATCCAAACTCTGCAATTTGTAATAAACGCCGCGGCGTTTATTAGAGGAAATACGGTACGTGGGTTTGTATTCTTTAAAAACCTTAAGTCAGCAAAATAAAAACTAATCACCATGTGAAAAATTTTGCTGACGGACAAAATGAAGCTGTTTTAGCAGAAAATTCAGTTGAAACATTTTTATTTCTACTAAACCGTTTGTGTGTTTAAGTGTTAAAAAATGCATGAAGAGGACACGAGACAGGGACTTCTGAAATATTTGACAACTGTAGCTAAAAATCAAACACAGTGTGTGCATGAGAAAACGCAAAAAGTGCTGGTATATTGAAAGAAACCTTTCTTTAGTATAACTGGCTAATGAATGCACATGCAAATTGACTTGATTGTTATAATATTTCCGGTTAAAATTTCGCATCATTATCGATGAAAGGACACAGACTCAACAATATTTCAAGAGAATTATGATGACCAAATGAAAGATGTAAAAAAGAAGCTGATCTTTTACACTTGGATTGTATATGCTCTTTTAAAAAAATTTAATTTTCCGTTATACATAGATGATTTGGGGGTTCGGAATCGGAAAAACTTTGTGATAGACACTTTCGTAAGGAAGAAATTTTGCGATTTCTTTTTATTAACTGTTCCGTTAAATGGAAAATTCAAGATATCTTATTATAATAATCGTCCATCTTGGTTTTTCGTCCTTAGTTAAAAAGAAGTGTTACCAATAAAACCTTTTTTTCGGAAAGTGCGATCTGAATTCCGCAAAGACTGTTTCAAACGCACTAAACCAAGTCGTCAAATCGTCAATAACTTTTCTAAGATGGGACAATCACGGCGAAGTTTGCTTGGAAGTTGTAGAAGGTATGGCGGCCAACAGGTTTGTGAACGAAGATTTTTTCCAAAAGAATCCTCTTATGTCTCATATACTTGGGAATATTTCTCTTAAATTAGCTTCGGTGACACTCTTGGACAGTTTCTGAATAACTTTCTTGCTTAATTCCTGATTTTGCCGTTGAGATGGATATTGTGGAATTATTTTTTCGTTGTGTTGTAGTAATCTTTAAGCGATGTTTAAGTTGTGTTTACCGAAAACTTCATTCTAGCTGTATATGATAATATGACTACGGTTTTGGATTATGTTGTTAGATTGTTTTGATCGTTAAGCAGATCCACTACAAACATTAATTGTCAAATTGGTATCACTTATCCTATGAATGAAACATAAAAAGTTTTTACACAGGATACTATTTAACATTAGGGACGGCTTGAAATGTTTTATTATTTCAGCATTTCTCTTCCGGACGCGATCATTTTTAAATCCACTCGACGGTGCAGGTAAGATTATAATTATGTTATTTTCAATATCCAATCAGAAATCAGAATTGACTGCTCTGCACCAGGGCTATCTTCGCCGTCATCCAGTATATCAAAAAGGCAAGAATTCCTGGGGACAAGGTTGGACCTGTTTTTGTGTTATCAGTTTATCATTTTTAACCGATGTCTATTTCTTTAATGCCTTTGAACGTAGCTTTATTGCTTCAGTTAATTCTAACTACTATGCCGAAAAGTATAGCCGTTTATTTAGTATTTCATTAGTGTGTGGATTGTTGTTATTAAGGTTTGTCTTTTGGGAAACGAAGGTAGCGAGATTATATATTTATAGTGTTTGATTGACATCTTTTTGTTTTAGATTAGACAATTGAATAGTGTAGATGAATGTTATGCAAGAAGAGAATGTGAAAATCATTGGTAATATACATATTTGCATGTTTTTTGTATCATGATGTACAAGGTATTTTTTTATACTTTAAGAAGTTTAACTGTGGTTAGGCACATAGTCACAAGAAAATAACTAGTCTGGAAGATGCGGCCCTAAACGACCGTTTGCAGCATGAACTTCAAATTGATACGGCCCGTACAATTATGGTGCAAAGAACAAGCAGAAATGGCGACAAGACAGGAAGATTTCTTTTCTGGGGATGATTTTGACGCTATTTTTGCAGTCATTGACCAAGACATTTTATCAGGAGAGGGTGAATTGAATGGTGATTGTAATTCAGTTGTTGATGATATACCTGCTGCCACTTATACCGCTTCATTTTCCTGTAAAACATGCAACAAAACCTGCCTAACGAAACGTGGTTTGACCCGTCACACGAATTCCAAGCATGCTGAAAATACCACGACTTTAACTGCTAAAACTGCTGAGGAAATGCTTCACCCATTGATTTTTAAGAAGGTCATGGAAAAAAGTATTGGTAATCTTGTTGAAGATGGGTTGTATCCTGACAGTATGTTAGGGGAATTGCAAAAGTTATGTTGTTGGGTCCTTGGATAAGGTAAACCAAACATCTACTTACATAAAAGATTCTATTTCATCATTTGATGGGGATGCTGAGAAGTTTTACCCAAAGTTTTACAAATGTGTTTCCGATGAGGCTGACCATTTGTTTCCAGGGCTCAGTAGAAAATGTTCTGTGGTCCTGGGCATGGAAATTGCAAATCATGTTTTGGTTCATCATTCCAGTGGAAGTTTTCAGGAGGACACCCTTGATTTTACCTGCAAGGATATTGAAAAGTTTTCGGAAAAAGAAAAATCCATAATTACTTACCTGAGCGGATATGTATTTGGCACCATTTACCGACGAATTCGTTTTCATAAATCACCATCTTCTTATCATCAACAGTGTTTATCTATTCTCCTTGCTGGTAAGTTTCAGGGAAGTACCCATTTACCGGAGCACAAACTGGTCAACACTCGTGATCGAAATGGACTTTGGAGAGTAACTGCTGATGTTATCAGTATTTTTACTGTTGCTGAATTTACTTTCCAAATGTCAACCAAAAAGTGTGTCAGTAAAATTGACAGTAAAGAAATTCTTGGACACTTGATGAAAGACCTGTACATACTCGCCTTATTTTCCAAAGTAAGATGCAGAGCTGACCATGTTGTAAAAAAGGAAGTTTCGATGAATTTGCTTGAAGATCTGCTGATGCTGATAAGAATAATTTTCTTTTGTGAAAGACAAACAACAGCTTCACAAAATGAAGTGTGATAAAACAAGATCAAACTCTTTGCAAACAGATCTCAAAAAGAAGTCATCGAACTTGGATAATCAAGGACACTGATTGCTACGAAGAAAAAAACAGCTATTTTTATAGCTACACATCTCATAAAAAACATTATTTTTACTGTCATAAAGGACACCTGCTTATTTGATTCTCCCCCACCCCAAAAAACAAAACCAAAAAAACCAAAAAAAACAAACAAGCTTTTCCCACTTTTTCCAGACTGAAACACTTTTTAATGTATTTTTCCCTAAGAAAATTGCCAGGACATTATCATACTTTTTCTCAATCTCTTTTACAAAAATGCACTTTTACGGAGCGATATTAAACTATCAAATTTCGTTGGTATACAAAACTCCACACGGCATTACTGAGGTAATAAAAATATAACCGAGATAATATATTTTGTCTCGCCGTGTGTGTATGACGTGTGTCATTAATTTGATATCTCCATAATGACTAGCGCTTGTTAAAACCAAAACATTCCAATTACCCAAAGTTCAGAAAATAAACAAGAGGCATCACAAATTAGCCAGCTATATATTGGCAGCTCATCATTCATCGTGTGATGAAACGAGTATTTGTGTTAACTCTTTTTAAACCAAGTGCAGCAAATAAGGTATGAAGTTTAATTCTAAATCAAGTTTTTATGTCAAGTGGCTGTCTATAGCTAGCTAGCAGGCAGGGAAACAGAAAGAAGGACAACTAGTTCAATGATTACCTACTTGTAAGAGTAGCCAGGATATGTTTTTTGAGATCTGTGTGGCTTTAAAAAACGCCGTTTTTAAAGTACATCTGTGGCTTCTAAAAAAAAGTAAACCAGATTGATTCAATTTGTGTTGTTCTTCTTCCTGCAAGGAACTGGTTCATCATTTATGTCAAAATCGATGGAATTGCCTCCTCCAATCGGTCTAAATACTTTTAGATTCCTGATGGTATTGTCGTTGTAACCAAAATCACGTAACGATGGATTGTCGTTTCTAGCACCCATTGACCGTTGACGACCAAAGTAATTTTCAAGTGGGTCTTGGCAAAATCTTTCAGTAAGGACATACTGGACACCATTGGATAATAGATATTTGACAAGTTCCACCACTGAATGTACTGTTATCCTGATCCCTTCGTAGGTTTGCTTCGATATGAACATCTTGCCTCTGGCATTAGCTGTAAAATTACCAGGACGGTCTTCTATGGATTGCAACCACTGCTCAAAATATGGTAAAAATTCATTGAGTAACAAGTGAAATCGTTGATCTTGGAGAGATGAAAATGGAAGCAGAAATACATATACGGTTTGACATGTAGGTGAAGATTGGCTTTCATATGGAAAGTAATTTTTTGGGATAATGTGTTTGTGAAAGTCTTGCGGTAATACCATTGTTGTTTCAATATCTACTCCCAAACAAAGTTGATATTGCGACAATAATGTAATTAGCCGAGAAAGCGTTATATTTTCAACTGATTGGGAATGGTCTTTATATATGCTATGATCAGTTGGAAGAATCCACCCAAATACTCTGACCAAGAATTCTAGAGATGGTTTGACATATATTTCGTGATGGGGAAGAAGGTAGACTTTGTCGTGATGGTGGATGCTAGTAAATTGGCTTGAAACTGCAAAATCTTGAATTTTCCATGAATCAGGGAGTTTTAGGGTTTTTATGCATCTAACAAACTGATCATAGGATTTGTAGAGAGCTACTGGTACTGTATGTATAGAAGATGCAGCAGCTTCTTGTATTATTTGTTTTGTTGCAATAATATCTGCAGATGCTCTTGGAGAGGTAATTGATGACGGTACGCTTTTAACAGGAAGATTCAAAGTGGGAACAGATCCAGGGATCAAGGTTGTTCTCTGTGAATCTGTGAAAGAAAAAAGTTTAGCTCTGAATTTAAAAACCTTAGTGTGATATCAAAAATATGATGAGATGTGTATAGTTTGATCACTTAAACAAAAATTTTGTTTTTTTGTATTATTATATACAAGGCTTGAAATAAGTACCAGACATTCTTGGCTAATTGTGTTTTTTTTTACTAAGAGAGAGAGAGCTAGTTATTGTATTTCATGTAGTGTAGTTCATGGTGGTGTGATGTCTTGTGAGTTATTTAAAACCTTGTATTGCAGCAAGATCATTGTCATAACGAAATATAACTTACTTCTCCTTAAAGGGGAAGTTCGCCCTAATTTTTTTTCAACTAAAGTACTTTATTCCATACAAAAACTTCAAAATATAATAATCTTATTCATTTATTTTTTTCAAAAAACGTTTTTTTGTCATGTCTTTGTTTTGGAAAAAATAATTTTTTTAATCTGTTCAGCGTGTGACGTCACTCCGTGCAGAAAGCATGTGTGCAGAGAAAAAAAGTTTTATCAAAAATAAAGTGTTTTTAAAAAATAGTTTCAAACGTGAAAAGCATGGCTGAAACAAATAGCTCTTCAGATGAAAATGATGAATTTTTTGACGACATTCCTGATATAAGCAAACTTAAACCATTTGATTTTGAACCACGAAGAGAAGTTGGAAGTATCAGCAGTAGTAGCGATGAAGAGGAAAACGAAAACGATGAAGACCAGTACGTGTCACGTATAGGAAATGTTGATTGGTGTCTTTGTGGAAAGTTCTGCAAACCCATGAATACCTACTCGGAAAGTGTATGCTGTAGAGACACTAATGAAATACCAGACGGTTTGTTTGAAGGTAAAAATACGGCTTATCAGAATGATTTTAGAAGGAACAGCTCCCTAGAAAGACTGAAAATCATATCTTCATTCAGGTGGAACGTGTATTGCCATCACAGAAGCCTTTAAGTTGGTATGTCTGTCAAAACCTGTTTTGGAAACAGCTTTGAGTGCGTTGAACAATCTGCGAGGTGATCGAATGATCATAAACAACAAGTATGTTTTATCGTTTTATTTATGTTTCTGTTTGATAAACATCACCCTTCATCCAAATTATGAAGAGTAAAATGATATTTCTTTAGAACATTGAGATTTGCAGCATATAAACAATACACCTGGTGGATACACAATAGACTTGGTAAAGGGATACGTAAAGTTATTCCATCATGTGCTTTATGGGCGATAAGGAACACCTTCCCAGAGATAAATGGGATTTACGTACCTTTCATGGAAAGTAAAACTGAAGATCAACAGCGTTCAGTAGAACCAGTTCTCGTTGAGGACACATATTGATAAAGGTGTAAATGTTTCACATAAATGTTTGTCCTCACTGTAAAAATTCGTTAGTAATAATAATAATGCGGAAACTAAAAAAAAGTCATTATTAAAGTTCATATTTACTGCTATTTACATAGAAAATCGTGTGCGTTTGTTTTGTATTGCTTCCTCCTTATTCGGTTTTTCTTTTGAAGATAAACATCTCGGTACGTTGTCAGGTTGTCTTGGCAGCTCGTGAAAAATATTACGCGCTTTACATTTTATTGTTTCGTTCATAAGTTCCAGTAAATAGTTCTTATCCTTTTTTTCTGAGATGCTTTTGACAACCCAAGATTGTGTCACTTTAGAGAAGCTCTGCTTAAAACGAAGTTGACTTTCTTTTATCATGGCTTGCTGGCAGTTAACGCCACAATTGTAGTCCATGACTGCGAGTTGGCTCCGTGCCACCATGCCGTTCCAACTAAAATGTAGTCGTTTGGGACAAAACTTGTTGTACAATGAATGATACACCTCAATTTTGCCAGTATGTTTGAAGTCAGTGAGATAACTCAGATCCCCAAGAAGATGTTTATCCTTCACAACACTTTCTAAGGCTACATATGCCGGTGATCCTTCAATAAGCCATAGCTTCTCTCGTTGATCTCGCTTTGACAGTCTAGAGTGTTCGCAACTCTTATATTTGATAGTATCTTCCCAGGTGTGCCTGTTGATGATATGGTAAAGCAAGCTCAACCACTTTTCTGTAAGAAGAACGGGATCCCCTGCGCAACTAGCACAACACCACCAAAAGTGGTTTATTATAGAGCTTATCCAGCTTCTCAAAGATCCACAATCTTTTTTACTTGCAAGTTTTGTAAGTTTTTTCTTAATATTTTTACTGACGTGCCATACATCAAACTGATGTCTGATATCAGAGCGGTTTTTTTTCATATAGGCTTTTATTTGGACGTGCCTATCTGTAGTAAGTCTTTTTAATGTCATGTTTTCCCTTTCAAGCGAATCAAAGCAATCCAAAAGACCTTGCTTTTCCATGTGCGATGAGTTAGCGACGGTTCCGACATGGACAACAGAGAAATCGAGTATAGCATTAGTACTCACGTCCATGACGGTGTATGTGCCATATTTTGCATTGAAGCCAGGCGAATCACATCTACCGTCTCCAACCAAATCCAATCCATCTTCACCATTGCTATGATGAAGCTGTTTTTTGCGATTGGTAGAGTAAATATGGTTGATAACCGGAAAAAGGAACTTCTTCTGAATTTCATGATAACACGTCCGACCAATAAATCCAACTCCGCAAATCTTCATCATCTCTTGGATTCTGGAAAACGTGTTACCCGAGTAAAGAAGAGCAGCAGACATTGTCAAATTTCCTTTAGACATTCTATTGATGAGGGGTGTTGAACGCCAAAAAGATAAGTGGTGGTTAATGCAACGAAGTGAAACTTCTATCATGACACCTTGCTGCCGAACGTTTGTGATGATGGCTGGAGCTTTGCAACGAAAGCAAATGTTCAACAACTCAAGAAGAGATGTCCAAAAAACCAAATAAATTGACTGATTATCAGGCATAAATGATGCATCACAATGAGTGTCAATTTCAATGTCTCTTTCGTCACTTTCTTCTGTTTCATCACTTTCTTCTGCTTGGCTGAGATGAAAAGAAGTGTTATGCTCGTTAGTGCTATCAACATCACTTTCAATGTGTTCTGCGGTGACTTCGTCGTTAAAATTTAAATCAATTTTGTTGACATCAGAATCTCTGTTTCTTTTCGTTGTTTTAAAGGCCATCTTTACTTTCAACTTTGTGTCGGTAAAATCAGTTGTTAGAGTTGCATCATCTTCATCATATTGGGTCCCTTTGTTTACCATTCTTTTTTTTTCCAGACACACTTCCGTTTCCTCAGTTTGTGTACTGGCATGTTTGGTTGATTCCTCTTCGATTGTCTCAGACATCTCCACTAAGACTTCATCTAGTAACTGAAAAAAGAATTACTTTCTCATTGTTCGGAAAGCTACAACCTCGAACCCAGGCTCTCTGGCCTTTTCGATATAAGGATAGCGGCGTATATCCGTATATCGAAAAGACAAGAGACTCTGAGTTCGAGGTTGGGAAAGCTATTCATTTTTATCAGTGTTATGCGAAATTGAGGTCTAGAGATACAGTCACGTTATTCGCTTACTTACCTTCCTCTTTTCGATTCTTTCACTTCTTGCAATCGATGACTTTCGTTTTGGTGCTGGTTTACTGAACGCAAATAATGTTGGAACTGCATCATCTTTCAACATTTTGGCTCCTTCCTTTTTATATAAAAGCTCTGCCTATATAGGAAAAGCAAAAAATGCAAAGAATTTTCAACTTTTTTCAGTCATCTTTGAAAAACCTTTTATATTTCTAATAAATGAGAAAAAAAAACTATAAGCGAACCGATGAAATCAAGACAACCTCCTAAATCAATGCCTGTTAGCAGTTTGAGAAGATTTTTATACGATAGAGAATTAAAACATCTTACTTTCAAATCTCTTTCAAAACAACTTTCTTCAAAATGTTGGGAACAGATATAAAACCCCGAGTCTTTTGGCAGAGTTCCATTTCTTTTTATGTTGGCAAGCCATCTTTTTCGAAGTTCTGGTCGTTTCCTTTGACTTGGAATTTGGTGAAACGTGAACGAACAATTTGTGGACCGATTGGTACAAGCTATCGCAGAGCAACTTGGCATTTTTCAAATTAAAAAATCAAAATAAAACGATATATTACTAGTGAGTTTTTTTAATAGAATGAAGGTTCAATAACAAACTTTCTTTATGTAAAATGTTTTTTCTGCACGGCGTGACGTCATTTTATCATTCATAATGAACATCTGTTTAAACTATATTATTAGTGAAAAAAACTCATTTTTCAGCATCTAAAAGATTTAATAACTTTTGAACGAAAAGAGCATTTTCAAAAATTCAAAAAGTGTTTTTCTAACTTTTCTAAGCACAACAAGTTAAAACGAAAAAATAAAAAACGAAAAATTAGACCGAACTTCCCCTTTAATTGCTTCTCTTCAAAATGGCGCTCACATATACTTATATTCCTTTTCTGAATTTGTTCCCTCAAAGACTTGCCTACAACCCTGTCTCTGGTTACAATATCGACCCAAGTAGCACGCAAGTTAACGCTATACTCTTCGTCGCCACGAGAAACACGAAATATAGCAATCCCTTTTGTATATCTGGAGGTAGAACAGCCAAATACAGAGCAATTTCGACCTGGCATGGTGAGTTTACTTCAGTAACAAGATTTATTTTGCACCATAAAAAAGCATGGGTTCTAGTTTTTCACGGTACCCGACTTATTTATAAGAAACGGTCCGAAAACGGCCCTGATTCCAGACTAGTTATTTTCTTGTGACTATGTTAGGCAGGAGTATACATTTTCCACGATCTCTTTTCTAGATATTTGAACATTGAAATTTTAGCTTTTAGTTTATCTGTACAACTTCTCTAAATAGGCCAAATAGCACTGAAAAATAGGAATAATAGCATTTTTAGAATGATCGATCCAAGTTATTTATACAACAATTTTGTGTTAAATATGATATAATTCCAACATGGAGAAACACAACATGGAGCAAAACTGTACAATGTTTTTACAGGCTACACTAGTATACTTTAAGTCAGAAATTTTCGTGGGAAGAAAGTTTGTCGCCAATGGACATCTGAGTCGCGAAATTAAATTCTCGCGCAAAAAATATGATGTTATTATCCTTCTGATTAGTGATGGAAATATGTTTGATATTTGTTAACTTGCTAAATGTTCGAAATAGTTTAACTTATGTTGAACGTTAACCATCTGTCGTCTTATACCGGTCAATCTCAAAAACAAAAGAAAAATCCAAACTCAAACCACAACAAATTTTTCATCATTCACGTAATTAAATTCTATAAAAATATTTCAATTTTCAAGTCACAAATATTTATTATTCAAAATTTGTTTTAAAATGTTTCTGGTCGATTCTCGCATTTCCGGGGAAAACTTTTGATAAGGCTTTGTCAACAAGTACCAATTTTAATTTAATTTGATTCCATTAGTGCTTTAGTGTAAGAGATCAGAGGATTTCTCTCCATGGCTCAAGCGGAATTTGTTCAAGCCTAAGGGTTTTAACTTGAAATAAGAAAATCAGAAATGTTTTCCTTGATAAGAAAATGATAGAAAATCGACGACGTTATTGATACGGCTGAATATCGACGTTGATAAATCAACCTCAATAGAAAGTTCTTTCGACGTCACATCTATGTCATTTTAACGATAGACGGACGTCGTTAGTGACGTTGAAACAACGTTATAATTGGGTTGAAAATGAAACAATTGACGACGTTATAAATATAGCTGAATATCGACGTCGATAAATCAACCTAATAGAAAGTTCTTCCGACGTCACATCTATGTCATTTTAACGATAGACGGACGTCGTCAGTGACGTTGAAACAACGTTATAATTTGGTTGAAAATGAAACAATCGACGATGTCATAAATACGGCTAAATATCGACGTCGATAAAGCAACCTCAAAACAAAGTTCTTCCGACGTCAAAATCTATGTCGTCTCAACATTGAACGACAACATCAGTGAATTAATGTTAAAATTTAATTGAAAGTTAAACAATCGACTTCAAGACAACGTTTTCCGTCGTTGTAATGATGTCCAAAAACATACACGTGTTTATATCTTAACAGATATAACTACTATTTAAAATACAACAGGTCACTGCCAAAGTCATTTGGAAAATCTCTTGGTTTAAATCAATTATAAAAACTAGAGTTTGTTCCAAGAAAACATTCAATGCATTTATTGTTCGTGGTTAATAAAATTCACCAAACAATTGTCAATTTCTTCCACATATATCATATATCCACCATAATTTCTTACATCACGTGGCAAATTCATTGTTTCTATAAGCTTTTAAGATTGTCGGAAGTTCTAATTAACCATCCTTAGGCACGAAATTTTGTAAGGTCCAAGTAAAAAATCGTTCTGGTTTGCTAAAACTAATGGCATGCTATCCTCTTGTTGAGGCGGATAATCTCCGAGTTACGATTTCGTGTTAAAAACTTCGAGTTAGCAGTTATGACGTCACAACTTCCAGTTATGATGTCACAATTGCCAATTTACTATTTTGCTTACTCGAGATAGGTGAAACGTAAATTCATTTTCGAGTTACTAACTCGAAATGTGAAAAAAGTAAATTCACTTTCGAGTTACTAACTCCAGATGGAAGAAACATAAAATCACTTTAGAAGAGTTAGTAACTAGAGGGGAAAGCATAAATTATTTTTCGATTTACAAAGTAGATGTGTGCCAAATAAGTAAGAGAAGAACATGATGATTAAAGGGAAGAAAGAGACAAACGTTGCAGAAAACTGTGTGCAAAAGTTTGTCCCATACTACAAATTATATTTTTCTATTTCTATAATACACTTCGGAGGCGGATATAGAACCAAGGCGAAATTTATGGAGGAGAGTAAGGTCATTAAAGGCCGTTTTCCACTTACAGAAAATTTTCCGCGGACAGGAACGGAACGGACAGGAAAAGTTACTGAGCATGCGTACAAACCATGTATACATCACGTGCTCAGAAAATTTTCCGTTCCGTTCCGTTCCGTAGAAAGTTGAATTGAGTTCAACTTTTTCCGTGTTGTCTGGTGCGGAAAACGCGGAAACATTTCGATTAACCAATCAGATGTTTTAATTTCGTGCTATCTCTTTCATGAGTGAGAAATCAGAAAAGTGCTGTCAGTTCAGAAAGTGAACGCGATCATGGAACATTAAAAGGTAAATAATGGAGAATAATAGTTATTCAGCCGAAATTTCACAAGAAGATTTACTTATAATGCAAAATCAACAGATAGCAGATGGCTTGCGCGATGGTTTTCAGGTATTTCAAAATCAGCTGCTCCAAAGCTTCTCCCAACAACATTCAACTGCACAGGCTCAGCAGCAACAAATAATTCAATATGAAGGCGAAGGGACTGAAGAGACATCCATGTCTTCTGTTAGCCTTAATATGGGAGAGAAAGATGAGGAAGCAAATGATTTTCTTGGGAATTTAATTGAAGAGGTCAGGACATATAGATGTCTGTGGGACGTTTCATGTAGAGCCTTTAAAGAACATCCTAAGAAGCAGCAAGCTTGGGTTCAAATAGCTAAAAAACTAAATAAAAATGGTAAGAATATAATACTACTCTGGTGAAGTGTTTATTTTTTTTCTGATCTATTAGTCACATTTATAAATTAACACAATGTCACTTAAAGTTATTAATAAAGATCAAACAAATTTATATATATAGTGAAATAAATTCTATATTATCACATTTTTTTCCAGCTAAAGAGGCTCAAACACAATGGCAAAAATTAAAAGAAAATTTTCGGAAATGCTTGAAACGGAGAGAAAGAGCAACAAGATCTGGTGCTGGGAAAACAACATTGCCCACATGTCAATATTTTAAAGAGATGCTTTTTATAACGGACACTGTCACAAACAAGCCAACAGTCAGTAACATTCCCCAGAAGCCAGATATTTTTACACCACCAGACTCTCCTGTCTTTGCTGTTACAGAGTCTCCTACTGAAATGGTTAATGAAAGCTATGATATAGCAAACAGTGCTGTATCCCAGACGACATCAGCTACATCAAAAACAAATACTACGCTAGCAAGCAAGAAAAGAAAAAATGAAATGACTGATGTGGATAAGTTGTTATTGGCATCAATTCAGCGTGATTTAAATACACCTGCAGAACGTCTGTCAGATGATAAAGATCCTGATACGTTATTTTGTTTAAGTTTGGTTGAGGATTTTAAAAGCCTTTCTGCCAACAAGAAACGATTAGCGCGATTAAAAGTAATGCAAGTCCTTAGTGAAATGCATGAAGATGCTAATGAGTAAACGTTTTGTTCATGTGTTTTTACCTTGTATTAGATGTACATACGTTTTTTATAGATATAAACTTTAACTGTCAATGCCTTTTGTCAAAGTTGTTTTGTACACTTGTTACTAATTCCACTTGCCAGGGAACCTGTCCATCACCAACAGAAAAAACTTCTTTGTAATTTTCTCGAACAACTTTTGCATTTCTTGAATAGTTATTTGAGCCTAGCTGCCCCTGCAAAGACAATAATCCACCTGACATCTCCATATTTCGCCATGTGCCAGGCTTAAGTCCTGTGGGAGTTTCCACATCGACCATTTCTGGTGGACAGTATTGATATGCAGTTTCAAATTCTTTTTCGTTCATTAAATAATTATGCAAAGCTACGGCCGCCTTTGTAACTGCAACAACAAGCTCCACCCTTCCTATAATTGATCTTCTGAAAATCCGAAATCGGGACGCAAGGATACCAAATGTGTTTTCTATAATTCGTCTGCATCGCGAGAGTCTATAGTTGAAAATACGCTCTTTCAAGCTTAAGACTTCTCTCGGGTAAGGCTTCATAAGATTTGTTCTTAAAGGGAATGCTTCGTCACCAACAAAATTTGACTGTTCCATATTGATTCTGGATCAGGTAAATCCAACCTTTCTTCAGTGATAGCTATGCCAAGATTACTACTTGAAAAAACTCCCCCATCACTGTTTCTGCCTGAATCGCCGATGTCTACCATAGTAAATTTGTAATTAGCATCGCATACGGCCATCAAAACGATAGAGTGAGTTTTTTTGTAGTTGAAAAACATTGATCCCGATAGAGCTGGGGCATGCATTATGACATGCTTACCATCAATTGCACCTAAACAATGGTTAAATTGCCATTTTTTTTCGAATTCTAGCGCAATTTCTTTCCATTCATTTTGTGTTGTAGGACAAGGTAAAAAGTCAGGTCTTAAAACATCCCATATCGCACTTGAAGTTTCATGAATGATTCGACCAACTGTAGTAGAACTAATGCGGAAACTAGCAGCTATAGTTGTCTGCGAGTCACCTGTGAATAGATATCGCAGGGTAACACTTAACCGCTCACTTGGACTAATGGCATCTCGTTTTTCCGAAGATTTCACTATTACAGGAGCAACTTTTTGTAGTAGTTCTTCATATCGTGTTGGATCCATTCGAAAGTATCGAAAAAATAGAGCGTGATCGTGTATCATCATATCTTTAATCAATAAATGAAATTCGCCTTTCTTCTTTCTTTCTTCGTATAATTTTCGAACCCACATCTTCTTTTTATGTTTATGTTTATTTCTCATAATACGATTTCTCAGTAATAAATTTTTTTTTGTTGTTGTGCTTAGTTTCGCCATTTCACTTTTCTGAACTTTTAAAAACAAGTGGAAATAGCTTATGGAAAATTTTCCGCGGAAAATTTTCTTTTCCGTTCCTGTCCGCGGAAAATTTTCTGGTAGTGGAAAACGGCCTTAAGAGAATAAAAGAAAAACGTGCAAACACTTAAGTTTTAATAGAAAAGTCATGACTCTGTACTCCTCCACTTTTTTGATTAAGTGTAGATCCGCCGCTGCACTTGGTTGTTTCTCTGTGTTGTATGCGATTTATTTCTTTTATCTGATCTGGAAAGAATAAAAGGTTCGCTTATCGTTAGTAAATTATCAAAGGAATTTTATCTTAAACAACCTGTCAATGCAATTGTTGTTCTATTTCAGTTTCCATTGATTTCAAAATATTTTTAGTTGTCACAACGTGTGAAATAGATTGTGAAATAGTGAAAACAAAAACTAATGGTTAACAAAATTATATTCCTCACACTTTCAATGAAAGAAACAGCTTGAAATTTCAGTCCTGTTTGAATAGGTGTAAAAACGTTTACAATTCATTGTTTCGTGATTAAAAATGGTTATGACCTAAAATCATTTCGTGTTAACAAAAAATATTTTTTTCTGCGCTAACTGTAATCTTAAATCGATTTCGGTTTTATACAGTTCTGAAATAAAAAGTCAAGCGTAAAACGAACGTCAAACTAATGTCTAACATAAATGTGTCGGATAATGAGTTGTTAGCAAAAACGTCGTTACTTCAACGCAGAAAAAGCACGATAAAACACACGATATATTCACAAAAACAATGTTGTCGTTATGACATTGAAACTGCGTTGAAAATGAATTGATGGAATCAACGTCACTACTGCAACGTTGAAAAAGCGTCAAAATTTCGACGCTGGTTTGGACGTTTCAGGGTGGCAGTGACGTTGTTTCTTATAACTCATTTTAATGCTGTTTTAACGTCACAACGCGTCTCAATAACAACGCTGATTCCATAGACGAACGTCACAACGTTTTTGTCATTGAATCATTATCAGCGCAACTTTATATGTCACAATAATGAAAAACAATGCTGGACAGCTTATAAAAACTATTTTTTGAATTTAGCCCATATTACATTTTTCTTCATGTATTTCAGGAACATTCAGTATACACCCATGTAGTCATGAACACAATTAATCATGAAAAAATGCAATGTGAAAGTTTTCACACTTATTCAAATGCAACTGAAATTTCTTTTTTTCATTGAAGGCGTTAGGAAAATAATTTGATTAATAAATTCCTTTTGTTCGGACTTAAAATAACGTAACTTATACTAGAGCCCGAAATGTTGTGAAAACTGTCAAATTTCAGTTTATTGATGAATCACATATGCGGACGAAATATAGAGATTTACAGTATCAATCTATATTAATTTTTTTTCGTTTTTACTAACTTTTTTTTCTGTTTTCTCTGCATTTATAAAATTTAATTTATGTTTTCAGATTTCGTTTTTTGATCGGGAAAATTGTGATTTAGCCATGTTCTATAAGATACCATTATGTTGCTTCTTCTTACGTAAAAACATTTTTATAAATTTTACGCTGTATTATTATATCAATTTTATTTGTTCTTTTACAGAAATTGAAGAGAAGTTGTATACAAAATCAAAGAAACATAATATAAACCATTTTACAGAAATGGAAAATATGTTTTTTCTGCATAATGAAGCATGATGAACAACATGGCGAACACTGCCTCTACTGTTTATTCCATGATGGGAAAGCAACAAACGTTTTGTTGTGACAGTGAAGTTGAAGTTACAGATCTTCTGCTGACGAGCAAGAACAAGAGGATATCATGTAAGAGGATAGCATAGCATTAACGAGTTGGTTATCTTACATAATTTTGGGTGTTCGGTTGGTTAATTAGAACTTATAAAACTCGCTTGATTTACATAGTCAAAATCTTCCTGTTTTAAGAAAAATAAATTATTTCAAGATTTTCGAAATCTTCTGTAGAAAAAAAATTCATGCTATTCGGACAAGCAAAAAAAACCTTTTCAAGAATTTTTATCTTAATTTTTTTTTTTTTTTTTAATTAAAATAAGAATACAACACCTTTCCTGAATTCATGTTTATATGTCGCATCCTGGTTCATTTGTCATACGGACCTCGTTTCTGTGTTGAAAATTAAAATTGGGAAAGGTGTATTGGAATTTTTGTTGTGTGATGTATGTGCCGACTCACGTTAAATATAAAACATTTTATTTGTATCCATAGCGACTGCCCAAATGTCCCAACTTATTTCGAGTTAAAACTGAAATAAAAGTAAGTAAGTAACCGGGAGGTTTGAGTCCTTGGGCATCCATCCATATCGGCTGGTTCTTCCGTCCGCCGACTTGCAACTGGGAAGTTGACTTACCGCCAGAGATACGTATAGCATTGCTCCAACTTCCCGAAGGCCAGTGTGCAGTCAGTCAATGGCTCCAAATGGGCTGATACACTGCTTTTAAAGCGTATCGGAGTGAAGTATCGAACTTGACTGGAACTCGAACACGGGTCTTAGCGGTCGCACTAGAAGGTACTATCCACTACACCATCGCTGCAACAGAAAAAACAGGCACAAGGTGTTTTCAAGATGGTAGCCATATATTTAGCGCTAGTGTAAGAGATTTTGGGCTTCGTCCACACTTATGTTAATCATGGCACCTCGTCGAAATAGTTATTACCACGAAAAGAAATGACATACATGGTAAAATACAATCTTTCGATATCTTTTGAATCGTGTTAACATAAAACTTCCATATTTGAAGAAACTTTATAAACATAGTAAAACATAGTAAATGAAGCATAAGAGGTCGACGCGTGGGATCACTCTCTAAAATAAAAGTGGTATGCACAAACTAAATTTGACGCGTGGGATGAGCGACAAAAATTTGCACAAAAATTCAATTTAAGTAATTTATCACCATAAAATTTCGGATTTCCTGAAATTGTCCAATTTGGACAGATTACACGTTCCACTGGGCGTCTGGATAATCGAGACAAAAAAAATCTCTTCGCTCATCAAGTAGAGGCAAGTGGTAATAACATTTTTGCGAAATGGCAACTCAATTGCATCGAAATTTCATGAGATATCTGTTCCAGGAATTCAGAAATTTTTGAGTAAAGTTAGTTTAAAAATTATCACCGAATTTCCGAAAGTTTTTCGGAACTTGAAGCACCTTTCCACACCTTTTGAAACAAAAAATCCGATTCGGTGCAACAGATTACACCTAAGTACGCCCCTAACGCCATCTTAAACGTTTTTAAAGAAACATTCAACACTAAAGGACTGCTTTTCTATTTCTTTTCGAGGAAGCTTTTAAAATTATTCGAGAATGTAATTTTAGTGAGCCTGCTAAATGGCGTGCCGTACATGCCTGCGTACTCTATGTGTCTTACATGCACGTTTTTTGGTCGATATGAACAATATATTTGGTTAAGTTTGTCAATTAACACCTTGATCTTCTTTTATGTCAGTAATTATTTATATAAAATAAAACGGTGCATGGGTGCAGTGGAAAATCAAAGTTTCACATGTCGTTTATAATCAGGTTGATCCGTTTATAAGTAGACTGACCCAATCGCAAACGGGCCGAACCTTTTTCAATCGGGTCGCGTTGATGATTGGATCAGAGTAATACTAAACAATTTTTACATTTACATTAAGGACTGTCAGAACGGATAGAATGTAATGAACAGGTCAGCCGGGTTTTTTTGTCTCATGTTATTTACCAAATTCCTGCTCACATATAATGAATTTACATTCGGACATCAAGAAAAGCAACATGTTATGGCGATGTTCTGCGAAAAATAATTTTCTACCGGCATAATACTGGATTTCCATTTCTATTTGTTTTAAAGTAATTATATTGTACACCTCGTATTTTATTCAAGATTAGGTTCCAGGTTATTTGATTGAAAATAATTTTACGATGTTGAAGATAAGCATGGATGACGACTAGACCTTGGTAAAAATTTCCTGATGTGAAAATAACTCTTGGACAGCACCCTGAAGTTTTAAATCACCAGAAATACCGTTGAGAAATAAACTAAGGAAAAGATTATTTGTGACCTTCTTCTGAGGTCAACATTGATAATTCTAAAGGCGGGTTTACAGTTCGCACGAATTGGTCGCGCGAATGGAAAGAATTGTGTTTAGACATTCTTTAAATTCGCGCGAATGTAAGAAAGATAAGAAAGACATGAATCAACATGACTGCACTAACAAGAAAACAAATTATCATATTATTAATTCTGAGAAGGAGAATACGACAACGTTTAAACAGAAATTTGAATTCCCAACCAGAAAAGAAAGTCCGACGAAGATTTTTTACTGTGGGTTCTATTTTTGCTGATGCTTCTCACATGCTACTTTGCCCCATGTTGTTGTTTTATATTTTGCAATTTTGCAGAAATGCTGGCGTTTGATTGGATGAAATTATTGTCTTTCGCTGGCGACTGGCGAAAAAGTTGAAAAATTTCAACTTCTTCGCCAGTCGCAGCGAACGGTGAATTCTGACGATAGTTTCCAAAAATAACTGTCGCGCATGCTCAATGAGCCATTCGCTCGTTCGCGCGACCAAATTCGCGCGAACTGTAAACCCGCCTTAAGGAAAGTACTATTTCCAATGTTTTTGGGAATGCTTCGAAAGTTAGAAATTTAATTGATGGAATACGTTTCCTTATTTCAAACATTTTTGTCTTCCTGATGATAAAGACTTGTAGATTTTTTAATATTGATGAATAAGTTGTTTTGCATAAATAGTTTGTGTTTTTGTTTCTTTTACGTTCATTTATGTTTTATGTTTTATGAGTATATATATTATGTTGATCTGATTTTTTATAAATGAATTTATTTCAAAGAGAAAAAGATTTATTTTTATATTCTGTTGTTCACATTTTCCACATCTTTTTTTCCTGAAAACATATGCCAATTTTATGGATCAATGCCTATTCAGATATCTTCTCACAGAAACGCACGAACAAGAAACCATGTTTGTTTTGATTTTATCTTTTGTTTTTTTGTTCTTGTCACGTGATCAAAATATTATCCGTTTTGACAGTCTTTAACTCGTGACAAAATTATCTTCACCTTCATCAATTAACTTTAAGGTGTCTTTTTGTGAGAGTTGTTTTCTGTTATTTGATTTCTTGTTTTTTTTAATACATTCGTCATTCGTCGTTTTAGAGTGCGGCGTGCATTTGAAATTTCAAATTAGAATTCACAATATGTCTCGGAACAGCCACCTTTTTTATAATGATAAAAAAACACACATTTCTTTACTCTCTGTCATGATGTTGTAATGAAGACAATACAGCTTATTATTGTTATTATAAAAGGTGTCACTAATACAAAATCCAAGAAACATAATATAAACCATTTTACAGAAACGGAAAATATGTTTTTTCTGCATAATGAAACATGATGAACAACATGACGAACACTGCCTCTACTGTTTATTCCATGATGGGAAAAGAACCTTCCGCTGACGAGCAAGAACAAGAGGATATCACGTAAGAGGATAGCATAGCATTAACATTTCTTTACTCTCTGCCATGATGTTGCAATGAAAAATACAGCTTATTGTGTTATTATAATAATAAAAGGTGTCACTTATATCCCCAACGTTTATTTCAAAGAAAATAAATAAATAAGTGTTTACGAAACATGCTTTATTAACGAAGATTCTGTGCACGTAAACACAGACGTGTAGAGCACGTAAGACACGTAGACATGCAGGGCATGTCATTTAGCAGACTCAATTTTAGTGGAATATTAGTAATCGCCTGTTATTAATCAGTTAATATTACAATGAAAAAACAAGTCATGCTATCGAACAGCTTAAACATTGCTCATTTCTTTTAGTAATTTACAATAATGATTGTTGCCAAATATCTTCTGCATTTCCTTCACCAATATCCATTTAGCAGAGGTAAAGATTTGATTTACATAATTGGAACTTCCTAAAGGTTTTAAAAAGATGCGTTTTATTTGTTCTATATGGCAAATGATCCGCTAATGATGTAGAAATCCTTCCACCTGCAATGGCATTTCATTTTTCTTACTGTCCAAACTAGTATATGATAACTGAATCGTCCGCATTTCATCACGGTGAAAACAAATGGCGGAAATGTAAGTGTTGATTTCGCAAATATGCTAATATACTAAATTTTATCGCTTTTAATATCTTATGCATCTAATACCACATCTTCTCCGCAATTATTTTTCTTTTATAAGGCGTGGTTAGTGAAATAGCTGATATGGTAATCTGGGACTCAAATTATTTTTTCAAAATTTGTAAACTTAAAACTTATTCAATGAAAGTTTAAATAGAACAGACAGGCATGAAACCATTGCATTCATTGAAAGAGAATTCCAGTGGACGAAACTCGACAATAAGATAAAATTAATTAAATAAGATTTAATTAACTTAATACTTTACATTACGATAAGTGAAATCTTTGTAATTTTTCACAGATCAGATAAAGAAATAAATCACATACAACACAGACAAGCTAGCTCCCTCTATACCTGTGTTTATTAAAATAGAAAAAATAATTTGTGGAAAGTGGGAAAGAAACTTTTCAAGAGGTATTCTACAACATCTCTCTCTTTTTATTTTTTTTATATTTTTATATTATTATTATATATATTTTATATATTATTTTTTATATTTTTATTTTTATTTTGTGTTACGTAAGGATCATTATATGTTTACATTTATATAACAGATCAGCTTTACATATTCTTTCTCTCAGCTTTGTATATTTTCTCTTCGGATTTTGTATTCCATTCGCGAAAGTACAGCGGCGGATCTAGTGTTATGGAAAAAATGTAGAGGAAAAGAGAAAAGACAAAGTGATACAGAGTTATGTTGAATATAGACACATTTATTCATTATTGGTAAGTTTTTCGTAAAGTAACGTCAGTTAGTAGAACAAACATTTTGTAACACTTAATAATTATGTCATATGGTTAATGTACAGGTTACTCCAAATTTCTGTTTTCTGAACATTGTATGCATCTTCCTATATATTTTCACATGCAATAACTTCTTCATCTGGAAAAAGTAAAGCAAAAGTATTTGAAGAATACCGGTTACACCTTTATAAAAATGTGTGAAAATCACGTTCTAAACGACGTTCAGGCATAATAATTAAAAACTCTCTTTTCTCAGAACAAAATTTATGTCAAAACACCACCAATAAAGATTTATTGTCACAAACCTTATCACGGAAACGATAAAAGACACATACTCACGTGATCATCTAACATAGCTTAACAATCGTGTGTCAGCGTTTTTAAAATAATTATTTCGTTCAAAAATTATTATGCACTTAAGCACAATGGTTCAGAAATTTATGCGGGTAAATAAAAAATGGATATATTTTTTGAACGACGTAATTATTTTAAAAACGGTGACACTCAATTTTAGTTTAAAGTACAGACTTCTGAAAGAAGTAATTTTCAAGAAGAAACATTAGTGGCTGTGTGACAGGAACTCGTTGAGTGGAAATGGTAGCCTCATAAATTGAGCTCAATTTTCCAAAAAATGTTAATTTTTACATGAAAATTTTTATTCCATTATTTAGATTAAGAAAAAAGCTTACATATTAATATATACTTTTATATATTGATTTCAAAGATTAAATGAAATATTGAGTGATAAAGAAAAACACTGTTTTTCCTTTACAGTAACCCTGAGTGTATTAACCCGCAAGATAAAAGAATTAACCTTCCATAAAAGAAGGTTAATCCTGAAATCTTTCTTTGAACCGTAATTTGCATATAGTCCCCTGGTTTGGACGTTCTATAGTAGGGTGTCCAATAACAAAATATACTGACTTCATGAGACGGCTTTAAGACTTGTTTACAATGATTAATATATCAACTTTTGATGATTTATTAGAAAAGGACAACTCGTTTACAATCCACCAAGAAACATTCAAAGTGTCATAAAACTTTTGCTGAATTATAAATTATCAAAATTATCAAAATAGGTAAAGCATTCGTTTTTCTTCTTACTTTAAACTACCAAAAGTACAAAACAGAACTGAAAGGCATACATTCAATTAGGTACATGGGTCCCCAGATCTAAAAGGCAGAAACCTTTTTAACGTCAAATAAAATCATGGAAACCAGTAACTGTCCGTGTAGGCTATGCAGGAAGTATATTCCAAATATAGGCTTTATTTGATTTTATGTTTTGGTTCATTTTCATTTTTCATTTTCAGTATATTCGGTGTAAATAGACCGACTTAATTTGTGTCTTTATTTTTTTCTTTCTTTTTTTTTGTATACAAAATACTTTGTATATTCTACCGAATTAAAATTAAGAGATTAAAAAAAGGAACGTTAACCAATCAGCTTCTTTAAAGTTGTAGCGCAATGAGTTCAACCAATCACATTTTGTGTTATTGACGTTTTTAAATAAATTGAGCGAATTGTCAATAATTTTCGGATTTGATAAAGTGGATTCAACAAATTTAATCGTGTATTACCCCGCGTTAAGTAAGTATTTCATGTATTGATTTTATTTTATGAAAAGCTTACCAATAACAAAATCCCATCCATATGTCTTTATTGATGGAGCCTCTTTGGCAAGATCAAATATATATTACGTTATAGCAATTTCTATATACAATCGCAGTTTTTTTGAGATCGGTCGTTTTTTGAGGCAAAAAGTGCGTCCACTGACTCAGCAGTATTGCTTCAATTACCCAACGTCTGATGTATTTTTTTCCCTAATTTTGGTGCCGTCTTTGACAAACTAATCAAGCACTGTTACGTAACTTTAGGAGGACAGTTTTACTACTGTATTTTGGTTGTGTATCTATTCCTAAAAACTTATTTCGTTGTTTTTGAACGCCTCTGCTGCTGTTTTAATGTAAGATAGGTTTAGTGTTTATAGGAGTATTTTGTATTAATTTTCTTGTCTTGTTTGGTCATTCACATTGTTGAAGAAAATGACTTTTTTTTCCTACCAATTCCACCCCTAGTCTGGGAGCAACTGACCAACTTCTTGTCCCTGTTTGAGGGAAAAGAATTGACTTCAAAAATATAATTGCAGATTTACTCTGTGCTAACATTTGCCTCAAAAGTATGTAGCATATTTGTTTAAATATCTCGGCGCTGTCTTGATGAATTGCATCAAATTCAGAGGCGTAGCTAGAGCTCAGCCAATATTTGTGGAGGAGAGTTTAGTCATTTAAAGTAGAAAAGGAAAACATGCAAGTTACCTAATCGATACTTAAGACTGAAAAGAAATATCATAACGTTATTTACCTTTTATTTACCGTTATTCAAAAACCTCTGTGGAGGAGTGTTTTCTATAGGAATGCCAAGCAATATCTTTTGCTATTTCAATAAAAAACACTCCTCCACAGAGATTTTTGAAGATTTTGCCCACTGGGATAGTGTTATGACTTATTTCATACCTCCCACAGTTAATGGTTAATGACATATGGTTTATTAATCTAAGGGAGAATTTGTCGCTGTTTCATTACATTACATCTACAGTTACGGATGATAGATAGAAGCTTTATTATAAAGAAATCAATTAATTTTATTTTTTCTCCTTTTCAGTCAGCCGCTGTGTATAAACTCTTGAATACCAGAATCTATAATCTGTTTTTGATTCAAACCTTAACGGGATACTACAAATTACGTATAAAAAACTTTTCACAAAAGTTAAGGTAACATTTTAATTGCTTTTCGAGTCAACAGATTTGACATAATTAATTCCCCCTGATTAACATAATCAAACAGTACAACTTCAGGGGGTGGTTATTAGAAATTCATTAAGCGGTCCTTTAGTTTTCACTGTTTCTTGCTTCGTATGCAACGAGGGCTTCTTTTAAATGCAAACGCCTTGTCTCCTATGAATTGCTTTTCTTAGTTTGGCTGGATTTTGTTAACTATCACAATCGTTTTACGCTCTCGATATAAATTGTTTTACCATATATTCTAAAATGGTGAAGCATTGTTATGTGTTCCATAAAAATATAACATTATTGGGATGTGTCATATGTGTCATATGCGTATTTTGATGATTGGCGAAAGCTTCGATGAGAAATAAAAGTCTGTCTCAAAAGTTTGTGCACTTAGCATATTTTTTATTATGAACAAACGTTTTAGACGGACTTTAGTGATGTGACGATAATTCTATATATGTGACGGCAAAAGCCAAAAACTGCATTTCGACACCCTCCTTCGTAAGGTATATTTTTGCCTTTTACTTATAACTGTTCTCATGTTTCAAGAAGAAGATAATAAGAATTTCATAATAATTAAATAATACTTGGTTGTGTCGGTTTGATAATACTCATTCATCATGGCGATGGTAGCTACGGATATAAAGGGCATGTTGTCCATTTCCATCAAGTCACGGCATGACAGTCACACAGATCAATATAATCGGATATTCATGGTCAAACTGTTCTTGGTTTGCTCTTTGGTTATGGGTATCAGTTGGTTTCAAGATTCAATTCATTGTATTGTTCCCGGTAAGTGTAGACATGGTTTATTTAATTCGCTTTTTTAAAATAAGAATTTATTATTAATTTGTGCAGTGAAAGGAAAAGTCTGTAATTAGAAATCCGGTTTTCCCCGAATGCTTATCGGATTATTTCACATCTTAGACCATCACCAGTTAAGTGGGGATTTTGTGTCGTCGGCATGTTGGATTCAGGGTGTGTACGTATACAAGGAATTAAAATATGAGATGAACTCTGTGGCGTATTTCGGAATACCAACGGAAATAGCAAGCGACGGAATTCTTGATTTACCAAACGGTAAAATAGTATTTTTTATGCAATTACATTCGATTATTGTAATGTAATCTGTTTTCAAAGTGGTCATTTGTTTAATTTCCGCTTCTTTTAGGAATGTACTATCACAAGGGTGGTCTCCAGTTATGTGCCACAACCAAAGTAGTCAACAATCGGGTTGTTAGAAATAAACATTGCCAGGCGATGCAAAAAACATTTTTCTTACAGGTAATATGAACACATTCACCTTGTTTAGCACACCGTCCCTTAACTGTATTTTACTTTGTGTCGAGTTTGACCATTCGGCTAGGTTCACGTGACAATTCCTCAACACTAAGAAGACCCATGTGGAAAGTCTTTAAAATGTTTTTGAAGAGCGATATTTAGAACGACGTTTATCTTACTAACATAAAAGCATTATAAGGTTTCCACCTTAAACTTAATTGTCAGAAGAACTAAATGAGTTATGCGGGATTTCCACTTCAAAAAATAATACACGTATCAGCATGTACCATATCAAATTTGGCAACTTTCTCAGTTTTCCATAAATATTCTATAAAAAATTACGAACACATTTTATGAATGGACATTAATACTCGTATTGCAATCTAAAAGCTTTCAAAATTTGCCAAAAATTGTAACCTAAAAGGACAGTCACAAATTTTATAAAAGATGGCAGATATTGATGTCAAAAAATGTTGTGTTTCACCATGTTGGAATTAATCACATTTAACACAAAATTGTTGTATAAATATTTTGGATCGACCATTTAAAGAATGCTATTGTATTTCGCAAATCAGATGTCCATTCGCGAAATTCGCGAAAATTACTTCCCGAGAAAATGTCTGACTTTAAAGTAATTATTTTGGATCCAATCAGAAATTTGTGGATTGACATGCATCATTTTTTTTTTTTTTTATCAAAAAAATAGAAATGCAACTTTACTGAGGAAACTCAATCAAAATCTTCAGTAAAAATAGAAAAGAAAATTACAAACCAAAATTTATATGCTACTTTGAAATTAATTCAATTATAGTCATTTGAAACTTCCGTGGTCAAATTCTGTTGTCGGTTTTTTTAATTTAATGGTTTAATTGTAGTTTGTTGTGTACACATTTTGATCACATGATGGTAAAGAAATTCAACTATTGGTTGTTGTTTGGTGTGTGATCAAAGTAAAAGTAACTCGATTAAAATAGCCTATTTAAAAGATCAGAGAAAATTTTAACTTTCGTTTTAACCTCAAAATTATTAGCCAATCCATTTAGAGAATTTAGAGGATTCGCCAACGTTTTGAACTTCACGCTCCTTGATGAAAATGCAGAAATAGCACTCGACATATTTTCTTTCGGTGCATATATCTGTCCGCTCGCACATTTTTTGAATGGAAATCCCACTTAGTTTACACATTTTTTAAGCCAAGACAGGCTTAAAAAATATTCAATATTCAATTTCACATTTTACGCTAACGATTTGCATTCATATCATTTTATTTTCACTAAGCAGTAATTTGGAACTTTTACAATCTTTCCATTATGAAAACTATAGCAAGGGAGAAAAACCGAAATTTATGAGATTGGCAACTTCAAATCCTGCAATTTAAATTCAACCGATTTTTTTAGCCCATCATGTTGCTTATCAAGTTCTCAAAACAATAGAAATAACTTCTTTCAAACAATTAAATAAATAATTCACAGCATATTTGTGGTCACTCCTTACTCCCACAAAACTACGAAATGGATTCAAAGGCCGAAATCCAATTACTATTTCTAATTCTGTAATTCCACAATTTTAATAACAGTCTGCTCGTCCACAATTTTTAATTCGGCTATTCTTGCCATTTCGCAGGTCCCATCGCAAACTTGTAACCATTTTTTTCCCATATGTAAAAAAACAAATATGAACATGAATTCATATTTATGAATAATGCATTTGATGCGTTTGTAAACTTATAAGTGGTGAATAAAAGATATACAACAGTGTTACATTTGATTGATGTTGAACCCACTGAATTGGTTAACTATTTGACTATTTATCGAAAGTAAAACAGGGAAATTTGTTTCCTCTTTAGACCATTCTCGAAAAATTATACTCACAAATTTTAATAAGAATGCGTGAACATTAGAACACTTAAAGTAGTTCATGTAAGGTTAAGCAAGTAACAGATTACTTAATAGGATAGGAAACCAAATCATAAATATATTTAGTACCTGCCAGTGTAGAGTCTTCTTGCAATAGATCATTATGATTGGTTAATTGATGTCACGTGGCCAGTCGTGTCTGGTTTCCTTAAAAAGTGTAAACTAAGTAACAAAATGATGGGAAAGTCTCTACATTAGAAGCACAGAAAATACAAGAAAACAAAAGGAAAATAATGTTATTCCTTTAAATATTAGAACAAAAAAGTTTTAGCAGGGCTATAATTCTTCTCTTAATTATGCTGCCAGGTACTAAATGGCTTATTAACCTTATTAGTCTGTCAATACTTGGGAAAATATTGACCTTGGTCGTTCGTATGGACCTCACTGCGCTCGGTGCATGACGTCATAACCTCGGTCAATATTTTCCCGTATTGACCGGCTAAACGGTTAATAAGACGTTATTATAATAAGGCTGTTCCCTGAAAAATCCTTAGTTCGCGTCCTTTTCTGCTGCTCTAAAGAGAGGCCATTTTTTTCTTACCAACTCAACAGAGATCAATTTTTTGAAGGTTGTGTTTTGGTTGACAGTGCCCAAATACGACTTCAGCTTTGGAATTTTCATGATTGTGTGTAAAAATGTGAAATCACGTTAACTGCGTTAAGGAATCCGCATAAGGTAGTGCACATCCCGCACTGGCAATCAAACTAAAAGACAATCACAAGATTTTAAATGCATGTGGTAATTTTGGTGAGTATGGATGTATAATTTTGTGACCAGAATCTTAGTTTCTGTTTTTACTTTCGGAATTAGAAAAGGCCGTTCGGAATTAAGAACATTGACGGTACTGAGGTTTCTTTCATGGTTTTACCGAATCAACGAATAAAATTTGAATTATTTTTTGAGATTTACGGCAGTCGGGCAGAGGACACGGTCCAAGATTTTTTTCGGGAACGGTCTAAACAATGCAAACATATGATAAAAAAGGAGGATATATTCCTAAGAATACTAATCAAGTTGCTTAACTCGACAAATTTCACCTGAAAATGAAAAAATGTCTCATCTTACAATTATGATGGACTTTTCACTAAAGAAATGATCGTTAAGAATATTTTGAACGAAAAAACATTGCATTGCAGTCTCCTCCGGGGAGGTTTTATTGTCTTCTTTCAAGGACAACACTAGAAAACATGAAAAGACATAGAGATTCCTCTATTCTGATGAGAGACTATACTAATACAGAAAAAAACATAAACAAATATCCATTAACGAACTTCCTAGAAATTTTACCTAAAGTTCTTTCTTTCAAAGTTAGGTAAGAAAAGAACAAGATTTATTATTAGTATAATAAGACAGACTACCAAATTGTGACGTCGTCAAAGATCTCTTGAGTACTTGTGGTATGTAAAGGATTACCTAGGCATATATCTCATTTGGATGCGAGGTAATAACAATACCTTGCATCTCATTGTTTCGATTTTTTTGCTATCATATTAACTATATATATATAATATAAGCTTTATTTCAACACCTCGAAAAGGTATATATTCATTCTTTCTTGCATTTTTTCCAAATGTTCTTCCATGTTTCCCCAGCACCATGTGTTTCATGTGTGTTTTGAAACTATTAAGCAATTAGTGGTTTAAAAGTATGATAATAAGTTGATACCCGTTTTCCGATTTCCGATTTTTGGCTCATGTTATTTTTCATTCACCCTGTTAATGACAGCTTTCTTTTTAGTATCAATGGATGCCTTTCTTTATTGCCGCCATGTCGATTCTGTTTTACTTGCCGTATATCGCATTCAGGACGGCAAATAACGATTTGATTAATTTAAAGAATGCTGTCAAAGGAGAAAACCCGGAAGCCGAGAAAATTGCAAAGCATTATTTCAACAACAAGTTGAATCCACCACACATGATGAAGATTAGAATCATCTTTAATGTTCTTATCAAAATTTTATACCTAATAGCCAACTTAGTGGGATTACTTGGACTCGATAGCCTCTTAAATGGAGAATATGTGAGCTACGGCAAGAAATGGATAGAATGGTCTCGTTTGAACAATACCATGGCTTTTGATTACATGGGTAAACGAGACTTTCCTAAACCAGGTATGCTTTCATACTAATTGTACGGAAGTAAAGTTTACAGTCAAACCTCTATAGGGTTGGAAGCCAAACGAAACTCAGTGACCATTAAGAGTAGTTTTAGCAAAAATTAAGGTCCGGTAAAAATCTTTATCAATCTTACACGATATGGTTTTCACTTAAGAAATTTATGTTTTTCCATTTTCAGGAAATCTGCTTTTACCTCCTTTTGGATATTGTGAGGTACACGAATCAGCTGAGGATGTCAAGCTGCAAGTTAACAACGTACATAAGTTCGTATGTGAGATGTCTCAAAACATTTTGTATCAATACGCCTTGATCGTTTTATGGTTCGCTTTAATTTTCGGAATCGTCATTTCTATCCTTGGATTGATTCTCCTACTGGTACACTACGCTATCGGAATTTTAGGAGTCAAGTAAGTTTGTTCAAAATTATCGAAAAAAAGTGCGCGAAACGTGGCCCCAACTTTTTTACCCCCACTTTTAATATCTTTTATGCTCACACCTGTGTGGTAATTTACCTCTTTCATCGTTTGCCGTTTCCTTTCTTTCTAACAGAACACGTGGCCCTGGCAGCAAGAAAATTTTCAAAGCTCTCACATTCCGTGAGCTTGAATATTTGGAGTTCTTGAGAAAGAAGAATATTATCTTGTATGGTGAAGTCATGGAAAAACTACGTGAAACTATATTGGGACCAAACGCACCCATGGACGATGAATATCCTCCACGTGGTACCAACAGCGAAAATCTACCACTTTATCCCCAGTTACCGAAAGATAGATTTGACGAAAAGGGATACTAAAGTTTTTGGATCAAATTGATATTGTGTATTCTCAAAGAAAATGGATGTCGACATTATTACATGGTTCCCGGTGGTTTTGTATTTTTAATGCTTTTTTTAATCTCAGAGGACTAAAAAAACGTTATCCATATTTTACTGCAAAAAAACGTTTTTTAAGATTTCGCGAAATTCCAGAGTTTGTACAGTTTTCTGATGAAGGGGATTCATATATTTTTATAATCTCTGTCATGGAGTGGCTTTGTCACCCTCCGTTGCATTGTAACCAGTTTGTTTTTTGTTTGTTTTTCAATGTTCTTAAACAATTTTTTTTTGCTGTGGTAAATAGTTAGCTTATTGTATATTCCTAACTCTCATTTAGTTTGATTTTTTGGAAAACACATTTGTGCACGTGTTAAGGGCCAACGACACTAATCACGTGATCTGAATCATGTAAACAGATCTAAAAATCATGTAGCCCCTTCACAAAGTGCTGGATTGACCACCCATGGGCACATCTGGTTTTGTTATTTTTCTTTGTTATATTGATTATTTTACAGAACAGGCGTTCGTTAAAATGCCAGAATATTGTATTTTGTGATGTCACCCCTATCTGTAGGTGCCTATTTGTAAGTCTCACTAAGTGTATATAGGCACATTTCCGATAAAAAGTACTTTTTGTAATGCTTTTTCGGTTGTTGTTGGTTTTTTTTTTTTCATGATAACTTAAGAACTAGAAGAATAGAGAATCTAGTTGTCTGCTCCTTGGATAATTTACATATTTCTGTTTTAATGATCTTCTTATGTTGCATCATTACTTTAACACCGAAGAAAAGTCAAGTTTGCATGCTCACAAACATACATGACTCAGAAATAAATCAGTAGTACATACGCAACAACCTGCATCACAGGGATTCTCTGCGCTCGTATCAAAACACAGAAAAAAGTACCTTAAGTGGAGGAATTTTGGCGCGGATTTAATTTGGCGCAGGGCGAATTTGGAATATTTGGCGCGGATTTAATTTCGCGCAGCTGGGATTTTTTTAAATTTGGCGCAGATTAATTTGGCCCAGCGAGGATATTTCAAAATTTTGGTGCGGATTTAATTTGGCACAGCAAGAATTTTTCAAAAATGTCGTAGACCTTTTTGCTTTGATCAGAAACAAGTATCTCTGTATATTTAAAGGTGAGATTATAGGAAACTTGAAACATCTATAATTGGAATATTTTGAGGTATTCATGACCTTTTTATTAAAACTAAAAACAGAAGATAGATATAACAGTAACAATTAAGAGTTTAGTTCGAAAACTATTTACATAAATAAGCTATAAAACGTTATTCGTCATCGATGATGAAATTAAAACCGTTTCGATTGAAATCGGTGTCTTCTTCGTTCTCTTCGTCCCCTTCTTCCTCTCTCTCCC
Organism: Turritopsis rubra; assembly: GCA_039566895.2. Lineage (NCBI taxonomy): Eukaryota > Metazoa > Cnidaria > Hydrozoa > Anthoathecata > Oceaniidae > Turritopsis > Turritopsis rubra. Next base: position 8,705,753 of record CM077617.1, on the reverse strand, counting down.
AGTCAGAATCGTTTTCTTCTTCAATATCATTGACGAAATTCTGTCGTAAGTCTTCTGTTAAAACATTGACAGTCAGGAGAGGAGATATATCTTGAAAAGGGTCAATAGAAGGTAATCCACTTGAACGCATCAAATATACCGGCTGCTTTCCAACCGTTGATGACGACTGAGCGGCCACCATCTGAAGTAATTTCATTGTAATATTGGCGAAATTGTATGTTGATTTCTTCAACCTTTTTCCCGAGAGCCAATTGATTATCTATCTGTTGTGCATACCATTCTGAGAAGAGCTTTTTGAGATATGTTTTGCAATGTTTGTTGACAGTTAAATCCAAGGGTTGAAAAAGCTGTGTCGTGTTATTCGGTACGAAGATGAAATGGATATCATTTTCTGTTAAAAGTGAGGTGACGTCATCTGTTATCTGCCCACGGAAAACATCCATGATGACTAACGCAGCTTGTTTAGGTTTTTCCATTTCTATGTGCTGGCTTTCCACATAGGGCAAAATGATTCTCCTACTGCTTTTTTATCTCTTCTTTGTATGCATTGGCAAATCTTCTAGCACTGGATTCGTTCAAGGGTTTATTTTTGGTATGATACTTCCTTTCAGCAGCCCGGGAGCCGTATATAGCAGCGTATTTACCTATCTCGAACCGTTCCTTATCAGACCATCTCGCATATTTTTTTATCATTTAGAAGTGGTGGAAGCAGATGCTTCTGAACAGGTTGGTAATCCAAGATACCCAAAGTGGAATTCATTTGACAAGTTTGTTGATCTGACATGCTCTGGCTTGATACACTCGGACCTGAACAAAAATTAGACTCTATATTTGATAACATAGCAAGAAAGTGTACGACAAATATTGCCGGGTTACTAGGCAAAATTTTACTGTAGTTAATTAGTTACAACAACCGGATTAAGTCTTCTGATTTGTTTTCCGACCCATTTAAAGATTTAATTCAGGTCAACTAGTAACTGAGACTAACCTGGTTCAGATTCATTCTCATGATTGATACGTTCATTAAAACTTAGTTCCTGTATCTGTATCTTATCGTTTGTATTTTTGGTGGATTTTTTCTTAGCATACGCTCTGACAAAAGACATGTGACGAACAAAAATAAATTTTCACTTTACTTTGGAAATCTCAAAAATGTATCAAGGTATAAAGTGACTTTTCTCCCTCGTAGTGTATATTTTGGATGGTAGGCCATACCCTTTACTGAAATCAGAAACAAAATGAAATGGTGGAGAGTGAGATTTTCTAATGGTCCTGTTTGCAGCATAATGTGAAAGAATAATTGTCCTAAATAAACAGTAAACATCACCTAATGTAAAAATCAGACCAACCACTGAACAAAATATGAAAAGAAATTACTTTCTCTCTCGTGTTGTGTCAGCGGTTACATATATTTTTTGAAAAACGGTTTCTTAACACCTTTTGTCAAAGGAAAATAATTTGATGTTCATTATAATAACAACCTTGAATCGCTAAGAATAGTTCAGAAACGTAATTGCTGGCTGAAGGAGCAATGTCGTATTCGAAGTGCTTTCAGTTTAGTGCAGCCGTTCGAGGGTTCCATTACTACCGCAGCGTTTGGATCCCAGAACCAGAGCAATCTCTAAATTGTTTCCATGAAGAAGGAAACCTCTTTGACAGATTTGCAATCAAGATATTTGAGAAAAAAAAGATAAAATAGTTGGACATCTACCAATGGAAATTTCTCGAGTAAGAAAATTCTTGTGAGATAGAGGAGCGAGAGTATCTGCTAAGCTTTCAAGCACAGATTATGGAAGATCTCCCCTTGTCCAAGGTGGAATAGAGATCCCATGCATTGTCACAGTTTCAATCAACCTCGTACCCAGGGTTTCTTGCCTTTTTGATATACGGACGGCGGCAAAGAAGACCCTGGCGAACGTCGATTAAAATTTCCCATATTTCTGGAAATTTTAAAATTCATACGGCCCGAGTATAACAACCCGATTCTATTCCGATCAGATTTGCGTATTACAAAATGAAGAACAGTCGTGTAAATAATTTTTTTAGAACTCTCAAATTTCATTAGAACATCATAACATACAAGGGTTTTTTTAAAACCACAGCAGATACAATGTTTGCTATATTTATACGAAGGCATTAATGTGTTAGCAGTCCTTCCGACTGGATTTGGAAAGTCATTGATCTACCAATTACTATCATCTTTACTACCACCGAAGAAACCTGGTTCCAATAACATAACTATTGTGGTCAGTCCCCTCAATTCGATAATAGAAGATCAAATTAAAACATTGGAGAAAAGAGGAATCGTTGTAGGAGTACTTCCATATCTTAGTTCTCATAAAAACATTATATCGCTATTTGAACAGAATTTTAAAAACAGTGATGCTGATGGGGGTCCTGCTGGTGGTGTGATGGAAATTCCAGAAATTATCAAAAAAAGAAAAGTGGAAGTAATGTTTGCCCATCCAGAAGCTCTTCTTAGTACTTATGGACGGAAACTCCTGAAGTCAACTTCATTTCAAGAGAGAGAGTTGTTGCTTATGTCATTGATGAAGCTCATTGCATGGAAATATGGTATGCTATCAGTAGTATTTGTTTTATAAAATATCTCCATAAATTAAAAATAAAAATATACAACTTTTCCAAGATAGATAGATATACATATAAAGTTCATATACAATCCGTTATATATTTTAGGGGTGAAAACTTCCGTGTCGACTACAAAGATTTGGTGGTAGTACGAACAATGTTAAATGATATTGTCACGCTATGTTTAATTGCCACTGCAAATGACTAGCTGATATTGAAAATTAAAGAAAGTCTTGCGCTTCCCAGTGACAATTTAAAAGTAGTTAAAGCATCTCCAAATCGCACAAACGTGTATATGGTGGTAAAAGAAAGGTTACCTAACAACAAGGGGATAAAAAGCTATGATGACAATTTAAGACCTATTGCAGTACAGTTAAAGAACCAAAGAGAAAACTATCCAATAACAATAATTTACATGAAATTAAAATACTGTGCATATGCCTGGAACTTTTTCAACAATATCATTGACAATCAGTATGCGCGAGATGTGAAAACGCCAACAGCCAGACTGTTCGAAGAATTTCATGCTCAAACAACTGTAAGGATGATAGAAGACATAATAAATGAGCTGAAGAAGGATAACTGCAGAATATGAGTTGTTTTTGCTACAACTGCTTTAGGAATGAGGGTAGATGCCCCTGATATCATAAATATCATTCATATTTCACCACCACCTAACTTGGAAAGCTTCTTACAAGAAATTGGAAGAGCAGAATGAAAGTATTTCAACAACTTTGATATCAGAAAAGATGGGAAAATAAATGATGGGAAAGTAAATGATGGAATGAGAAGGTATTGTGCAGAAATGGTTTATTTGCGAAAGTACATGATGGACTATTTTAATGCGACCTTTCACGAACAAAACAGATGTTGTGGAAACTGTGACAATGTACCCCGTAAATCAAAAGTCCTTGCAGAGAGAAATATGGCGATTACATTCCCACAAAATTACAAGTACTACTGAAACAGAGTTAGAAAAATTACTTGACATAAACAAATTGAAGGAATGGGATTGTCGACCCGTTTATTAATTTATAAAAACAATATTGAATGAAATATGCGTAAACTACTCACAAATTAAAGAAGAAGATGATTTGTTAGATCACTTTGGTATTTGGGACAATCAATGACTTGATGTCTAAAATATTTATCATTATTGAGAGAAATGTTCCACTTATATAGGGAAACATATTTCAGTATGAGTATACAGTATCCAAATCTCTTAAAATTTTTCATAGTTCCTTCCAGCTTCTTCATAAGATTTCTTTTCCTATACTATGATTGTGTGGATACTGATACAGAATATAAATATGTTTATAATCAATAATTGTGTTATATATAATATATGTATGTATAATAATGTTGTAAGGTGTTGTGTTGTTTAAAATAACGCATTAAAGTAACAAGATGTATTGAAAACTTTGCGGTAAAAACTTGTGTCTGAGTAAGTGAGGATTGGATATTGTCATGTCCTGTTGCAGATCACAATTTTCAAATTATTTTTAGTTAAAATGTTTGTCAGGAAATTAGTTGCACTCCTGCTTTATTCATACAAAGACACACTGTCTTTCCAGATACCTGTTATGACCACAATATTTTTATGAATACATCTTGTTAAATTTACATACACATAATACTATGTACTACTATATATGATAATATCTTCATAGTCTGAGTGTTCTTTATCACGAAAGAACTTTTATAAACTGCTAATAAATTATCAATATTCATAACAAAGATATTTCTTCCTTGTGTGATTTTAGCCATTTATGGAAATCTAGGTAGTTTAAGTACAATATCGGAGACTGTCGAATATCAGGAAAGCTATTGTGTGCTCTACCAGCTGTGTATGTGAATGGTGATAATTCTTTTAAGTCATTTATCATGTTAAGTTCGTCGTCTATTGATGTCTTGTGATGATGCTGTACACTGACTTTAGTAACACCTAATACTTCATCGATATTTTCCAATATGTCTTTTATGCCTGATATGCTTTGCAGACTTTACTGATTGAATCTATAGTTTTATTAGGACCCATACGTTGAACAATTTAGTTACTCACTCTGTTGCAGATTTCCTGGGCAAGATCTTCTTCCATGTTATTACCTTGACTACCGCTCCAATTGACAAAAAAGCCCCATTTAAATTGTTCCGATAATCTAGGTGTCAGTAGACATTCTATTTGGCTCACACTTAAAAACATTTCTATTGCATATTTGCTGTATACTCCCAATGACTTGAAAATTCCAAGTAGAAGCTTCTGGTTTATAACATTTCTCTCACCATTACCCTCTCGTGCTGTGTCTTTCAGCTGAAGCATTAGCACTGTCAAATATATAGAGCATAACCCATAATTCATTACATGGTCATCACCAAACTGTTTCACTGTTTCTTGCTTTGTATGCAACGAGGGCTTCTTTTAAACGCAAACGCTTTGTCTCCTATGAATTGCTTCTCTTGGTTTGGCTGGATTTTGTTAACTATCACAATGGTTTTACGATCTCGACAGAAATTCTTTTACCATATATTCTAAAATGGTGAAGCATTGTTATGTGTTCCATAAAAATATAACATTATTGGGATGTGTCATATGTGTCATATGCGTATTTTGATGATTGGCGAAAGCTTCGATGAGAAATAAAAGTCTGTCTTAAAAGTTTGTGCACTTGGCATATCTTTTAATATGAACAAACGTTTTAGACAGACTTTAGTGATGTGACGATAATTCTATATATGTGACGGCAAAAGTCAAAAAATGCATTTCGACAACCTCCTTCGTAAGGTATATTTTGGCCTTTCACTTATAACTGTTCTCATGTTTCAAGAAGAAGATAATAAGAATTTCATAATAATTAAATAATACTTGGTCGTGTCGGTTTGATAATACTCATTCATCATGGCGATGGTAGCTGCGGATAAAAAGGGCATGTTGTCCATTTCCATCAAGTCACGGCATGACAGTCACACAGATCAATATAATCGGATATTCATGGTCAAACTGTTCTTGGTTTGCTCTTTGGTTTTGGGTATCAGTTGGTTTCAAGATTCAATTCATTGTATTGTTCCCGGTAAGTGTAGACATGGTTTATTTAATTCGTTTTTTAAAATAAGAATTTATTATTAATTTGTGCAGTGAAAGGAAAAGACTGTAATAAGAAATCCGGTTTTCCCCGAATGCTTATCAGATTATTTCACATCTTAGACCATCACCAGTTAAGTGGGGATTTTGTGTCGGCGGCATGTTGGATTCAGGGTGTCTACGTATACAAGGAATTAAAATACGAGATGTAGCGCATTTCGGAATACCGGCAGATATAACAAACGACGGAATCCTTGGTTTACCAAACCATGTTAATAAAGATTCTATCCAGTTATGTGCAACCACCAGATTAGTCAAAAATCAGATTGTAAAGAATAGACATTGCCAATCTATGCATAAAACATTCTTCTTGCAGGTAATATGAAAGCATTCGCCGTGCTTAGCTAACCGTTACCAAACTGCATTTTACTTTGTGTGGAGTTTGACCGCCATTTGGTTGGTTTTTATTGGGCTATCCTGTATTAATTTCGTTGATTATTTCATTGCCATAAGCATGACTAGCTTTCATCATTGAATGGGCTTATTTGGCAATTTCTCCTCGCTATAAGACCTTAAGAAAGTGTTTGAAGGAAGGTGGCAAAAGGTGACACTAAGACAAAATTTATAAGATTATGCAAAATATACTTTATTGTCAAATGAATTGTTTATCTGCGTTACAGGGACTCATTTCAGCTCGTGTAATTTACCAAAAAGGTAAACTTCAAAATTAACAAATTCGATGTCATTGTGAATTTACTCATGTTTTTTCTTTTTAGTATCAATGGATGCCTTTCTTTATTGCCGCCATGTCGATTCTGTTCTACTTGCCGTATATCGCATTCAGGACGGCAAATAACGATTTGATCAGTTTAAAGAATGCTGTCAAAGGAGAAAGCCCGGAAGCCGACAAAATCGCAAAGCATTATTTCAACAACAAGTTGAATTCATCGCGCACGATGATGCTCAGAATCATCTTTAATGTTCTTATCAAAATTTTATACCTAATAGCCAACTTAGTGGGATTACTTAGACTCGATAGCCTCTTAAATGGAGAATTTGTAAGCTATGGCAAGAAATGGGTCCAATGGTCTCGTTTGAACAATATTATGGCTTTGGATTACATGGGTAGACGAGACTTTCCTAAACCAGGTATGCTTTCATACTAATTGTACGGAAGTAAAGTTTATAGTCAAACCTCTATAGGGTTAGAAGCCAAACAAAAATCAGGGACAATTAAGTTGAGTTTTAACAATGAATGTCTGGTAAAAATCTTGATCAATCTTACACAATATGGTTTTCACTTAAGAAATTTATGTTTTTCCATTTTCAGGAAATCTGCTTTTACCTCCTTTTGGATATTGTGAGGTACACGAATCAGCTAATTACGTCAAGCTGCAAGTTAACAACGTACATAAGTTCGTATGTGAGCTGTCCCAAAACATTTTGTATCAATACGCCTTGATCGTTTTATGGTTCGCTTTAGTTTTTGGAATCGTCATTTCTATTCTTGGATTGATTCTCCTAGTGGTACACTACGCTATCGGAATTTTCGGAATCAAGTAAGTTTGTTCAAAATTATAGGTTACCTTATCGGGAAAAAGTAGGTGCAAAGTGACTAAAATGTTGCACCCCACACACACACACACACACACCTTTTTATATCATTTATGGTCACACATGTTCGGTAATTCACCTTTTTCATCGTTTGCCGTTTCCTTTCTTTCTAACAGAACACGTGGCCCTGGCAGCAAGAAAATTTACAAAGCTCTCACATGCCGTGAGCTTGAATATCTGGAGTTCTTGAGAAAGAGGAATGTTATCCTGTATGGTGAAGTCATGGAAAAACTGCGTGAAACTATATTGGGACCAAACGCACCCATGGACGATGAATATCCTCCACGTGGTACCAACAGCGAAAATCTACCACTTTGGTATTTGGGACAATCAATGACTTGATGTCTAAAATATTTATCATTATTGAGAGAAATGTTCCACTTATATAGGAAAACATATTTCAGTATGAGTATACAGTATCCAAATCTCTTAAAATTTTTCATAGTTCCTTCCAGCTTCTTCATAAGATTTCTTTTCCTATACTATGATTGTGTGGATACTGATACAGAATATAAATATGTTTATAATCAATAATTGTGTTATATATAATATATGTATGTATAATAATGTTGTAAGGTGTTGTGTTGTTTAAAATAACGCATTAAAGTAACAAGATGTATTGAAAACTTTGCGGTAAAAACTTGTGTCTGAGTAAGTGAGGATTGGATATTGTCATGTCCTGTTGCAGATCACAATTTTCAAATTATTTTTAGTTAAAATGTTTGTCAGGAAATTAGTTGCACTCCTGCTTTATTCATACAAAGACACACTGTCTTTCCAGATACCTGTTATGACCACAATATTTTTATGAATACATCTTGTTAAATTTACATACACATAATACTATGTACTACTATATATGATACTATCTTCATAGTCTGAGTGTTCTTTATCACGAAAGAACTTTTATATACTGCTAATAAATTATCAATATTCATAACAAAGATATTTCTTCCTTGTGTGCTTTTAGCCATTTATGGAAATCTAGGCAGTTTAAGTACAATATCGGAGACTGTCAAATATCAGGAAAGCTATTGTGTGCTCTACCAGCTGTGTATGTGAATGGTGATAATTCTTTTAAGTCATTTATCATTTTAAGTTCGTCGTCTATTGATGTCTTGTGATGATGCTGTACACTGACTTTAGTAACACCTAATACTTCATCGATATTTTCCAATATGTCTTTTATGCCTGATATGCTTTGCAGACTTTACTGATTGAATCTATAGTTTTATTAGGACCCATACGTTGAACAATTTAGTTACTCACTCTGTTGCAGATTTCCTGGGCAAGATCTTCTTCCATGTTATTACCTTGACTACCGCTCCAATTGACAAAAAAGCCCCATTTAAATTGTTCCGATAATCTAGGTGTCAGTAGACATTCTATTTGGCTCACACTTAAAAACATTTCTATTGCATATTTGCTGTATACTCCCAATGACTTGAAAATTCCAAGTAGAAGCTTCTGGTTTATAACATTTCTCTCACCATTACCCTCTCGTGCTGTGTCTTTCAGCTGAAGCATTAGCACTGTCAAATATATAGAGCATAACCCATAATTCATTACATGGTCATCACCAAATTGTTTTTGTAATAGGAATCGATCAATAAACAATGTAAGAATTTCATGTAAATACTTTTTCTTGATATCCATACTTTTATGAACTAAGTCTGCAGGAAAACAGTGAATGGTTGGTTTCTTATCCACATCACTCATTCCAAGCATTGACATGGCAGCAGCAATGATATAGGCTTTTATTACACTTAAAAAAAGTTGTTCACTTCCTTCATAAGTGTCCAAAACGTTTTTGGGTGTTGCATTTTTTAGATTGTACTTTTCAGGAAAGGATTTCAAAGTTCCCCTTTGGCAGGCAGAACTAGAATTGTAGAATAAATGATATGAATATTGTAACAACGATGCCTTCGTATGCCACATAACAGGTTTGAATGGTTCGCAGTGTTCAAGCCGATCAACAGGTGTATGGGAACCAGCAAGAAAGTCTTTAGCTCCAACAAATCTTACTCTAGTTAACTGATCCCCAGAAAATGGGATTTTCATTTCTTTCATGGGGTCATCCGGAGTAAAATTGCAGTGGGCAAAGGGCTGCCCAGGGGCTGCAGAATGCTCAGGGAGGGGAAGGTAATTTCCCCTAGGTAATGAATGAAAAATAACTACATGGTGGTAAATTTCAGCTATCCAAGTTTCATAAGTCCTTAAAATCTTTTCGCAATCATTGTAACTGCTTTGATTTGCATCAATTATAGGCATTGACATTATGTTTGATTTTTTAGCCATGGAGTTACTGTATAAATGTTCTATATGTTCTGGAAGGCATTTTTTCAAAAAAACAAATTCATTGGAAAATTCCAACAAAACCCTCCCAATTATGATTTTGGATGTTTCAATATATTTCTTCCATTCCTCAACATTCAAGGAATATGTACTGAGTGGTAGTTGGTTTATATCACCCTTTGGTCTGTCATTTGGTAGATGTCGAAAGTCTAACCTGTTCTGGATGGTATTGGAAGCAAACAAGTGCATGTCTGTGTTTTGATCTCCTTTTGTCATGTGATGTTTTGTAATTCGCAAGTCCCAGTTATCACCAGTTCCACGAAACGTTCTACCTTTTTTCAACTCCTCAATGGTGTGATCAAGAAAATGACCGCCAACCACCTCCAACAATTTTGATCTGCTGCGATGAACCAAACAAACTCCACCTTATGAAGACGTTCTTGAAGCTAGAAAACAGCATAAAATATGATGTTTGTATACAATATCCAACATTCAAAATAATAGAATAATTAAACCATACTTGACACAAATGAAAATGACTTAAGTGATTACCTTACCTGCTTACCACACCCTCCTTCAATTAAGAGAACTGGATTAAGCCTTTGAAATAAGCTTAACTCATGCCAACGTGTATTCATCAATATTGAGTACTCCAAACAATATTTGGTCATTACTTGATCTGGAACAACATCTGCATCTATGTATTGACCAGCGACAGAGTTAAAAATATCAATTAAACACAATTGTGTTGAGAACATTTCTTTCCAAATGTCTTTCAAAGAAAACTTTGACAAACCCTTATAACTTTTATTGATTAACTTTGAACCATTATTTCTTTTGCAAAGTTTCTTTGCAGAAGTACTCATTTCATCTGTGATCAATCTTTTTGTTGCTAAGAAAATGCTTGGTACTGCCTTCATATTTCTTGCAATCAATGATGCATGTTCTTTTACAGGTATTGGGTGTGTGACAATTTCATTGTAATCAGGATGATAAACTGATGTGGTTTCAGTTGCAATTTTTCTGACGGTGCCACTTGGAAGTTCTTCCATTAAAGGAGTTACAGGAAAATCAAGTCTTTTTTGTGATGTTATAATAGGTGCTTTCTTAACTTTTCTCTCTCCTGGTGAAACACACTTCCTTTTGATAGAAACATTCTTTCGTAGTTCCAATTGAGTTACCTGGCTTTTCTTCCGAAATGACCAGTTATTTTCGATTTTTAATTCACAGTTTCTACAGATGGCTGTAGTTAATACATCTGTTTCTGAAACAACCACACCTATACATATTCAAAATAATATAGTCAAGAACACAAAAAGATAGAAAAATATATACTAGCATCAATCAGTTTTTCCTGAGGTTTTCAGAATTTTATCCTGAAACTCTTTTGCTTTTCCAGCTTTGTGAAATATGTGCAACAGTTTGTTATTTTCTGGTGCAATGCCACAAAGTCGACAACATTTAAGGTCACTGTTTCTTTGGTGCACTTTCTTCAGAGTTGCTGGCTGCCGAGTTTCACTAATAATTGCATCAATAACTCAAGGTCAAGTATCAAGATCAAGTATAATGAATTAGGATTTAAATTTTAATTAATATTGCATTAACTTAGCAATGAAAATGCTCACCTTCTTTTAGTAGTAATCATTAATGTTGAATTTTGTAAGTTTGACACATATATAAGACAAATTGGAAAAATAACCAATATAATTATCAACGACTTTCCGAAACACTAATTTGTGTGAAAACTATATAAAAATTATAGCTAGATATATATAGCAGCTAGCTGGCCAAGCGAAAAAAGTACCTGTGCAAGCAGCTAACTAATTAACTAATTAACACCTTAAAATTAAAAGGTGTCAGAATCAGAGCGTTGGAGGTGTCATACAATGGCAAATCTTAGTATCCTAAAAAAACACTTTTCATGATTTCTTCTCAACATCTTTCAACATAGCTACAACTGCTACCGTAAAATTTCCGATTTACCGAATACTCATAAAACAAATAAACGGCCTTTGCTTATACTTCGACCAATCAGATTGCAATTTTAATCGGCGTTCGCCAGGGTTTTCTTTGCCGCCGTCCGTATATCAAAAAGGCAAGAAACCCTGGGCACGAAGTTGAGTTTCAATGCCTGGGACGATCATTAACCAACTGTTGTTGGAAAGGTATAAATTACTTGTTGAAAAATTGTATGCTGAACCGAAAAACAAAGAAATTCTGGGTTCATTCCTTACTCGCGACGAACCGAACGATTTTCGTCCAACAGGACCTACCAGAAACAAAAAGAAGAAAAAGGAAAAAGAAATTTCCAATTGCAATCAACAAGATATCCGAAACTTCTTCAGGCCTTCGCCAGTTGTGCAAACTGTAGACAAGAACGATAAGAAAGAGAAAAACACAGATATTATAAAGATATTATAACAATTGACTAGTATAGATATTTTGTATTATATTTCCTTTGTTGCTAAAAGTTTAAAAAAAATTTAAATTTTTTCGTGATGAAAAAAATACCCAAAAAGCTTGGCACGGATTTAATTTGGCGCCGCCAGAAAAAAATAAATTTATTTGGCGCGGATTTAATTTGGTGCAGCCAAAAAAAATTTAAATTTGGCGTGGATTTAATTTGGCGCAGCCGGGAAAAAAATAAATTTGGCGCGGATTTAATTTGGCGATTTTCGACATTTTGCGCCAATTGCGCCAAATTAAATCCGAGCCCACTTAAGGGAGATCCCACTTGTTTCTACATGAATACGCCAGCGCGGGGATGGATTCTTAAATTTTTAATTTTAAACAATGAGATAATTAGTTGTTTTATCATTGCCATTGTTTAGTTAAAAGGCCACATAGTCAAAAGCTCCCAGCCCAGTTAAGCCCCACCTGGTTAAACCAGATTTTTCATATGAAATAAGCGTCAGATGAATTATGTCTCAGCAAAAAGCAAACCAGCCCACCTAACCAGTCCAGCTCACCTCCATATGAACAGTCCAACATGTCTATTCTTTCTTATTATTATTTGGCAAATATACTTTCAATTATCAGTGAGTAACATGTAAGAAATATTCTTTCATTCCTTTTCCCAAGTCAAAAGTTTGAATTATCCGAATAAATTAGTTGAAGGAAACACTTAAAATGGTTGGAAAAAACGATTTTTTAAGTTACTAGAGGTTTGAGTTAACGTGTAAGTTCTAAAACGAAGCATTGTAGAAGGTTCAAGGGACACAAGAAAATAATTCGAGATATAAGGTACAGCCCGAAAGAAACTTTACACATTTCGCAAAGGAATGAATTTTAAACATGAAAACGCAAAATATTTTTGTGTACAGTTTGTTATATACATGAAGTCGTGTGAAAGCTAATTATAGGGACCTTGCAAGCGCACGACGGAGACTACGACTACGCAAGGAAGGCCGGCTGGTTGTCTCTCTGACTCGTTGTTACGTTCGGTGTAAAAAATTAACCGCTTACGGAAACTTACACCGGACGATGGAAACATAATGGAAGATGTCTCATCAAAACAAAGTTGAAATTTGAAATTTGCTGATAAGAGGAAGAGAAGATCCCGAACTTTAGAGAAACTAGGGAGGCCCTACTCCGTGCACATGCAGACACTCTCATTGATGACGAAGAATTTCTTTTAATTGACTGATCTAAATACATAAAAAAATAGAAAAACTGATTTTGAAAAGGTATGACCCCTTTAATTTGGACACACTAGCTGATGCTGATTGCCTTGCTGAAATGAGGTTCAAGAAAAACGATATCAAAAGCTTAGCCGACGTAATGAACATGCCAGAAGAAATAACATGTTACTTTTATAATGATCTATCTATTGGAAAACTGGAAGCACTTTGTGTTTTACTTAAACTTCTGGCCTATCCTTGCTGATACTCCGACATGATCTATCGATTTGCTAGGTTTGTACCGCAATTATGAATGATTTTTAACCAGATGATTGATTATGCTGATTCGAATCGGGGATATATCTTAAACGATTGGACAAGACCTTCTCATAGCGCACAAAGTCTCACAAATTACGCCTATGCTATCCACAGAAAAGGTGCTACCCTTAACGATGTTTGGGGATATATAGATGGCACTATTCGTCCATGCTCCAGACCGAATGAAGATCAAAGAGGACTTTATAATGGACATAAGAAAAATTATGGAATTAAATTTCAAAGTGTAAGCAAAAACCTGTACGGTGCTGTAGAAGGGCGACGACATGACAGTGAAATGTTACTGATGTCAAATTTGCTAAATGATCTGGCAATACATTCACATGATCCAGTTGGTAACGATTCATGCCTGTATGGAGATCCAGCTTATCCTCTTAGTAGGTATTTACAAGCCCCATTCAGACTAAGAGACGCACCATTGACTCAGCAACAAATTGATGAAGTCTATGAGCTCTGCACGTGTATCAATGGAATGGCAATGGCAATGTCGTTGACTTTAAAAAGAACTTTAAAATAGGACTAATCCCAATAGCGAAAACATATAGGGTAAGTGCAATTCTAAGTAATGTTCATGCTTGTTTATATGGCAATGTTACATCATAGTTTTTCGACATGGAACCAAACACACTTGAGGAATATTTTTCATAAGTCTCAAAGAACTGTTTTTGTAAAAATAATCTTCTGATAAAAGAAAAAAATATATATATATAAACGATAAACATTTATACAGTTATGTTAGTTTATACTTTTATTAAGAGAAAAAATGTATATAAAGTAAACTGTGTTTTTCTCTTAATCCTTCAGCACAGTTTAAAATATTTTAGAGAGCTTTTTAATCAAAAACATTAAAGCTTGAGTGTGTTGCTGGGACTGTTCAACTAGTTGTTGAGTTTGTTTCTCGAATGCTACTTGCCTTCGCACATTCAACTCAATTTCCTTTTCCTTCAACCTCATCTTTTCTTCTCGCAAAGTTTGTTCCTTTTCTGACTTTTCCCTGAGATAAGCTATAGTACCGTTTCTCGAGCTGTGTAACACATTTTTGGTGTTTCCAAATCGTTTGCTTCAGCCTGCCGTTTTTTAGTCCCTGACAGCCTTTCCATTGACTGATTTCGAACACACTCTGCAGTTTTTTTTTCATCTTCAACCTTTTTACTTTTGTCTTCACCCGACTCCTTTATCGTCATTTCTCATTCGTGTTTTTTGTCATAAATTTCCTCCAAAAGAACATCCAATTCAGTAATTTCCACTTCGATTCCAGATGCTTTTTCATTTTTCAATTTTCTTCGCTGTGAACTGAGCAAATAATTTTTTCAGCCTATCCCGCAAAGCCCTTTGATCAACTTTAAACCATGGCTGTTCCATCCCATAATTTTTTAGACATAGTAATTTTTTCTAGACAGCTACCACGTTCTCTAGAACCATTTTTGAAGCGAAAAATATCGTGAATCACAACTTCTCTCCAAAAATCCTTAAAGTTGATTTGGGATCGTTTTCTTCAAATGGTTATGTTACAATAATCCTAGGAAAAACCAGTTCGTAATCAAAATTAACACGAAGATGAAGGTCACTGACTTGAAACTTGAAACTGCTGTATAATAATATATAAACATTGCCTTTTAGGTTCTGTTTTGAACCCTGACCACCTCCACAAAGAAAACTGCTCACACAACAAAATATCCCCTATTTTAGCTTTAAGGGCAGTGACTTTTAGCACAACAACTGGAGCCACGTGACAGTCTAGTCGACATCCCAAAAACCTGAAGTATTTGTCAAACAGTTCATGAAAAGATTTGTATGGATACTGCTGAATACATTCATTCAGTAAAACGCAATCTGCGGTTTTCTAATGCTAATTTATCAGTTACCCCATTTATGTCAGGAACAATATCTGTATGGACATGCATTAAAGCAAAACCATTTAACCGGTCTTGACTCATTGTGCTTTGAGTGTAATGTTTCAGTCTTTTCATAGCGCAGAATGTTTGTTCGCATCCAAATGTTGTTACTGGAAGAGTAGCCTGGAAATATTATAGCTTTCAGTGTATCAAATATATGTTAGAAGGGAGAGTATAAGAATTATTTTTCCAATGCTGTTGCCATAAAAGAAATTCATCATTTATTAGGGATATCCTCATAATAAAAATTGATAAATAATTTAAAGTTTTCAATCCATTGGCTATCATTTTTCTGATCAAAATTCTCAAAGCATAATAAGGTATCATGACGTCGCCAGTAAAGCGTGATTACAATTCTGTATTCAAATGATCTGTAAGAGGAATTTCCGGCATTCTTTTATAAAACTCTGATGTGTTAATGAAATGGAACATTGTCTCTTGCTGTTTGCCTAGAGCAAGCTCTTTGTTTACCTTCGTCCACATGCACTTTTTTAGCTAAATCAAGAGCTCCCTGATAAGTATCATGTGTTGTGGCTACTTTAACCCGACACGCCTTCAAGATCTCTATTAACTGGAGACCGACAGAAATATCAATAGATGCAGACTGAAGTAAATTTGTAACATCTTCTTCATATAATTTCAATAGCGCATTCCAATTTACTTGATCGTTGCTGGAGTTTTGGGGTTACTATAAAATATCTTGTGTCAAATATCTTGTCGGCAAGTCTTGCATAAAAGACTCTGCCTTCCGAAAATAGAAAAAAAAACAGATGTGTAGTGAAAGTTCCCATTGTCAAACACAATTATTTTGGTTATGATAAGTGCCAACAATGCCTTCATTTTGTATCAAACTGACTGTGTAGCCATCATTAGCAAATAAAAATAAAACAGAAAAATAATCATAAATACTGAAGGCGATTTATCATTCATCGAATCCGTAGATGACGTAATGAATCAGCGAAAAACTAATTTGATTGGGCTGAAACCTATCGCGCGATCTATCAGATTAAAGTCAAGTAAACGACTTTTTGTGATCGCCAGTTTGTCTGAAAATGAATCTGCGCATGCTCAAATCATAAAAGTGATCGCAAAAATGTGATCGATCGCTCAAAATCGATGAATGGAAAATCGTCTTAAGGCGACATAAAATTTGGTCGAATGAAGTCATAAAAGAAACAAAAAACGTGATAATATAATCGATGATAGTAACTTACAAACTAAAATAATGTTACAAAGTCTAGCATTAGAACATTAGAGTCCCAAAATTTTGCGACAACCCTGAAAATTTGCGAAATTCTCAAAATTACCAGACGTAAGATATGTATTCGGCATGGAATTGTGTTGTCACACAATGTTTGCATCAACAAATTGCGGCAAATGTTTTGTATATTCACAATTCTTGCTTAACGTCCTAAACAAAATGCATCAATAAAAATTATATGTACAAGTGTATGGAATTTTATTTAAACGCTTTCCAAATCAAATATTTCACTGTATCCAAGAAACAGATGACATATGCAAATCTACGTGTTTCTCAGTTTAAAAGCCCTGATTCCACGACTATTTCTTGCAGAAATGAGAGTTCCCATGGGTCTCACGGACGGTTCTGTCTTGGTTCCAGGTCCATTTTGTGTCCGGTAAGTAAAGGAAATCAACCCGGTGACTACTGTAAACTCTATAGGCATGTCTTTACCGAGTTGATCTTCCCGGGAGATTTTGCCCCTGTCTTCAGCACAAGGGTTAGATTTCACCCCGGGGCGAACTCCACCTCAGCTGCATCTAACCATACTCTTAAACTCTTCTTTCCACACTTCATGTTGCAAGGTATGTTATCAAACAGAATGACTGTAAAAATGGACCACATAGCGGTGTGTTGATGTATATGCGTGAGGATATCGGTTATCAACGTCGACCTAATCTCAAAACTGATGAAATTGAAAGGTTCTGGATAGAAACACTTCTTCCTAACACGAAATCGCTTCTATTATCCTCGATGTGCGAACTCGACGATAACTCGAAGTACATCGACAGACACTTTCTCATAAAATTAATGACACCATAATAACCAATTCAACTGAAGATAAAAAAGTATTTAATTACCCACGATATTAAGGTAGACTATCTGGAACCAAATGACCGTGTCAATATAAAAGGTATTTCTACCGCTAATGAACAGACAATAAAAGAACCTATAAAAAATACAATTAACAATAAAACGATAATTGATGTCTTTTTGACAAACGCTTTTGTTGATACAACCTCTTTGGAGCATACCAATCTTATGGAATAATGTTAGATGCTCATCTAAACTTTAACGAACATCACAGGAAGGTAATATAGGAGGATTTGTTCCCGTGTCTACCTATTACACGCTGTTCTTGAAGAAAAAGACTTTTCTTCTGTCCCGCATACTTTTTTCCGTTCAACGTTAGCATAAACGTGTTCGAAACCGTGACCGTACCTTTATATTCCTTCCCTCTGAATTTTAAATATTCAAACCTGTGAAACATTTAAAATATAGGTAGGTGGTTTTTGCAAGTTTTGAAGGCATATTTTCTGGTATTCAGATATTCGACAAGACAAGAGCAGATATCAGCGACGTACGTGTAAATTTGGTTACCGCACATACCCAAAGAGGAAATAATCTTTGAGTTTACGTTCTGATGCAGCGGCCTCGACTCAAAAATCAGTCTTTTCACGTTGTCAAGACAACGAAGAAGGAACAAAACAAAAGAAGATTAGTTTTCTTGTAAACTTTATGTGAAGTCTGTTCCTGAGTCACTACAGAAAAGCCTTCGAGATTTTCACGAATTATAAATAAGTTTTTTCTGAGAATTGTAAATTTTTCTAGGAAATTTGGAAAGCTGTCATATAACAGATATTTCAGATGGTTGATTAAATAATATTGGAGTCATAATATTGTTTATATTCTGAGAATAATGAGTGCAGTTCAAGATATGCAAGCTATTGCTATATTGATTTTTTATTATATGAGTTCTGTGCATGTGAAACATTTTCCCAAAAAAATTAAAAATCCCGTAAAATCCCTATTATGATTGTAGTCCTGAAGCAGAGAACTCTTCTGATGGTGACGAAAGCAATGAAAATTCCGTATGTATAAGATATTTTGATTAAGAAAAACTGTTAGATTATGTATTTACTTATGTTCTCTGACGCAAAAATCTCTCCGGTTATAAGCCCCGTAGTAGGAAAGTAAGAGATGCAAATTTTTAAAACATATATACAACTCCTTATTTGATAAAAATGAAACATGAATCAGTTTGCAATTGACAATTCTACACAAACTACTATTCAAGGGTTGGTGGCTGTACATTAAAAATGTTCTCAGTGATGTTTTTGTATAAATTTTTATAAGCATTTGTCAGCAGTGCACTTATTTTGTAAAATTTTCCAATAGGACTGAAACCAAATTTTAAGTCCTTTTTGTAATCATTAAACTTGAACTGATTCAAAATGTCTCCAAAGATCCATTCCACGGGCACTTGTTCTGCCGTTCAAATCAAATTCTCCTACTGTACATGCTCTGTAAAATTAAAGCGGGTCCTGTTTACCGTATCAGTTTCGACTTTAAACACTTTTTTTTTCTTTATAGCAAATCTCGTTTTAACGTGAAGATGGAGGAAAGAGCAGATTCGCCACCAGATATAGAACAATTGTTACCAGAACAGCCACAAGAGCAACATATTCCGGGAAAGGGAGTATTGTTTGGTTTTATGATGATAGTGATTCAAATATTCATCACAATAAGTATCCTCATTGCTGAGTACTTGCCAACTAACAAGCAATTTGACAACATTGACCACAATTGGAGTCAAACACTTTTATGCATCTACATGGCGGTTAGTGTCATTGGCATTTTGGTATTTTGTAAATCTACAACAGCTTTCGTATATTCAGGTAATGATGATGAAAACGAAGAGCTTCATTCAAACCAATATTTGACAGTAAGTGTTTATGTATTTGGAATGGGAACTATCTTTCTACGAATCCAAGAATTATATTCATACACCTACTGTTACGACATGAATTCCGATATACCTTTTTCTTTGTTTTCCTTGATTTACACGTTTGTACAAATGGCTTTAATACAATTATTCAATGCCAGAAAGATACCGTATCATCCTATTAGCTATTTGAGTTTATTTTGCTTCATTGGCACAAATTTTTCAACATACATAACTTATATACCATACGAGATGAAGCTAGAGGTATCTTCATCCAATTCTAACGAAAGTTCGTTTGAGAACCATTGCAAAACAGCCAACAATACAATACCATATATGTTTGAGAAATGGGTCCACATGCTAGTACCATTTGTATCTGAATATAGTCTCATATGCATAGGAGTTGTTTTCAATGTAATACGAAGTGTTCGTATGCCACAAAATCAACCAGTGGATGGCAACAAAACCCCACCTCTTTCACTACAAAGTCAATCAAATGGCAAGCAGAGAGTGAGACGTCCTCCTACCTGGAACCCTGGTTTATTGATTGGTATAACGTTGGGCTTTCTTATATTGACCTCTTATCTATCTGCAGAGAAACAAGGGCAAGGAGAGAACAAGATTTTATGGGTACACTATTCCTTTGTCATGGGAACTAATATATCCCTTTTGATTGCACTTGGGTTCTTGCAGCGAAATGTCACTACGAATTTTTCAATATTAAAGCAAATCAGAGCTGATGATGTGCTTATAATTTTCTCACTGGCTGGTCCACTCGTGTGGGAAACATTAGTTATATTAGCGGCTGGTCTCCATTTCCGTCATACTTCAACAGAAAATTTAACAACAGCAATCACAGCTGTCGTCAGCAACATCTGTGAAATGATTGCAGTCATCTTTCAGACGTTTGTGCTGATTCAATACCAACATCAGACTCGTAAATTGGAAAACAGGAATGGACTTAAACAGCTCTTTTACTTTCTAACAACAGTGAATTTACAATACTGGGTCATAGATTCTTTCATTGGATTAAGAACATCCTCAAACCACGTATATCCTATGGCATTGTATGTATATGGAAAGGCATGGTCATATGTTGCGTCTTTGATGTATGTTCTGGCCATTTTCTATAGGTTTCACGCTGCACTCATTTCATATGAAATAACGGTCAGCAAATTTGAGAACACATCATATAAAGGGTTTGCACAGCCATTTTAACAATATTTTTATTGTCGTTGTTGTTTTGTTGTTGTTGTTGTTGTTGTTGTTGTTGTTTTCTATTTTATAAAGTTGCAACCACACGAATCGTGTGACGTCATAGGCATTATGACGACTTATGACTTATGTTGGGACACCAAATGACGATCGAAACATGGACGTTTTATGATCGAAAGCAAGAAATACGATAATATTCGCTCGAAGGAAAAAAATAAACAAACACAAAAATCATGTGATGGCCTTATTGTTGCATTTTTAATGTTGATATATTATTTGGTAATTTTTGATTTTACAATTGTAAATGATTTCTTAGCGGTGGTTTTAAAATACTTACACTTTGCATTTAAGGTTTTTTATTACATCCAATTAGTGTCACTATTCTATATTGTACTGAATGAAAATTTACTCATGTTCAGCTTAAAAAACGATTGAAAAACATTGCAAATTTAAGAAATGGAGGAAAACCACTAGAGTGATACATGCACTTTTTGCATTCATTTCATTTTAGAGGCCAGTGTTCTTAAGTAGTCTTCATTAACAACGTGACACACTTTTCTTTCTATATGCTTTCTCTTATCGGGGTCAATATAAATGCAGGCTGAATGTATAAATCTGGGGAAAAGTTAGTCAAGGACCACTTGAATTAGCCATTTTCCTCCAGAAAAATTTGAGTATTTAAAAAAACTTTTTTAAGTAATTTTTGATGAGTTTATGATGAGTCAGCCTTTTATATCTTTATATTTTATAACTTTTACATATCAGAATATAACATTTTGTCACTTCTTCTTATGTACGTGATGAACTCACATAGCCTTTCTCCTGTGGCGGCAAGAAGTACATTTTAGAAAGAAAATTTGAGCCAAACACAGAATTTTCTACCGAATCTGATAAGCGGTTTTCGGTTTCAGGTTAATGGTCTGTGCTTTAATGATCTGCACATGCGCATTGTGAAATCAGCAATCACCGATCGGAGAAAAAAGTTGAAACAGTGGCGATCTTGTCGACCGGCCACCGTTTGTCAATTAATCAAATTTGTAAAAAAATGAGAAAATGACAGATTTACAACACGTGATAAATCACCGTTGACGTTCCAACTTAATTGCATGGACGTGAGTGCAATTACAGTTTAATTCACTAGTAGTAAAAAACCTGAAATATTAACGAGTGTGGAGAACGAGTTTAAAAATTGTTCTTTAACGAGTGAAGTAAACTGTAATTCCACGAACCAATGCCACGTGATTACTGATTAATCATATAATATCAAAGGGAGAGTTTAGTATTCATGTTTTTGACCAGGATCATTTTTTCTGAATATTTCGAACAACAATCGAATGTTTACTTTTTTTCCATTCGGAATAATACTTTTATAACAGAAAAAATATTCAACAGTTTACATTCAGTGAGATCGTAATCACTTATAAGGTAATGATGATTGATAAAAGGAAATATAAAAAGTTATCACACTTTCGGGGTTTCTTTTTTTCTGCAGTAAATATGGGCGAGTGCAGAGTTCAATTACACTGTAATTGCACACCCTGTTAACCAATCAGAATCGAGTAATTATGCATCTCATATGATTATGTACTGAATGAATACCTACTGATATTCAATGTTGAGGACAAGATAAAGAGGCGAAAAAACTCATTATTATTATTATTATCATCATATAACGTATCATAAATTTTTCGTTCCTTTGTAAAAATAAAATTTAAAAGCATTGGAGTGTAAATTTATGTTATTTGCACGTGTTCCTTTTTTCAATAGTTCCTTTTGAAGAAAAGGGAACAGATTTTAAGGGACACTCGGGACATTTAAGGTTAATGAATTTATAATCATCTATTAAAAGAGAAAAGAGTCTTTGTAAGACCGATATTTTATGTCGTTAACGGTCTTTACTGTTCTGTTTTCCACTGAAATTCAACAAATTATAAAAGACATCTTTGTTCCGTAGTTTGTTAGTCAATATGATCCCTTTAATACATTTGTTGTTAAAACAACACATGCGTGTATAATGCCGAATGTTACTGGAAAACTCTAAATCAATTTTTACAGACCTATTTATTTCGGTCTGCCAATGCCCGCACGCTTGCAATTAAAAATGTAAGTTTGGATTGGGTAAAAGTGACGTGTGTTATCATTAAAATCTAGCATAAAGAGGATCGCATTAATCATTTAAATCAGTGTTCGAGAGAGATGTTGAAAAAACGTATTTTATCAAAAAAGAAGTGGCAAAATGCTGTTGGAAATGACAGGAAACCAAAAAGATTAAGTTTGAAACCCAATAGCGATGGTGTTTACGTGTGTCCAGTTGTGACATGTGAAAGTGAATGTTTTAAGACACGAAGGGGATGCAGGAAGCACGTTTTTACGAAACATGGGTGGTTTTATTTTTTTCACGAGAAGCCTGACTTTAATACTGTATTTCCTGAATTGGCAACTCGTCTATCCACTCAAGAAAAACAAAAACGATCCTACACTACTTTAATGCCGATGTTTGTAAAAACATGCACGGTTGACAGATTATTTTCAAAATGGCTACAAAGTCCAGATGGAGGAGGTAAAAGTTTATGCCAAGCAGAACAAGTAACAGCCAAACTATTAAAATATGCCAAATTCTGTTGTGATGACGTATCTATTCTCTGGGATGTACCAGAGTGTGTTATCGACTATTGTATTGGATCTGTTACAATGCTTTCCAACTTTGTGGATTACTTGAAGAACACTTGGAAACTTGGTCGTTCTGGAATTATTGGTTATATGAACGCTATTTCTCATACACTTGACTATAGAAGGAGTAATGCCATTAAAAGTGAGAATATCCCTGTGTTCATTGCAGCTGAAATTTACTTAGACAGGGTAAAAAAGTGCTTAGCAAAGCAAATGAGGATTGAATGGAGCACAGTTCTGAGCATGGAATACCTTACGACTATTAATTGTTGGGCTAGTCTTGAACATCTACAAAGTGTTATTCCTTTTCATGCGGACAAATTTTCACAGATATTGATTAACGCCAGTAATGCGACTGCAGTCATTCCAGCTCACGATTTGTCGTTTTGCACTTCGTTTGTCGTAGCTGTATCGTTCCTAATGGTGAAAGCAAGTCGACCTATGACATACCAGTATTTAACCGTTACCATGGTACGTGGGGTTGGAAACGAAGGTGGTATTATCGATCAAACTAAATCCAAGACAAATTATAAATATGGATTTGACACTCTCATTATTTCAAATAGAGTTGTTGATATTTTGAATGGATATATAGCTTGTATTCGGACTAGACTTGATCCCATTTGTGACTATCTTTTAATAACAAAGAATGGGACTCAGTTGAAACAATTAAGTGAGATTTTTGGAAGAATTGTTTACCAGGCTATCGGAAAGTACATAAACCCAACACGATATAGGCAGATTATCGAAACGGAGAGCATGGCTAAACTTAATGAACGTGAGTAAGCTGCTTTATCACGTGATCAAAAGCATACGTCACACGTAGCTAGAATACATTATCAAAAACTTCAATCAGCCGAAGTAGCACGTCAAGGACAACAGTGTATGCAAAAGCTAGTAACTATGGAAAAGGAAAACGATTATTTTAACGATCATTTTACGATATCAGCGTCTAACGAATTCAACAAAAGTGGTGTCGACCGAGAGGGTGAACGAGTGAACGCTCTCCTTGACGTGGCGTTAAACAAGAAATTATCTGTTTCAGAAACAACTAAGGATAAAGCTACCAAACGACAGGGCAAGGTTTCGTTTTCGACTAATGAAGATTCTTTTTTGTCATATGGTATCAAGAAATATGGCCCTGGAAAATGGACAACGATTTTACGAGATCCGGAATATAGCTTTCATCCTTCACGTAAACCAAGTACTTTGATGATCAGAGCAAAAACTATAAATATGATATAAAATCACATCTTGAGAACATCAGCAATATGACCATTGCCAAGCAAAGATAATAGATACTGCTTCACAGGACTACAGTAAACATACGTATATGCTGATTCATCGATCTTCTTATAAACATATCCATCACTCAAACCATATCCATTGTCAGCCATTATTCTCTTAAGTAAATCTACAGCTTGGCAAATCTTTGATGTTGTCTTTGATGTTGGCTTTGACAAGGGGGGATAAGGGGGGATAAGGACGCTTATGTAAGGTACTAGAATATTTAAGTTCTCATAATTTCTTAAGTCTGGTATGAGTCGGACTTGAGACGATATCTTTTTCTTTAGGACATAAGGAATAAGAGGAGAGAAGAGGGGACAAGGGGGAATAAGGGGGGATAAGAACGCTTATGTAAGGAAATAGAATATTTAAGTGCTCATACGTTCTTAAGTCTGATACGAGTCGGACTTGTGATGATAAATTTTTCCTTAGGACATAGGGAATAAGGGGAGACAAGAGGGGACTAGATGGGATAAGTTGTGATAAGAACGTTGATGTGGGGAACAAGAATTTGTTAAAGAATCTTTGTCTTCGTTATTTCCTATTGTTTGTATTGGTTACAGATTTATTCTGCGTTTTAGGCTCTGTAACCGGGAACAGGAATGGATGAGAAATTTTTTGGTATTCTATATTTCATCGTCACTTATTACAATTTGATCTTGTATTTTATTAGCTTGAAACCTTTTAAATGGTTTGACGTCTTCCTTTTCATTTTCATCATCACTAATAACAATTGTATATGTTGGAATTAAACGAGTCGCAAAAGGCTTTCTTTCCAATATACACTCCTCAGGATTTTCAATTGGCACGAATATATCGACGTCATTATCATTATCGTTTGGCTGACTCTCTGTTTCCAGCAAAGCATCATTTTCTGGTTCTACGTTTTCAAGTGCTTTAATTCTTGTTTCCCAATCTGGAAATCTGTGTTTGAATACATTTTTTCGGAAGGTCTTCCTTTCATAACCGTTCATGTAAAGCCAAGTGTCATACAGAGAATCGGATCCACTCCAACCCACAGTTTTGCGCATTTCATATACCTTGAACACCTTATCATCAAGGTTGGATACCAAGAAACTCCATTGCAGCATCAATAGCAGTACGTTCTCCATGTAATGCACGTCATGTGTTTCCCGTCCAAAATCCAAATGATCATTTTCTATTGACAAAAGCTGATACAAATTTCCTTCTAATTGATCAGCTTCTAAAACTGCATTCGCCACTGCCTTGTCGGATATTATTATGGTATTTTCGGTTTCCAGCATAACACTTGGGACCTGCGAATATCTAAATTCATCATTTCCGGACATCATTGCTGCAGGATCGCAATCAAAATCGTTATAAATTGCCCCAATACCAAGCTCTTCCTCGTTGTTTGTTGTGGCGAATATGGGTGTATCCTTTAATTCGTTAGCCAAATAATAAAACACCTCCATGCAATGTCGCCGAAGCCAAGCTAGAAATTAAAATTGGAAATTCAAACATTGTATTTACCTTGCAAAGGTCACTAATCTACTGAAATTTAAAAGCACAGTCCTCACCGGATACACTTCCATCTTTTTTTGTTAATGCTTTAGTGTTAAAAACTTCGAGTCTTTTACGGACTGCTTCTCCATCACTGTTATCACCAAAGTCAGGGTAAACATTTGTGGTAATAAAAAACCGCTGTTATAAATATATCGCGATGCTTCTTTGTGCTTTTGTGGAACCATAATCAAACCACCTGCAAAAAGATCAAAACGAAATTCAAGCGATTAGTCCTGTGTTTCAGGATTTCGTGTTTGAAAGGTAGAAGTTACCTTGCAAGATTCTTTTAGCATCTTCACACGAAAGACTGTTGGACGTCCATTCGTCCATAAACACCACTTGAGAATTATTGTTGATCATGTGGCCAGAAAACCTTCCGTCTTCAACGACACCAGCTATGTAACGGGAGGGAATAATACCTAAAATGAAGCTTTTAATATTCAAAACTAAGAACAAAACTGAGAGAACTAGGGAGCAAGCAATAATCAATTATATACCTTGAAATGGGCAAAACCAACTTGTTTTACCGCTGTCTGGTGGTCCAACTAAACACAACTTCGGCTCTTTCATGGGAAACTTGCCGTGCATAAGTATCTGATAATACTTCTGGTAGAATCGCTTTCGAACCACCGGATCTGGAAAACTGTTCTCTACGCCTGAAAAGAGTATCATTCAGAGACGGAAGTTATTCATTAGGAGAAGAACTAATGATTCAATATAGTAAATGATTATACACACCTTCAATGAACTTGACAGGGTATGGAATTACACCTTCATCGTACTGGTACCGTATGAAAGCACGTGGAGATCCTTTCAGATAACGAGGATTCTTTTCAAATTTTTTGCCTTCAATGTCAAAGCAGTAATTTTCGTTTACTTCTATGTAGTTGTAGTCAATTACCAGCGGTTCAATAAGGCGACACGAACTTTCAGACAACAATGCCGTCAAAGATGACACAAATGGCGTGAGAACATCAGCAATATGACCATTGTCAAGCAAAGATAATAGATACTGCTTCACAGGACTACAGTAAACATACGTATATGCTGATTCATCGATCTTCTTATAAACACATCCATCACTCAAACCATATCCATTGTCAGCCATTATTCTCTTAAGTAAATCTACAGCTTGGCAAATCTTTGATGTTGGCTTTGTTTGCTTTATAGAAACTGAATATGCATCTAAATATGTGTAAACAAAAAGGAAACATTAGATAAATAGGACTAATTAAAAAATTTAAGATGACAAAATTTTAATAACATGTTACCATTGTCTGCAAGATTCTTTAAGGACAACTGGGTAGAAAACTGCATCTTGTTTACGCCTTCAATCAGATTTTCCCTCGTTTCCATGTCCAGGCTCTTGCAAAGCACAATTTCTGCAGGTTTTCCAGACGAAAGCACTTCGCCATGCAAATTAACATTTGCAATTGGAAATCCGGATTTCCCTGCTTCTTCTCTGATAATTTCTTTTTTGGATAACTGAATAAGTTCAGATGCTTTTAGTGAGTTCCAGTCCTTTAAAACAACAAACAATGAAGCAGCATATGCATCCAATGATGTTTTGCAGCCTATAAGTCAAATTTCAAAATATATATGATAAGAAAATATTGAATTGAAAACGTGACAGCTAAAACTAAGGAAACTTTTACCTCTTCCTTTCACAATCTTGCAGCTTTGAAGTTCAAGGCCAGACCCCATGAACAATTTAGCAAGTATATCTTCGTAAGAAGACAAGCTACATTCTAGCCAATCAAGAGCTATCCAGAAGGACAATCCTGGCTCCTTGACGTTTCCTTCTTCTTCACTGTCAGGAATATTCTCCTGTTCACCGTCACATGATATTTGGATACAATCGGTGACACGATATAAGCCCTTAAAGCTTTCTTTAATGTAGTGTTTTTAATACATCTTTTGACACTAAATTCAGAAGACATACTAATTCTGCTTTCTACCAAGTTTGATTCATAAAATGGAACACTTTTTTTCTTATACGGTTATAAATTATTATTATTATTATTATTATTATTATCTTTCATATTTAAACAGGTTGACTTAATCAGTAAAGTAAATACAAATACTAGTATCAATAAAGGACCTGTCCTCTAAAATGAAATTAATGCAGAAGGTGCATTGGAGTGGTGCATGCACCTTTTCCATAAATTTCATTTTAGAGGACAGTCAAAGGCGTAGCAAGAGCTCAGTCAAAATTTGTGGAGGAGGGTTTAGTCATTTAAAGTAGAAAAGAAAAACGTGCAAGTAACCTAATCGACACTTAAGACTGAAAAGAAATATCATAACGTTGGACTCCTCCACTTTGGGAGTGTTCGTAATGAGGCTTGATTAACAACGTGACTCATTTTGATTTTTATATCTCTCTTATTGGGGTCAATATAAAAAACAAAGGGAATCCATAAATCTGGGGAAAAATTAGTCAAGGACCACTTGAATAAGTGATTTTCCTCGAGAAAAATTTTAGAATTTAAACACTCTTTTTTCAGTCATTTTTTATGAGTATTTTACGGGTCTTGTAGTCAGATAATAACTGGGGGGGAAACAAATTTGATTAAGTTTAAAACCGGCGAAAATTTCGAGAGAAAGTTTTTAATTTTTTCTTGAGAGTGGATCCAGGATTTCTGACCCGCTGGTTTTTTATTGGCTTGAAAGATGTATTAGAATGCACTTTTATCGAATGTAATAAATAAAGCTGCTGGAAAGACTCATTTTCCAGGTTGTTCCAGTTTTTCAGGATTCTCGGCATTTTTTTGTAAATGGAGAATTATACAAGTATACAAGTTTCCGGAAGTAGGCACATGGTGCCTTTAACACCAGGTTCAATCTTTAACGATCTGTCGATATCGCGTTTGTTGACAGGCCGTTGTTTCAACGAGATTCAGATCGATATCGAACATAATACCAGCACTTTTCCATAACTTATCGAGTCGACTTTTGAAGGAATTAAGAGATGGTGCTTGCACAAGGTCCGGTGGCAGGTTGTTCCATTGTTCCGCAACTCGATTTTTAAACGAATACTTTATTACGTCGTTAAGACATTTTTGTCGGATGATGTATGCCAATTGCGGGTAGATATGTAAGAAACAAACCATATTCGTAGACATTTTATTTTGGACATTTTCTAAATGAGTTTCTGACGTCATAAGACATTGCTGACATACATACGGTATATTTTGTAAAAAAATATTCACTTCTTTCTCAAATATAATGATTGAACCAACAATCTTGAAATTTTAATGGTAAGCTAACTTCATAAATAAAATCTATAGCACAAATAAAAAAATGTGCGTGTTTAATATCGATAATCTCGACACGCGAGAACTCATTATTGGAAAAATATCAATAGACCTCATTCAGGAAAGGTCTATTGATCCGAGATAATTCGTACTTGGCTGATGACGATATTTTGGTAGTGATTGCAAAATAATATGATTGCAATCTGCTAGTCAATACATCCAACTTCGTTTTTTTATGTAACATATTATTACATAATATTTGTGAGTTTATTACTAACGGGGGATACTGACTTTTTTCTGCATCTGCACTGAAATATAATTTACATTGAACCTTTACATTGACCGAGGGTTTAATTTTCCCGGTACAACTGCACAAAACAGTCAGTTTCCCGTTTATTATTACCTGGTCAAAACACTTTCTTTAAATGTTTATTGGCGACACGTTTATTAATAATTTTTATTTCAAATAGTGGAAGCAAGAATTCAAGATCATTAAGTTATCGATTTTATATTTGATATTTATAAATGATGTTCAATCACTTTGCGAAAAAACATTATGATGGCTATTATGTTTCCTTAGTTTGAAGTTTGAGATGTTCAAACAGTGCTTGGAAAGTGTTTTTTTACCATTTTTAGCGGGCAGTATCGATCTGTAATCACTGGTTTCTAAGCCAATCAGATTCGCTGATTTTCTGTAATAACTCCTTTCGTAATACTTTCCAGGTAATGATTAGTAATTATCCCTTATTATTGAAGCTACCAATAGAATGATTACAATTTTGACATTGAAAACGAGGTTGAATTTACTGATTAGTTAAGAAAACGTTAAGAAAATATGTTAAGAAAATATGTTTAAACAGAAATTCGGGAAAGCTGTATTCCCTATTTACTTAACGAAAGAACTTACGTCTCTCGTTAACGCTATATCATCCGCCGCTACACATTCACATCTGAATTCCTTCGATCAAGCTCTACTAATGCATGTTTAATAGCTGAACCAAAGCAAAGTTATTCAGGCGAGTCCCAAAAATGCCAAAAACGTGGATAATCGGTGCTAGTTACAGTGGAGATCATTGGTACACACAAAAGGTTTTCGCTGCATAACGTCGATTGTTACGTTGTCACAACGGTTGCTGAGACTGAGGGTTTTCTTCAACGTCGTTTACATGATGTTGGCGTAGCAACGTTTCCGAAATGTTGTCACAATGGCAATGAAGAAGAAGAGGATAATAATTATATTCACAAGAAAAAGGACCCAAAGAGAGCGAAATTATTCCAAGTATCTGAAGAATTGTCACCTTGTTTATCGGGTGTATACTTTAGTATGTTGAGAAAATCTGACATAGGATACTACCTCCGGTTTTTTTTTGTGGTTGGCAGGTCCAGCCCCTAAAAGATAAATAGGCTTTCAGAATATATGTAAATTTCCGCATGACTTAGGAGGTAATCTCAGACAAAAGAAATTGTCAGATAACGTAACACAAATTAAAAAATTACCCGTTGTCAAGAAAAGCGTTGTTTCCACTATCGTAGATAACGGAAACAGAGTTTCTTTGCGTATTCTGCATCACTGTTGGATGCTTGGGGGAGCGAGTCAGCGCATGCGCATTCCGACTCGTATATAAGTCGGATCTGGTTCACAACAAGCTCTCTCTCGTCACTTGGTTTGAGTATCTTAAACTGTTAAGATGTCGTCCGAAGAAGCGAATTTAGAAACCAGAATGGTCGACATCGTGGAGAAAGCCTTGGAACGAAGTCAGGAGCAAACCCTGCTGGCAGCTTCGACGGTCGCTGAAAAGGTTGCTGAGAAGTTCTTGCAGAAACAACATCAACAGGTCGATCGAGCTTTGCAAGAGCAGCGATCGTCAGCCAACCTAAAAGGAAAAGGCAATTTACGACAATTTGAATTCTGCCAAAACGTCATGGACAAGCTCGATGAAGCCTCAAGTTTGTCGCAGAATAACGTTGTAGCTGCAAAGGAAATGTTAGAGGAAGGTAAGAAGCTTGTTCGTAAAAGGATGAAATTGATTAAGTTAGCCGACAGGGAGGATTGGGCAACTGTAAATGAATATTTGAGCGATAACTTAGCTTCTGATTCGGAAGACGAAAAGTTAATAAACAGAGCCATTAGATCTGCCGCTGCAAAACGCGAAAAAGCAAGAAAATTAAAACGGACAAATCAACGATCTTTTTCCGAAAAACAAAATTTGTTTGGTTGGTCTTTTCAAAGACACTTTATTCCTAAAAGAGATTTTCGTTTGGACAACAAAGTTTGTTGGGGATGTGGAAGATATGGTCATTTGAATTATCAGTGCCCCAATTCAAGGCCTAATATATCTAGTAATATGCCAAACAACAGCTTAAACGTGAGCGAACTTAAACGCTGAGGCACCTACTTTGCTTATAGTATAATTCTAGTTAACTTTTGTGTTTTTCTTAATTCATTGTTAGAAAGAAACTGGGAGCTCGAGGAAGGTTGTCACAATGGAAACTCTGTAGTAGGAAGCCTCAGACAACATTTTAAATTTTGGGAAAGTGAATTGGACTCCTCACCTTTTGTTTTAACCATGATCAAAAATGGCTATCGTTTGCCTTTTGCGGTTCATCCTCCAAAATTCTGTGCCAAGAATAACGCTTCGAGTCTAAAACATAAGAAGTTTGTTGAAAACAGCATCGAAGAATTATTAGCACAAGGTTGTATCGAAGAAGTGAAACTCATGCCTTACTGTTGTAATCCTCTGACCGTCGCAGAACGCCAAAATAAATTACGGTTGGTTCTAGATCTACGCCATGTCAATAAACATTTGGAATTCCCTAAATTTAAATACGAAGATTTAAAAGTAGCTTCGAAACATTTAGAGAAAGGTGATTTTTTCACAACATTCGACCTTAAAAGTGGATACCATCATATACCAATTCATGACGACGACAAAACATTTTTAGGCTTTTCGTGGACATATGAAGATGGGACAGTGAGGTTTTTTCAGTTTGTTGTTTTGCCTTTCGGTTTAGCGAGTGCATGTTATGCATTTACAAAACTAACAAGGCCATTAATAAAACAATGGCGCAAGCAAGGTATTCGTTGCACAATGTATTTAGATGATGGGATATCCAGTGCAAAATGTTTCGAACTGGCACGTAATCATAGCACCATTATTCAAAGTGATCTAAACAACGGAGGTCTTCTAATAAACGTTAAGAAATCTAAGCTCATACCATCACAAGAAGGAAAGTGGTTAGGGTTCAATATCGATACAAGATGTATGAAATTCTTTGTCCCTGACGATAAAATTCATTCTGTTCTTCAATTGCTTGAAGTAGTCTCCAATTCGCATTCGACCAATGCAAAAACCATTTCTAGAATTGCCGGAAAAATTATTTCAATGTCATTAGGAATCGGTCCTTTGACAAGGCTATTTACAAGGCAAATGTATCGTTTTATCGATTTGCGATCATCTTGGTACGAACCAAAACTTATCGACAAGCTATTACAAGAAGAGATTTTATTTTGGCACAGAAACCTAAAGTCTAGAAACGGATTTCAAATAGTAGACAACCATTTTACATCCAAAATTGTTTATTCAGACGCTAGTGACACAGGATATGGAGGTTACGTAGTGCAAAAGCTTGGAAGTGTTGTAGCTAGAGGTGATTTTACTTCTACTGAACGGAGAGAAAGTTCAACTTACCGCGAGCTCTTAGCTGTAAAACTCATTCTTCAGTCTGTTGCTGAAAAACTCAGAAATGAAAACGTGCTTTGGTACTCTGATAATGCTAATGTTTCGAGAATAATTCAAGTCGGTAGCAGGAGACCTCATTTGCACAAATTATCCTTAGAAATTTTCGATCTCTGCTTACAGAATAATATAAGGTTACAACCTTCGTGGCTCTCTAGAGAACATAATGAACCAGCCGATTCTATTTCTAAAATTAGTGATACTGACAACTGGGGGATTGACATGGAAACGTTTGAGTATATTCAAACACAGTTTGGTATTTTTACTGTTGATCGTTTTGCCGATGATTTAAACAGAAAGGTTTCCTTCTTCAATTCCAAGTTTCATTGCCCCAATTCTTCAGGTGTAGACGCCTTTACGTACGATTGGTCTGAACATTTTAACTGGTTATGCCCCCCAATCGCTTTGATCAGTGACGTTATATAAAACATGCAAAAAGATGTAAAGCAACAGCTGTCTTGTTAGTTCCCATGTGGCAATCTTCATACTTTTGGCCGTTATTAACATCAGATGGGAAAACATTTAATAACTTCATTCGCGATTATTTATTATTAGATCCATATTTTTATAATTTTTCAGCCAGAAAATCAGTGTTTAATGGTTTTGCTAAATTTTTGTCCCTAGCTTTGTATATCGACTTTTCTGTCTAACATGGAAACGTTTGGAAATATGACTATTTTTATCAACACTTTGTTTATTACGACACGTTGCTAGTCCTGTCACTACATAAGAGGGTGTTTTCTGCTTTTTTCTCCACGTGAATGTTATTTCACCGTACGGGTGTGTAGACGTCTGGAGTTAATTTTACGCCCGACGGGCTGTTTAATAATACTTTTGGTACGCCATGTTGCTTACTATCTCATTGTAAGGCCTCTTTCTCTTCACTTGAGCGATATCCATACGGGTTTGTAGACATATTGAGCTAAATTGATGCCTGATTGGTAGATTGGCAGGACTCTTGAATGAGTCATCGCCGGACGGGCGTATGGATAGTACTCTTGAATGAGTCATCGCCGGACGGGCGGATGGGCAGGGGTTGTGAGTGAGTAATCGCAGAACGGGCGTGAAAATATTAGGTAATAATAAATAGTAGGATTTTCTAAAATCTCTCTAATAGATCATATCAATATCGGCATCTGGAATAAGTTGGATTCTATTCGCAAAAGTTCCCTTAAAAGTAAGGCTGCCAATTTACCAAAACTATTTCAAGCCGCTTTCGCACCAGATACAATAAGCAAATATAAGAGAGCTTGGCATAAATGGGTTGAGTGGACATCACAATACGAAGAAGTTCAACATTGCCCTGCAGATCCTTTCTTCGTTTGCATATATTTTAACGATCTGGTACAAGAAAAGCACACTTCTAGTGCGATTATATCTGCATTATGTGGAATCCGATGGGGGCACATCAATGCAGGTTTTGATCCTCCCACCGATCATCCTATTATTAAACTAGCTTTTGAAGGTGCTAAAAGGCTCGCCAAAAAAGGAAAAGGACATCAGAAAGAACCTTTTACTGCGGAGCTTATAACAGCTCTCATTTCAAAATTTGGAGCTTCTACTAATCTGATGCATCTTCGATTTATTGTCATTTGCCTTTTAGGATTTTCCGGATTCCTTCGAATAAGTGAACTTTTAAATTTAAAAATCAAAGACCTGAAAGAGAAGTCTGATTCTTTTGAGATATTTTTAGAAAAGTCAAAAACAGATCAACTTCGGGAAGGCCATATTGTTCATATTGCAGCCACTGGAACATTGACTTGTCCAGTACTCTGGCTCAAGAAGTTCTTGAGGATAACTTCCCTCAGCCAAGAGCCTAATTCGTATTTAATCTGTCGATTATCAAAAACTAAAAAGGGACACAATGTATTAGGATCTCAAAAAATTTCTTATGATGCTGCACGAAAAACATTTCTGGAGCATTTGGACGCAGTCGAACCCGGCGCAAAAGAAACGTTTGGTCTCCATTCTTTGCGCTCTGGTGGAGCCAGCGCGGCAGCAAATAACGATGTTCCAGACCGGCTAATAAGTAAACATGGCAGATGGTCCTCTAATTCTTCTCGTGATAGGTACATTAAGGATAGTAAGAAGAAAAGGTTGAGTATTTCAAAGTCTTTAGGCATTTAAAAAATAATAATCCTCTTTTGCTCTCTCGTCATGTTATACCAACCAAGACGAAAGAACCAATTCTTCCATAATTGTTGTTTTCTATTATTTCCCTGACTGTTGAGAAGAAGTGGAAAGAAGCGTTGTTTCCACTATCGTAGATAACGGAAACAGAGTTTCTTTGCGTATTCTGCATCACTGTTGGATGCTTGGGGGAGCGAGTCACCGCATGCGCATTCCGACTCGTATATAAGTCGGATCTGGTTCACAACAAGCTCTCTCTCGTCACTTGGTTTGAGTATCTTAAACTTTTTCGTTTTCTTCGAGCTAAATAGTTTTTTAGCATTAATGTTTATTCATTGATTAAATTGATTATCTTTCATTTTTCTTTTTCATACCGGATCGTCTGCAACACTGGATTGTACAAACTTTCCCACGAGAAAGAAACGCATGTCTTTCCTGACAAAAAGAATACAGAAAGATTGCAGAAATGATGCAGACGATAGTGTTAATGATAATCATAATGTGACAGACAGAATAAGACACCCTTAAACTTCGGGGGTATAGGCGACTAATGCAATTGGTTCGAAGACGATGTTTCCTCTGAGGGGGTTTTTCGCTGCCGGCTAGTCGCCATGCAGGAGATTAAGTGTAAACGATACGTTTTGATTAAGTGTAAATGATACGTCATGTTATACCAACCAAGACGAAAGAACCAATTCTTCCATAATTGTTGTTTTCTATTATTTCCCTGACTGTTGAGAAGAAGTGGAAAGAACTTAAGAAACTCAATCAAGAAACTTTTAGAACAGTCATCCTAAAAGCACAAAATATATTTGGTGTTTTTTTAAAGTTCCACAGACAAAAAGTATAACTTTTCTTACAAATCTCTATGATTTTTCATTGTCATTCTTGGTGCTGAATAAAATACACAGAAAAAACTATAGCATGGCCACGTATTTGGGTCTCAAAGGAACCCTGAAAAGGCTAGTTACAGAAACTACTTAA
The DNA here is from genome assembly GCA_039566895.2 of Turritopsis rubra. Lineage (NCBI taxonomy): Eukaryota > Metazoa > Cnidaria > Hydrozoa > Anthoathecata > Oceaniidae > Turritopsis > Turritopsis rubra. The sequence goes on along the minus strand of CM077617.1, from coordinate 8,669,556 downwards.
AATTATATAATTCCGACTGAATTTTTTGTGTCTAACACTCCTTTTGAACTACATGTTTTGAAAGAAAAACCTCCAATTCAAAATAGATATTTTTCTGAGGCGTGGAGTTGGCTGCAATAACTTTGAAGTAATGTCGAAGGTTAGGCAGTTGTTGTCAGATTAACTCCACGTTATCAAAACTATATTGTGGGAGACGTTGCTTTTAAGTATATTGTTTCAAAATGGTCCCCTAATGTTGTCTAAACGTCATATACCAAACGTTGCAGCAATGTCGAAATTGAGTCGGTTGTTTTAACGTTATAATCGCAACGTTGTATTAACGTATTAAAGCCAAGTTGCTTGTTTTAACGTCATACGCTGAACGTTGCTACAACATTATCTGAACGACGATAAGAGAACATTGTTTTTTGCTAGATGTTTTAACTTAATAAATGTTGTATTTTGATTTGTCGTGTTGCTGCAACATCACCTGACCAACGTTAAGATAACCTTATTTTCTAATATGTCGTGTTAACGTTGTTTATGAGACGTTCTATAAACGTTATGTTGAGGTTAGTTGTTCAATAGTTACACGTTTTACGTCGCTACAGCGTTGTGCTCACGACAATTAGAATATAGAGATTTGACCTATGAGAATTTAACTGTAAATCTACCCATCCGTACAAGGAGTATGTGTCTGTTATACGGGGGAGATGTCCGCTTTATAGAAATTTCGCTGTACTAACACACAAACCAATTCCATGTGCGGCTATATTATAAGTTTTTCGTCTTGTTACGAGACTTCTTCAGTTAAAATAAGAAATATTGCCATAATGTGTGGGCGTATAAAAGATCTTCCCAATGTCATTCGTAAGTTTCTTGCTCTTCTTTTTATCCTTCCTAATAATGTACATTCTAATTTTAATCCACCAGCCACAGCTTTGTCATTATCTGCGATGGTTATGTATATTTAAAGAGGCTGACCCGCTCATTTTTTTCAATCTGCAGAATAGATTAAGCTAGCTTTCCATGCAAAATCATAAACATTAAAGTCATAAAGATTTTTGGTTCATTCATTACTTGAAAGTGAATTATTTTTTGTACCAAAGGGTATGTATTGTTTCTACAGCAATGTCTTATGACGTCAGAAACTCATTTGGAAAATCAGTGTCTTTTCAAAATAAAATGTCGTTTAAAATGTCTGCGAATATCATTTGTTCGTTACGTGTTTAACCTGTTATCGGCTCTAGTTATGGGTCGTCCTCTATAAACCGATTTTTCAAGAATTATTTAAAAAAAATTGCTGTTCTCACTTCAAAAACTGCGTAATGAAAAACGACAAAATTCGAACAGGTCCTGAAACTATTCGTACAGTAACTTTTGAAAGTCGATCAAATAAATGGTAATGAGAATTTTTCCTTTCGAGTTCAACTTGTTACGTAACAGAGTTATTTATGCGACCGTTACGTAACAGAGTTATTTATGCGACATAAGTGGTCTTGTAATTTGTAAGATAAATTTCGAAAGAAAAACGCTTTATTTATATTTAATAATATTTCGACATTTGTTATGTCATCTTTAGTTCAATTAATTACATACAACAACTAATTAGTAATATATATACGAAATATTTAAGATGTTAATTACAGTTATTGTCCAGCTGGATCTTTCATTCACTAAAATAAGTGTTGAGTTTGTGTCATATAGTGTTCACTGTGATATATACACCCTCTCTTTTTATAAAAATCCACTAGGCTCATATAAAAATCCATTATTGCTCATTATGTTTCGCCATTTTGAACCTACTTTGTTTTTTTTGTTGTTTTGTTGTTGTTGTTTTTATCAGTTTTCACATATCAATTACCAAATATCACAACCATGCGCAATAAAATGTTTACGTCACGAAGCAAACTGAAACATTTCGAAATAAAGTTTATAAAATCACCATAAAAATTATCATGACTATACAGTGATGACGGGGATTTAGTTGATTCAAATATTTGGACAAACCAGCTATTATTAACTGTTACGTCACAAGGGAATCGAAAGTCGATTTATCCCCCAAAGTACCATGAGAAAAGAAATTTTTTCATGAACTGCTGAGAGTTAATCACCAAAATATCATCTTTAAATTTCTTTCCGGGTTACATAAGGATTTGAAGCTAGATTTTTTTAATAGACTTAAAAAAACATCGGTTTTGTTTACCAATCGCTGTACTCCATAAGCTAAACGCATATAGAAACCATCCTCGTGGATGTCTTTAATGCAGCTTTCCAAAGATCAATAATTATTTGTTTTACGCAACGGTATAAGAATTAAATTTCTATCAATTCGTACCCAGGCCTCTATGTGACCATTTTATTGGTTCATAATACGTGACACTCTGCCGTTAAGCCGATAATATCCTGATTATATCTTCAGCGGATGATCGAAAAGCTCTGCGATGGTGTTTAGAATCTATTATTTAGAAAAAAAATATCATTAAAAACAATTCACCACTGCGTAATGACAATTTTAATTCAATTGGAAAAAGTCGAGAATCATCTTCCGAATTAAACGCTTGTCTAAATACTAAACACGGATTCGTACATCGAACATAAAAAAACAAAGTAAGTTGATAGTAATATGTTTTACCATTTATTTTCTGTTTACAGAATTTTCTATTTTTCTGTTGTTTTTTCTTGTCCTAATGTGTCATCAGCTTTTCGAAGCATTCAAACAAATGAAATTCATTTCGCCAACGTTTATGTCTCTACGAAATTGATTTGGTTGGTTCCATAGGGAATTCTGTTATTATCGAAATTTTAGAGCCTCGTTTTTGTTCAACGACAACGAACGAAAATGAAAGATTTCCGAAACGTTTATCATACAAACTAAAGAGGTTAGCCCTGAAAATATCTGAAAATAGTCAATTTTTCAGCAATGGAAAGTTTCTTAATGTTTCTTCATTACCCATTGAAAACCGTATTTAATCCATTATAATCTTCATTGGCGGATCTAGGGTATGTCAAAAATTGTGGAGGAGCACATAAACCTAATTTCGGTTTTTAGTCTGTATCACCAATGGGATTACTTGCACGTTTTTCTTTTATGGTTTAATGGTTAACATTGTCCTCCACAAACTTCGAAATACCCTCTAGATCCGCCTCTGATCTTTCTTATTTGGGGCCTGAAGAAACAATGAAAATATAGGGAAGTTTCTTAGTCAGTCATTTCCCAGCCCTTGAGTTTCTTATATTTTTAACTAGCTGAGCCCTAGTTTCTTTTAAACCGGTTTCTTATAAAGTATGGGAGTCATTTGAGAAGAGTCGTTGGATTTCGCACAAATACTCAAAGACTATCTTATGAAGTTGAAGGTTATTTCCCTGTTTCCCCTACAAGTCAGTTCGATTGTTATTTTTAAATCCAACCATTATCAGACAAAATGATATAGTTCATCTGACAATTCTCCCACAACGTATAGTGAAAATCCTATAGCTAAATTTTGTATGGGAAAGTGAGACTTGAGTCAACCTTTTGCCTCGTTCTTTCAAACTTTATTATAAGACTTTTCACCGCAAATTCATAGTGAGTAGAAATTGTCAGATGAACACAAATTGATCAAACTATACGTATGATGAATTCGCCATATCAGTAATAATAATTAAACAACATTTTTTTTATATAAAATTATATTTATTCAGTAGCTTTTCGGACTACGTCCATCATCAGTGAATGTAAAAAACTCAATTTTTTTATCAAACTATAATTTTGGTACAAAATGTGATATACTTGCATGAGCAGTATTCTTAGGGTTAATAACAATAACAACAATAACAACAACAACAACAATATCAACTCCTCTCAACAAGCAGATTAGATTTAATACTGTTTCTTATCCATTCATTTCGATTCAGTATTTGAAGACTGTATACCATTGACTATAAAGAATTGAACGATGGAATAGTTGTTCTGATGAACCAAACTAAAACTGGACAAGATGTACCTTGCACTGATATGTACACCATTCCTTTTGATGTCTGTTGAAGAGTATGTTGGTCTAACAAAACGCGATCAAAACACTTTCTGGTTGAATGTCTCCTATTTTCTTTGAAAGAACGTAAAGAACAGAAATAACAAAGTTTTGATCGCAGACTAGTGACTAGTCTCATCTTGTCAGACAAACCTATCGTGAAAGATCACAGGGTTTGAGAAAACGAGATTTGCCTTATCAGACCAATACATTCTTGACCTTACATATAAATGCTTCTTATTAAAAATACATTACGATTACTCTTTCTTACAATTCTATACAAAAGGACCTGCAGGAAATTATAGATTTTGAACATGTTCAGTCTCTTTTTAGCTTTTGAATTGATATGACACACAGTTGAAGCAGTCACTTCAATAATGAATCCAGCCGAATGTTTAAGGTTTTAACGTTCAAAATTCAAACATAAAAGTATTCCCTAAGTATTCCTTTCAAGTATTTGGAAGGTATTGAAAATTAAACCAATCCTAAAGAGATTTTAGTGCTAAATAGTCTCATTAGTAACTTTACAACGGTCTATCTTTATGTTTGATTCGATGTTTACCATAGCAATGCTTTGCAACTTTCTACCCTTTTGATTTTGTGATCGAAATCTCACCTTCCATTTCATTCAGTAGGCATTTCATTAGGAGAGAAATTAATTTTGTTTTTGCGTTTTGAGTAAATTTATTATCGACATCTGTGGACCATAATTTTTGTTTCCCCTTTTTAATTTTTTTTTAAAGAAGAATGATTCTAAAGCAATAATTTCTTGTATAAAATTCTCCAAAATTAAAACGACTGAATGAAGTTTCCTGTTCCTTTTAAATGAAATGTAAAGGAGCCTGGGGAAGGGTACGGGCCTGGGGAGAAGTTGGATTCTCACACAATCTCAGTAGAAGACAGAAAACGATTTGTTTAACCTACATGTAAACAAAGTCTTAATATATTTTGGAAAAAAAATTGACTATGGTCATTTTATGGTGGGGATAAACTATATAGTGTTTTCGTGAGATAGTGGAGATTATATTTTCATGAGATAGCGGAGAACAATGTTCATGTTCATCTAAAAAATGGCTGCCGTAGAGATCTGTTTGTTTTTCTCGCCTGCCCCATGCGAAATTACTGAGTTATGAAACTGGTTATAAAGCTCTTTTTTATTTTAACAATTTTTCTTCTGAACATTATCAACTCCTGAAAGAATAACATCTCATAAGAAGAAAAGAAAAACAATCAAAAGTGTGGCAAAGGGGATATCAATCCTGAACTAGATTTAATTAAACTAGAACATTATATGCTGTATTCGAGCAACAAAAAATTTAGATTCAGCGATTTAAGGAAATTGGTCTGAGAGAGATTGAGCACCATTTCATTCACTCTAAGGTCATTCGAAAGTCGCTCTCCTCCGCTGCGTACGGACCTACTCGTTGATGTTCAAAGGCAATCGAAACCAAAACCAAAATAAATATCAACCACAAGTGTTACTTCCTATTCAAAACGTGATATATTGCGTTAATATATAAAAAATTTCATATTCGAGGTAAAAAAATGCTGAATAGATGCATTTCATCTGTTTATTTGTTCATTAATTGTTTTCAAACATTTTTGATTTTATTTTGAGACCATTACGTCAACTTGCATCTACTGTAATAATGACGTCACAGCGTGGAAAGTCGTAAGAATCGGGGCATTGTTTTAAGTAGAGTAAAATTGCTTCTCTTAAATTTCGGTTCCGTGCCGAAAGGGTTGCGACAGTGGTTTGAAAAAAAGGTGGAGAAAACCTAGTGGCAACGTCGTTTTAACGTCCGAACGACGTCCAGACGTGGTAACGACGTCCATATCAACAGCAGATCTATAGGGTAGTCGCAATTTGTGGAGGAGCACATTAACATAATTTCTGTTTTCAGTCTGTACCACCAATGGGCTTATTTACGCGGGGTTTTTTATGCTTTAAAAGCTAACACTTTCCTCCACCACAAATTTCGACTACCCTCTAGATCCACCGCTGCATATAATGTTCAATCGACACCGTGTGTCTGCTGAGAAGGTATAATGAATAATTCTCAGGGGAAAAAAAACCCTTCAAAATTAAAATTAAAGTGTTAAAATACTAAAACATTTCCGAGTAAATAAACTAAACATCTAATCTCTTGAATCACCACTTAAAGCACAGCGTAAAGAAAGTAGCATATGTTTTTTTTGTGGTATGTCAGAAACTTGTCGAACAGGAAAAACCAGTTTGTTGGATGTGTGTTTGTTTTTTTGTTTTTTTGTCAATTTTTGATTGGTCAAGACAAACAATAGAAAATGTACCAATTAATATGACATGATAAGTAATAATGGAAAAAGACAATTCAAAATAACAATTAAAATAAAAGAGGCGAAAGATTGATAGAAAGATATCAATTATATTATTATATTATTATTATATGTCATGTCATTACCAAATGAAACGATCATCCAATACACTTCCTAGTTCGTTGAACACTCGACAGTTCGTTGCAAGCTATACACGTGATTTGACCTGTAAACAAACATGCATTTTAGCGGTGCAATTTCGATTGGTTAAGTGCCGTGCATGGTCCAATCAACTGACCATGTGATCTGAAAATGGAAAACAAACATTTGATCATGCCTTCGAACAATAACGTTGATAGGAGTTCGAATCTTTCTTCCTAACTGCCATCGTTTCAGGTCGGAACATCTTTGAGAGTAGAGGTTGGGTTTGGAGGAGGTGGGTGAGAAGTTTGCCTCATGTTGATACACTCGTTAAGTACAGGTCCTTAAAAGTTACCATATTTCTATTGCACTCCTTCCAGCAAATAATCATCCTTTATTTACTTATTTACTTTTTGTTCTTTATTTTCTACAATTTATGGAAATTCATTTTTTTAGAAGTGTAAACAAGGCTTTCAACAAAACAGTTCACCATGTCTATGGTAGCAACAGATATCAAGGGGCTCTTCAAAATAAGCATCAAAGCCAGACATGACTCGTACTCAGATCAATATAACCGCATCTTCATGATGAAACTTCTACTTGCCTGTACGGTTGTGACGGGCATCAGTTGGTATAACGATAAATTTACTTGCATAGTTCCAGGTAAGTGAGCCAATATTGACTCTTCTTAAACTTGAATATTCGTATATTTTGATTGGGCGGGAGCAAGGCAAGCGTAGCCGACATGATTTTATGATTTCCGACATGAATTCGTTGAAAGTATACGTTGAAATTGGATCGGCTGTCGAATGAGATTACTTGGATCTCATCTCTACATCATTAAATAGACGTCATTTCGACGTCATTTATCCGTCTTCTTGTGGAAGACAAGAAGACGGAACGATCTTGATAGTTTGGGTTGTAAGCTTTCTAGCGAATTGTACTATGAATTCCTATCTTGTGGTGGGTATCGGTAATATGTGCAGATCCTTATTTTTCCGTAACGTACGAGTAAAGGAGTAAGGGTATCGTTACATGATTGTAATTTTCCACATTTAGAAACTCAAGCTACATACGAAGACTTTGGGAAATTTGTCGGAACAACGTGTTGGGTTCAAGGGGTTTACATATACAAAGAAATGCATGATAGACTTGACGATTCGTCGTATTACGGTATACCAAATGTTATTGCTGAAAATGGATTAATAGACGGTAAAATCCCGTGCCAGGCTAAACAAGGAGGGAAATGCGTTGAGATGACCAAAAAGTTTTTTTACCAGGTGAGTTGGACAAATAAACTAAAGAGCAAAATGAGAGAAAAAGATATACAGCCTATTGGTAAATTTGAAATATGTTAATTTCCGTTTGTTCGGAGAGGTGTCCTTTGAAAACATTTTCGAACACATCTGTAAGGTAATTCTCCCCTGCAACTGGAACTTTTCTTTATTCGAACTAATTCGAAAGGTCCCTACTTCACTTAGGATTTCTCTATGGAAATTAAATCGTGCCACAAAAACATCTTGAATTCTCTTAGTTCAACCCCCCACCCCTCCCTCCCTCCCAAACGAAATAACTTGAAAATTACTTGATGCCTTCACTTCCTGTGGCCTCTATAGCAATGATCCTTTATTAATCTAAGTCTCGCTATTTCAAAGATCTCTTCCCCTATGATGACGTATGATTTCTATGTAAATGAATCTCCGTAATTCGAAACTTCTATAAATCGAACCATTTTGTACAGTCTTTTGTTGTTGTTTTTGTTGTTGTTGTTGTTGTTGTTGTTGTTGTTTTTGTTGTTGTTGTTGTTGTTGTTGTTGTTGTTGTTTTTGTTTTTGTTGTTGTTTTTGTTGTTGTTTTTGTTGTTGTTGTTTTTGTTGTTGTTTTTGTTGTTGTTTTTGTTGTTGTTTTTGTTTTTGTTGTTTTTTTGTTGTTGTTATTGTTGTTATTGTTATTATTAAAAAAATAGTATATTCTACTTTAGTACCAAATCATGCCGTTCTATCTTGCTGCACTGGCGATGCTTTATTTTGTGCCATACATGATCCACAAGACTATCAATCACGATTTGATTAACCTTCGCGAAGAGATCAAGAAGGATGAGAAAGACATCGACGGCATCGTTCAACATTACTTCAAAGAACGTAAGAGGGACGGTAATCCGTCGCGGCTGACCGTCCGACAAGTTATGAACGTCTTGGTCAAAATCGGTTATATTTTGGTAAATTTTATCGTGTTCTTTGGTACCGATTCGCTTCTGGACGGCAAATTTTATTCGTACGGTGGCAACTGGTTGAAATGGATGAAACAGAACAATACGGTCCAATTCAATTATATGGGATTCAGGGATTCACCAAAACCAGGTGAGGGGGATCACCAATGCTTGTTTCACCAATCCTTGTTTAATTTAATGTAACTGACAGGTTATGTACACACCAATTGAGGTTTGCCATTATTATGATGTCGCAGACGTTATTTACAATTTCTCTAAGTTATATTCTAAGTTTACCTTCTAAAGTTTGTCTGGGTTAGTGAAGTCACAGTCAGGTTATCCCTCGTTCTTTCAAATGTTTTTATTATTGGACTTTTCACTGTGAATTTATAATGAGGAGAATATGCCAGTGTAACATACTCGCTTGCAGTCCCCGTATCAGAATAACAGCTAAGGAAGTTCATTAACACAAGGGAGGTTTGGATACGAAATTGTATTTCACTGTGTAATGTCAGTGTAACATACTCTTCGCATTTTTATTATCAATCGAGATGTCTTACTGGGGGAGCATCTAAGTTTGCACTTCTGAATACCAATGGTAATACTTTGAATTTTACTCAAATCTTTGATTAAAGGGTCTCGTAAAAAATTGAAGAGTGATTAATTGTGATCATCACTAGCTTGCAGTCAAAACTTGGGTTAACCAGAACATTTTTGAGCATTGCCTCGTTATTTCAAACGAAAACAAGAGATTTCAATAAAAAGTTTTGTGATCGCAGACTAGTAAATTGACAGTCTCCCATAATGCTTTTGGTGAAGTTTGCTATTGTCTCGTAACAACATTAATTGCAAAAGAATACATTTATATTTTCATTTTGATTTAAGGAAACGAACTGTTGCCTCCTTTTGGTTATTGCGAAATGTCCTCACAAGCCAAAGAAAAGAAAATGATCTACAATGACCATCATAAAGTCGTGTGCGAGCTGTCCCAACATATACTCTATCAATATACCTTCATTATCATTTGGTTCGCCGTCGTCATCGGCATTGTCGCTTCTTTTATCGGATTAATAATCCTGGTTATCAACTATGTGATAGGAATTGTCGGAATCAAGTAAGCGACATGATAACTCTTTTTAGTTTGATTTTTTTAATATTTTAATTACAACGACCGTCATTTTCTAACCCTTAAGGTCTTCTTAGACGGTAAACTATTATGAACTTACGGACAAACTTATTTCATAATAGAAATTGTTTTGTTTTTTATTCCTCAATTGATTAATGGCATGGTTTACTAAACCCGGTAAAGTTATTTAAAAACCGAAAGGTCCTGTTAGATGGTTAAACTATTAAATAATCATATTATATTAGATAATTATATTATATTAGTTCGAAACTTTTTTCATAATAGAAATTGATTTTTTTTTTCTTCGTTGGCGCCAATTAATTAATTTGTTGAATAACTTAGATACACGATAAACGGTTCTGTAAACTGATCTATTTTAAATAAATTTTGAGTATAGTCTATCAAATAATTTACCGTCTATATATAAAAAATATATATATTATAATATATATATATATAATAATTATATATATATATAGGATTTTTATAGATTCATTGATAAAAAGTTTTCTAAAAAAACTGCAAATGTTTCTCTCTTATAGCCGCCTTCGAAGCAACGACCCCCGTTCAAAGAAATTGTTTTCATCGTTAACGTACCGTGAGGTGGAGTACTTAGAATTCATGCGCAAAAAGGATCAAACTGTCTACGGTGAAGTGTTGGATAAACTACGCGAAAGAATACTGGGTTCTCCAGCGGAGAGCGTTGGGTCCAGTTACGATCATCCACCAAAGAGCGATTACCCGATGTATCCGATAAAACGGAAAGGAGGAGGAGGTCCGTATGCCTTGTAAGCTGTTGTTGTGAATATGTCATGTCCGTTTTTTTTAATAGACAATCATTTCACTGAGACAGAGAGAATTCCTTGAGCAGTTAAATACATTCTGAATTCTGTCGGGAAGGTTCAAGAAGGTCCACAAGCTGTGTTCCATATAAAGCGCAATTTCAAGCTATTTTTTATTGCACCTTTTTTCTGTTTTAAACCGTTTGTTGAAATTCTCTTTTGAAAAACTCATCAAAATATGTTTGAAAGGTATATATTTTCATAGAATTGTCATGTCGAGCAGCCTTTGTATTATGGTTATTGGTAAATTCTCTAGCCTGTTAAGATTTTTTGTATTGTTGTTTTTGCTTACTGTAGTTTGTGTTTTGCAAAAGAGGGAATGAAAGTTTTGTTGAAAACATAGAGTATTTGCCTTCCTTTTATTTTTATTTTTATTTTTCAAACGGCAGTGTAATTCGGATCCAAACATTGTGCTTCCTGTGATCTCTTTCTTTTCCGTTACTTTTTTAAAATACCGGTCCCTTAGACGGTAAACTATTACATAAATTATGCTGAAAGTGGAAACTTTTTCTTCATAAAAGAAATAGATTTTTTTATTCCTCAGTTGTTTAATTTTTTTGTAGAAATTTCGAAAAGTTAAAATAATCTTGGCGTTATTACCCCTGTTAGTCCGTGAACTTAATGACAGGAAGCGTTGGGAACAAGGTTGTGTGTGGGCGTGCAAGGATTTAATGCCCCTTATTTGGGCGCAGGTATACCTCAACCGCCATCTTAGATACCAATCCTTTCCTACCTTCTCTAACAGAAAATCAAAACAATCAACCGTTCATAACACTAAAGCGGACGAGGTATGATCAAATTTGTCAAATTCGACTAATTTGATCGTGTCTCGGCAGATTTTCAATTCAAATTATTGGATTCGCCATGTTGAATTGGTTGGACATGTTGAACTTTTTACATTTGTCGATAGTGACGTCAACCAATCAGCTTCTTTAAAATTGTATTGAAATGAGTTTAACCAATCACGTTATGTTATGCTGACGTTTGAAAACATCCAAAAAAAGTTATCTTACAAATAATTCGATTTCAACAAATTCGACAATACTTTCTAATTCGACAAATTGACAAATCGACAAACAAATTCCATTCCCCAAATTTGATCGTGTATTGCGGGTTGCTGCTTTAAACTCATTTCCCAATGAACAAACAAAATGTGTAAGAATCGACCCCCCACCCCACCTTGAATCTTGACGTTCGCTGAAATGATGACATTCTTCTTAGATAGAAAAAGGATTAGTCTATATGTTCGTGCGTCCTTGTTTCCCTGAAAACAGGCATTTCAATTAATAATATCAGAACTCATTAATTTCTAATGTGTTTTTATGAAAAACTATTTTTTGCCTAAAGTATTCAAAAAATGTCATTTTTTATATTATTACAAACACTTGACAGGATATTAATTCCTCATTGTAAAATATTGTATGCTATAATTAATGTTTGGGACATCGAGACCAATCCTCTTATTTTTCAAGTAAATCTGACATTATGCAGCATAGCGTGTGGTTAACGAAAACATGATACAGACAGATTAAATCTCACAGAAATGAGTGGCTACAGGGAAAATCGAAATAACCATTGTTTTGAAACATGTGGTCGTATATGTTGCAGGACTAAAAGTTGATTGGGTAAGAGGTATGCGTTAATACTGCGGCAGACGAAAAAAATGTAAACGACACAGAAATCACATGATCACCGATGTATCACATGATCTCCGCATGTGATACAGCTTCTTAAAAATAGAATCAGGGAAACCCAAGAGCAAAAGCAAAAACATCCATGTGCTGTGTATTATCATTGAGATATTATCTGGAAAAATTGTCTCTTTTCTCGCAACTTTGAACCCATGCTCTTTCGCCTTTTTGATATACGGACGAACGAATCTTCTTGGAAGATTTATTTTACTTTATTTCTTTACTTTAGTTCCTTTGTCTAATGATATCATGTTTCCACGGATACGCAGTGGGCAGCGGCGGATCCAGGGTATGTCGGAAATTGTGGAGGAGCACATTAACATAATTTCTGTTTTCAATCTGTATCACTAATGGGCTTATTTGCACGTTTTTCTTTTATGCTTTAATAGCTAACACTCTCCTCCACAAATTTCGACTACCCTCTAGATCCGCCACTGGTGGGTCCGACAATAAGAACAGCGGTGATTCATCTTCAAAATTGCACTTCCAAAACAATAATCCAGCTTTATTTTTAGATCAGTGGTTCTGATACGTAACGTTATTAGTCATAAAATTTAATGGCCCACAAGACATTACGCCATTTCATCATGCAAAAGAACGTCATTATTATTTTAATCTTAAACAAGGCTACGGCTAACAAAAGTGATTGAGTAAACGCCCCCGCCCCCGCCCCCGCGTTTATTTAAAAATCAAACATTTCTAGAGGCTTTTATCGTAAGTCAAGGCCAATCTCCACTGGGCAGAAAATGTCGAGTCGGGCGATTTTTATCGTTGCAGTGAAAAGTAGAAGTGGTGAGAACCAATACATTACAGTATTTCATATATTGACTTGGTCAAACTAAATAATATGATAATGACTAGATGGTAAGGAGTGTTTTTATGGAGATGAGCTAACCCAGTGAGGCGTGCTGGCTCGTTTTGCCGAGATCTCGCTTGTATTAAGAAATTCTTATATGGAACGAGATCTCGGTTGATTTTCCAGAGAACTCACTAAAGTGAGATGAAAATATCCATGTAAACACGCACAAGCTGGATGGCTGAGTTTATTTCTTATGCGCATGCGGAATTCAATTTTGAGAAATAAATCAATAGGCTGTTTCATCGATTAAGTTTTAATCACATAAACGAGAAATGAAATTCAACTCGGATAAGCGGGTCAGCCCGCGCAACCAGACTAGCTCACCTCCATATAAACACCCCCTTCTTAGTTCCAAAAGAAACAACACAATAACGCGGGTAGGGGATGTGTGGCATTCTTTGGTCATTGTTTGGATTAGATTGACGAAGATATTTAATTAAATTAAGGTGCAAATATTTCCAAAAATAACAATCTGCACAAAATACGTCAACCGATTTCAACCAATTTTCATTTACAAATATTTTCAACATTTTGCATTGTGCATTATTGGTCCTTATTCCGCCAGTCCTTAGTGGCGTTAATCTTAATTTTATAACTTACGTCGTCAAATCGAGTCTTAACAGCACAGCGTTATTATATAAGTAGTTGAATGTCCAAATTTGTCCTTATCAGAATTAGGACCGGCGGGATGAGGGAATTATAACATTTTTAATTGTGCATAGTTTATCTACGGAAAAATCAGGAGCGCCTTCCTCATAAATCACAACATCTAATTCGCCATTTGAATGACACCATTTGAAATATAACCGTCCAACGTTCGACTAAATCACATTTATTTCAGTATTTCGTAATGCCACGTCAGCGAAATAGTTAGTTCTCTTCCATCTTAGTTATGAGAAGAAAACGATAAAAGTCTCATTCATTTCTGGACAATAGTTCTTTTGTCCTGAAAGAATCGAAAAAGCATTACAATGACTATCTTATCTATCCTATGTGCCTACATACAATCAGTGACAAAATACAATATTCATGGTAAAGTTTGTTTAAAAAATATTTTAAGGAACGCCTGCTCTGTAGAATAATCTATGTTACAAAGAATAATCAATGTTACAAAGAAAAATAACAAAAAAAAAAAAAAAAAAAAATAGAAAAAGCAAGGTGAAATATTTCGTCGAAGAAAAAAAAACTGGAACAGAAAAGAGAAATGAATAAAAATGATAAACTCACAATACGTCAAACACGATATACACCATCGCCGTCCATGATGACGGACGACAGATGACCTGTACTTTAGATGTGCCTAATCAATCCAACATGTTTTTAAGGGGCTACGACATGGTGATCACGTGATTTTAAGATTTGTTTAATTTTTTCTCATCAGCAATAATATTATCGCATCTAAGATCACGTGATTGGTGACGTGTTTTCAAAAAAGTACTGAATGAGAGTTACGAGGAATATACAAAAAGCTAACTATTTACCACAGCACAAACAAAAAACAGTTGTTTATGAGCATTTAAAAAAACCGGGTACAATGCGGTGGAGGGTGACAAAGGCACTCCATGACAGAGATTATAAATATATATGAATCCCTTCATCTAAAAACTGTACAAACCCTGAAAATTCGCGAAATCTTAATAAACTTTTTTTGCAGTAAAATATGAATAACGTCTTTTTAGTCCTCTGAGAATATAAAAAACATTAAAAATACAAAACCACCGGGAACCATGTAATAATGTCGACATCCATTTTCTTTGAGAATACACAATATCAATTTGATCCAAAAACTTTAGTATCCCTTTTCGTCAAATCTATCTTTCGGTAACTGGGGATAAAGTGGTAGATTTTCGCTGTTGGTACCACGTGGAGGATATTCATCGTCCATGGGTGCGTTTGGTCCCAATATAGTTTCACGCAGTTTTTCCATGACTTCACCATACAGGATAACATTCCTCTTTCTCAAGAACTCCAGATATTCAAGCTCACGGAATGTGAGAGCTTTGTAAATTTTCTTGCTGCCAGGGCCACGTGTTCTGTTAGAAAGAAAAGAAACGGCAAACGATGAAAAAGGTGAATTACCGACACAGGTGTGAGCATAAATTATATATTTTAAACACTTTGCACCTACTTTTTCCCGATAAGGTAACCTATAATTTTGAACAAACTTACTTGATTCCGAAAATTCCGATAGCGTAGTGTACCAGTAGGAGAATCAATCCAAGGATAGAAATGACGATTCCAAAAATTAAAGCGAACCATAAAACGATCAAGGCGTATTGATACAAAATGTTTTGGGACAGCTCACATACGAACTTATGTACGTTGTTAACTTGCAGCTTGACGTCCTTAGCTGATTCGTGTACCTCACAATATCCAAAAGGAGGTAAAAGCAGATTTCCTGAAAATGGAAAAACATAAATTTTGTAAGTGAAAACCATATTGTGTAAGATTGATCAAGATTTTTACCAGACATTCATTGTTAAAACTCAACTTAATTGTCACTGATTTTTGTTTGGCTTCTAACCCTATAGAGGTTTGACTATAAACTTTACTTCCGTACAATTAGTATGAAAGCATACCTGGTTTAGGAAAGTCTCGTCTACCCATGTAATCAAAAGCCATAGTATTGTTCAAACGAGACCATTGGACCCATTTCTTGCCATAGCTCACAAATTCTCCATTTAAGAGGCTATCGAGTCCAAGTAATCCCACTAAGTTGGCTATTAGGTATAAAATTTTGATAAGGACATTAAAGATGATTCTGAGCATCATCGTGCGCGATGGATTTAACTTGTTGTTGAAATAATGCTTTGCGATTTTGTCGGCTTCCGGGTTTTCTCCTTTGACAGCATTCTTTAAACTGATCAAATCGTTATTTGCCGTCCTGAATGCGACATACGGCAAGTAAAACAGAATCGACATGGCGGCAATAAAGAAAGGCATCCATTGATACTAAAAAGATAAAACATGAGTAAATTCACAATGACATCGAATTTGTTAATTTTGAAGTTTACCTTTTCGGTAAATTACACGAGCTGAAATGAGTCCCTGTAACTCAGATAAACAATTCATTTGACAATAAAGTATATTTTGCATAATCTTATAAATTTTGTCTTAGTGTCATCTTTTGCCACCTTCCTTCAAACACTTTCTTAAGGTCTTATAGGCGAGGAGAAATTGCCAAATAAGCCCATTCAATGATGAAAGCTAGTCATGCTTATGGCAATGAAAAAATCAACGAAATTAATACAGGATAGCCCAATAAAAACCAACCAAATGGCGGTCAAACTCCACACAAAGTAAAATGCAGTTTGGTAACGGTTAGCTAATAAGCACGGCGAATGCTTTCATATTACCTGCAAGAAGAATGTTTTATGCATAGATTGGCAATGTTTATTCTTTACAATCTGATTTTTGACTAATCTGGTGGTTGCACATAACTGGATAGAATCTTTATTAACATGGTTTGGTAAATCAAGGATTCCGTCGTTTGTTATATCTGCCGGTATTCCGAAATACGCCACAGAGTTCATCTCGTATTTTAATTCCTTGTATACGTACACACCCTGAATCCAACATGCCGCCGACACAAAATCCCCACTTAACTGGTGATGGTCTAAGATGTGAAATAATCCGATAAGCATTCGGGGAAAACCGGATTTCTAATTACAGACTTTTCCTTTCACTGCACAAATTAATAATAAATTCTTATTTTAAAAAAGCGAATTAAATAAACCATGTCTACACTTACCGGGAACAATACAATGAATTGAATCTTGAAACCAACTGATACCCATAACCAAAGAGGAAACCAAGAACAGTTTGACCATGAATATCCGATTATATTGATCTGTGTGACTGTCATGCCGTGACTTGATGGAAATGGACAACATGCCCTTTATATCCGTAGCTACCATCGCCATGATGAATGAGTATTATCAAACCGACACAACCAAGTATTATTTAATTATTATGAAATTCTTATTATCTTCTTCTAGAAACATGAGAACAGTTGTAAGTGAAAGGCAAAAATATACCTTACGAAGGAGGGTGTCGAAATGCAGTTTTTGGTTTTTGCCATCACATATATAGAATTATCGTCACGTCACTAATTTCTTATAGATATCAAAATATGTTAGTAGTAAGCGTCATATGACTGTCTAATAATTTGACATATTCCACCACAACGTCAAATATTTTTATGGAATAGACAATGCTCAACCATTTTAGAATCTATGGTAAACTAATTTATTCCTAGATCGATTGCATTGCATCCAATAAGTGAAGAGAATATAGAGAATCTAATAACATCAATGAACCCCCAAAAATAAAATATTATTAAGACTTAAAATGTTTAAAAAAAAAAAAACGTTCTAAAAAATTATATTTACAAATAAAGTAAATAAGCTAAGTAAACAAAAAACAATTTAACAGAATGATAACCCCCTGAAGTTGTAATGTTTGAGTATGTTAATCAGGGGGGATTGGTAGTATGATAACTGCACACTCGAAATGCAATTAAAATATTTCATTAACCTTTGTAAAAAATATGATTTAACGCTTGAAGGATCCCATTAAGGTTTGAATTAAAAACAGCTTATAAATTTTGATATTAACGGTTAGTACACAGCGACTGATTGAAAAGGAGAAAAAATAAAATTAATTGATTTCTTTATGATGAAACGCAACCCATATAAGCTTCTATCTATCATTTGTAACTGTAGATGCATGTAACGAAACAGCAAAAAAATGCCCCCTTAGATTAGAAAAGACATAAGTGTTTAACAGAAGCTATGAGAGTATCGAATAATTCATTGGTACAACTGCTTACAATAAACTATTTTGCCAAGGGACCAATTAATATCGAAATTTTTGCACATATTTGCCAAGTAAGAGAATTAAGTAAATTTGAACCACTCATAAACTGGCAAGAAACAATTAATTTCCATCCAAATCAAATATAAAAAATCGAGTTGTGTTGACTATTATAATCACGTGGCCGTTAAGTGCATTATGGATTCGGTTAATCAAACCGCAAAGTAGAAAATAGAATTAATGTCGCCATTTTAGACATAATCGGTTAACAGAGCGTAATGAAAATTGAAATCGTATGATCGAGCAAAGTAAGTAATTTACAGGACACACATTGATAGCAGTATTTATACTGAAGTTGTGAATATCCTGTATAATAACTCATGAATAAAAATAATATTAATAATATAAACGACGACTTTATGCGTTGTGGGTAATCGTTATGACGTTTTTAGTCATTTTTTACCGTAATTAAAGTTTGTCGACGCGATCACAGGCAAACAAGTACCCAGTCCACAAAAAATAATAAAATGGGTTTTGAAATTACTGGATATTGGTAACGAATGTGTTTACCTGATGATCACTCATTCTGCGGTTACTTGTAAATAAACCAAAACACGATAGTTATGTGTTGTTACTATGACAACGTTCATTAATCATATTTTCCTCTTACGATTGTTTTCAATCAAATGGAGAGAATGACAGAGATATGAGGACCCTATATACTTGTTCTGGCATGATATTAAATAAAACGCTGTACATAAAGTATCAAGTTCAACAAAAAATTCCTGAGCTTTTCAGACAATGCCAAGAGAAAGCGTGACTCAAGTTGTTGGTAAGCACCAACTGATAAAATAAAACTATGATTGAAACGGAGAACTGGAGAGGAAATAAAGACTAGACTCGATTCATTAGTTAATCACAGTTAATGTTTGAAATAGATTACTATGAGTCCCAAATCAAGTCTAGAGAAAAATGAGAAATGAGAATAAATGCATCGTCAATATTGTCAAAACAGGTGAAATTTTGAAAGATCAGCTAAACACTGAACGATCGTGTGTCAAACTGGTCATTAGAGAGGTCTTTACCTTCATTTTCCAAACTGTATTAATTAAGTTTGAAAGCACGAGACATCAACTGAACATGTCTTCTTTAACCAAATAAAATCAAGAGAGTTTCCTACCATAGAATGAGAACGAGCGAGTTGTTAGTTTGAACTATAGAACCCGATGACTTTACAGCAACAACATACATAAATATGCCAACCATGTTTTAGTTAACTTCCAAGATCAAACAAAAATTTATACTTATTATTGACAATTAAACACTTCACCATGCCTTTTAGAAATATTTATAAATCGTAAAATAACTGTAATTTTTCAGAAATTAATGGGTAATTAACTGCAATCAATTCTATGCGTCCATTGTTTGTTTCATTTCAAAAAGTCGTTAATTATATAAGAGAGAATGATTATAATTGTTATAAATTCAACACTTTAAAACAAATACTACCAATTGTCTTAATTTGAACATTTCCTGATGAGCCATTTGTGAAACAATTTCTACAAATCAATTATAACAATCATTGACGTAAATTCTTATAAACATTTCGACCAATGAAATAATACTTCAATGATGTAATATTCATTTAGCCGGTTAACGAATTTTTCGGAGTGCTTTTCTTTGCTTTAAAATACTGTCAAGAAATTTGGTAACGTATTGCGCTGTAAATCGTGCATATTTATTTATTCTAAAATAAGCTGACATAGCAAAACAAAGATTAATACATGCTTATTTCATCACGATCTGTCATTATTTCGACGTTAATTGCTTCACAAGTGACGTTAAAGCACGAAAAATTGATGACGTATTGTGAGCATAGAATACTAAGAAAACAAATTGAAACACTGAAATAAATAAACAAATTGAAAAATAGCTTTAACCCGTAACAACAAAATAAAGGACAACAGAATATGCCTTGCCAACAACATCATTGTTATAAAATGTAATTAAAAAGGGATTTTGTTTTTGTTTATCTGTTTTTTTCTCAATTTTTTGTCATCGAAATTTGATAAAGTAATATAATAAAGGTTAAAAAAAAACAGCAGAAATAAAACTGTCCATTAGAAAATGAATGTTTGAACATGTTGAGTCACCGTTAATATAATATATATAATATAATAATATATAATATAATAATATATAATATAATAATATATAATATAATAATATATAATATAATAATAAAAGAGGAGAAAAATTAGTTAACAGTTCGTTCATCCTCAAACGCACGCATTGTCACGATAAGTCATAATAATAGCGCATGAAAGTTTTTCAGATTTTTTTCCCCAAAAAATTATAAAAATGATGATTTTCTCAGTTACCTAATTACAGAAACGATTGTTTTTTTGTTTTTTTTAAAAACATGCATTGGTGACAGACTGAAAACTGAAATTATGTTAATATGTTTCCATATTCGACATCAACAAGTACAACTTACATTGACACTATATTATAGCTAACAATATAAGTTATACTTATGAAAACTTGCGAAAAACTTAAAAAAAAAATTATAAATGTCTTAGTTTACTTTTAAATGAGCAAATGGCGTTTAAGATTGTAATCGATTTTTGTAATGTGATCTCCGTCCCTTACAGCTGTTTAATAGAGCCTTAAATGATTAAAAGATTTGGTCTGTTATAACTATAAGTTTGATCGATGAACTAAGAAAGAAAGAAATGTTATCGAAACAGTATAAAAGCAATACAAGATACTAATGCTGTTCTACCGTCTTTCAGTACGACTTCGCAACATAACTTCTCACGTGTTATGTTGAACGTGATCTAGTGCTAATGATGTAATTAAATAGCACAATATTCACAATGGTATAGTATAAAATAGACTTCCTTTCTTAACGAATTTTACAAGGAAAAAGAATCTTTAGTCTCACTCACGTGAGGCCGTTCTCGTTGTACTTGGTCATCAAATGATGAGACATTTTCCATACTTTTGTTTTGAATGGCACTTATTTCTTGAAATATTTTCAGTACATTGCACAATACCAAAGATTTCATTTCAATAATGTTAAATTGTATCTTATATTTAGTTGACATCAAAAATAAATATAATATACTTCTCCATTCCTGTCATACCAACACGTTTTTTTATAAGAACACTCAACTCTGATGAGCCTTCAAACGTTCTTAACTTTTCAACTTTGAAGTCTAAAAATGTTGAGTTGAGTTGATACTGTTGTGAACAACATGATGATGATATTCTTTGTGTTTGACTATTATCATGATATTATAATAAAATGTAAAATGACTTTCTTAAGAACAAACGTTCCTAAAGCCTCGAATGTTCTTAAAACTTTTTAGACCTTATGTTCTTATATCGTTTGCTTACAAAAAAACGTGTAATACGAGAATTCTCTGTAAAATTCTTTCCAGACATTCTTAGGTAACTATTTTTTATACGACATTGTTTACCGTGACCTGTTAAATATTGCAATCATTCATTCAAGACATCGTGTGGATAATTCACGTTACCAGCTTGTGAAAAACAGAAATCTCTGAAGGAGAAAGAATCACAGGAATCCAAAATTTCAATAAAATACATTTCAATCATTTATCCTCATCCATGCCTATAGTGCAAGTTTCGTCTCGATATTGCTTATACACTTTTCATAAGACTTTTTACTGGAGCTTTATAAAGAAGAAAAATTGTTATGGAAACATTTTTAGATATAAACCAATTATTCTAATTACAAAATGAAGATTTTATTAAATACTAAAATAAAAACTGTTACCCGAATTACCCAAATTCTGTACATTAAACACCATTTCAATCTTACACGTAAAGAAAAAAACATTTCTTACGATCAGTATGATCGATCTGTAAATTGAAACTATACAACTTAGAACTTAGATCTCCTTCCCATTATTTGACCATCTGAAAAAAAAAACGCTATTGTTTTATTCTATTTACACAACAGCGTTATTAAATAACGTCACCTATCAGAAAATCTGCCAAAGACAATTGATGTCAAAGCGGAGATAAAATAACAGGCCAACACTGGTTTCTACGGACAATCTTCATAATGGACTGATGATGAAATTCCTAAAAACTGTTGGAAAATAATGTTAATGTTAATAATTAACATCGATTACTAATGACTTACATAAGACTTGTATTACCGGTTACTTAATTGTATGTATCAGGTTGAACAAGTTAGCAAACATTGAAAGAGAAAATAATAACAACAACAAAAACAACAACAACAACAACGACAACAAAAATTTTGCCTAACCTTACAAAGTTTGACAGCTTTTATGATTCGTATTAAAGGTTTTTTATTTGTCAAATAGATTCCATACCTTAAGTTGGCTTATCAAAATGAGCGGGTATTCCCCTTTAATCACAATCGACTTTTCGTTCAAAACAATCCGCCTATCCTAATCTTGTAGTAAGCAAATAGATGAAAGTAAACAAATAAAACCTCTTTCGTCTTAACGATTATGTTTCCTTCATTTTTTTCGCAATTTGAATTATAATATTATTAATTGTAAACTGATGACGATCATCTTTTTAGATATTTTGTCTGCTGACAAGGATGTGAACAACCACGAGATAAGAGAGTTTTCTCAGTCATAAACAGTTTCCTCAGTAAACATGCCTAAAACAATCAGCTGGAGTATCTCAATAAAACAAAACAATGGAATCGCGACTTTAAAAACATGAAGGAAAAAAAAAACACAAAAAAAAGACATGAATAACTTTGGACTCTTCATTTAAAAAAACAAAAAATTACAAAATTTGTGGATCGAATAACGGATTTGTTGAGTATTATATTTTTCTTTTTAATTCATAGCGCTACTCCTACACCACCACCACCCCTCCCAAAAAATAATATAGTCAAGATAGTTGTAAAATTTCTAGGACTATATAGAAATATATGCATAGAACTACCTACACTCTGCGGCCAATGTCACGTGACTTAAAAACCATAGAAACAACAGGAAGACCAAACAAACAATGGTTAAGGGTCTATTTACAACAATAGTGAAGATAGAATAAATATCTATCATGAACAAAAGAGAAATGTAAATTTTACTTGTTTTGGCTATTTTAGACATCTTTCGGCCAGCCCAGAAGATGAACTTCCATCGATCTTTATGGTTAAATGGAAGGCGCCCAGTCGGCATAATCTACAAAAAGTCTCTGTGTAGGAGTGTTTTTTATTAAAATAGCAGGAGATATTTCTTTCCATTCCTAGAGAAAACACTCCTCCTCAGACTTTTTGAAGATTTTAACCACTGGGCGGCTACAGACGGCTGATGAGCGTCCCGTTCTGCTGAGATTTAACAACCTCGAACGGGTCGTACGTAAGACCAGGATAAAAGCCAACTATGTTTGCTCACATCTTTAACCAAACACTAACAGTGCCGCCCCTCTGAGATTCGCTGCAGTTAGTTTTTTATATAGAAATCTTGTCGTTGACGACAGGAAGAATTGCTTTCCGTCACTGCTCCCACGGCACGACGACAAAATCCTGTCAGAACCACAAAAAGCATCCTTAAGTCGGATGTTAAGAAACTGTAATAGTTAGTTCAGACTGGCAATTCAACTTTGAGGTAAAAAAATGAGAGTCTTGAATATCCACTCAACGGCATTTCGGCATATGAATCGCTTCTTTCAGTGTGTATGAAAACCACTGGTTTAGGACCCTTCTGTTATTTCATTCAAAATTCATAATTTCTATAAATCAAAACTTCTAGCCGCTCTTCTTAAAAGGTCGGCTTTACCATAGAGTACGCAATAAAAGGATGTGGTTAAATGACCAGACATTATAATATTGCATTCCACATTTTCTTTCGTAATGTCCTCCTTAAGATATAAACTTAATTTTGAATACCATCATTAATCTTGTTAATGATTGTAGGCGATCTGGTAATGGCGAAGCGATACGTCCTGATAATAAACGTAATAAAATTATAAACCTAGTGACGTACGTCAATCGGATAAATATCTGGCACGTCATTTGATGACATTAGGCGAGGATTAAAGGGCGTGATACACAATACAATTTTATGCATACATTTTTTTTGTTTCCAATATTACTTTGCTTTAATTGAACTCCCACGTATTTGAACTTGCAGTTATTTGAAATTTGCATGTTCACTGGCTTGAATTTTGTTGTTTCTTTGAACCTGTTGAAAAGGTAAAAAAAGTCATGGAATACTCTTGGAATTTCATGCTTGAAGATGAGTTGCCACCCTGCGCGCCCACGCACAAAAAATATGAGAAATGAGGAATAGATTCGAAATCAGGACCATCAAATTTAAATGGAAATTGAAGAATTTTCAAAATTTGATCCAAATTTTCCCTAATTGTGACATCATCAATGGACGAGGTTTCGAAATTTGGACTTGTCTGACGAAGGTATTGTCACTTTTATGACATGGATGGACGTGGTCGAAAGTTTCGAACCTTGAAGCGAAATTGAAGAGAAGTTGGATGTACTGACTAGCAGATTGCAATCATACTATTTTGCAATCACTACCAAAATATCGTCATCAGCCAAGTACGAATTATCTCGGATCAATAAACCTTCCCGAATGTCTGTTTAAACGCTGTGTTATGGCCAAGTCATCAAGTTCCGCCTCGTTTTCATAATTATCATAATTATCATAATTGCTTTGATCTATTCCGTCGGGAAATAGGAATAATAAGTGCCCATTATTAAGTAATAAAGTTTTCAAATCAGTAAAACAATAAAATACATAGAAACGAGGCTTGATAACTTGAACTTGATAAAATAGTATGGAGTTTAAATAGAAATTCGGGAAAGGTCTATTGTGAAAGGAAAGAATCACAACCACGATAAATACCAGACCTGAATATTAGCGCTGCACATCGAACATTGTATTGGTCCTCCACAAGAAATTATCAATGGATATATTTGTCTGGCGAGAAATATCAAGTGTCGGTGCAATGTAAATAAAATATCGTGATAAGTTCTGGAAACCACAAGTAAAGTAGAATGTATTTAATAAATGTCGTTTAATTAACAGTTGAGTTGGAACGTTAAAGACAATGTGTTGCTATAAATACCGCCGGAGGTACCACCTCGTGCAGACATCATCACTGCCGATGCAGACCTATCAGTTACTTCTATGAAACTCATCATTAAAAGCAACAAAAATAGGAGCTTATATTTATGACCAACGATAATTCCCGTGCTACTTTTAAGAAGATCAAACAATACAACAATTCCTTTTCTTGTCTCTCACCTTTTGTTATTCTTCTTGCTCGTGTGCTCATCATGATGTCAGATTTTGCTATATTTATAACTTTATAAATATAGTCTTTAAGAGAAAGGCAATTCTTTATCCTATGTTTGGCGTTCACTGGTGAAATCGTTCCCAACACTTTAATGTTCTTTTCGCTTCGTATAAGTACTGAGAAGGCAATGTCTGATGTCTGATGTTAATGGCCGTCACTTTTTACACTTCTGCCGGACATCTTGTCCGACGTGGAGAAAAAATAACATTCAGGCCTGATATCCCATAAAAACGACGTCTAAATCTTACGACCATTGAAATTCCGATACAATATCCATCTGCTTTGTAGACAGAGATCCCAAAACTAATTTGAAGCCTGAGTTTACTGCAATTCATTTCAATCAGATGATTTGTAGGAAGAGTAGATTTAAGATTGAAAAATCAGTAAATGCTCATAAGAAAAAACTAATGTAAACCTTCCGAGGAAAAAATATCTATAATATATAATATGTGACTCTTACACAACAGAAATTATGAACAACATAACGTAAGTCGAGTAATGTAAAAAACCTTCTCACGATATCAGTGTACGTACGTATGTTCTGTTCTTCTTTATTTAAAGCTACCATTTTGCATTGTAAAAAAAATCTTCTCAACTCTTTACCACCAATAATCATGCACTAAAATGCGCGATCTCTTTTGAGCATGATATAACATCTACAGTGACGTAAGGGTTTCAGAACATGACGCAAAGAATACACGTGCGGAAACGTGCATACGCATGTTTGAGAATTACAAAAGTCTTATGCGCAGGTACTGAAAAGCGCTACACCACAACAGAAAGGTATCGTATATAATAAACATACAATAATATTATAATATTATTTTTATGACGTTTATGTGGAAGGTATGATACAGAATGTGTTTGTTTGAATGAATTTTCTCAGGAAAGAGAAGAAAAAATAGTTTACGCCAAAAGAACAAAGATCACACGCTAAAACAAACCTATGATTATTTTTTTTTATAAGGGGCTGATTATATGGAAACGGGCCAGCCCGGCAAGCGGGCTAGCTCGGTAAACGGGCTGACTTAATTTGTGCGATTATATGGAAAATTTCAATTTTTTCTGGAAGCGGGCCAACTCAGTATATATCGCGCGGGAAATTCTTAAAGTTTTTGAAATTTCAAGATGGCTGACTGTTTATCCAAAAAGAAAGTGCTACAAAAAATTATTCGTTTATTTTCGGTTTTTACTATGCTCACTTTACAGCTAAATGGACTGTTATTTTGTTATACGTTATACCAAAAACACTTAAACGAGAAAATGTTACTATATTATGGAAATAAACGTTTCCTGTATCTGAAAAAGTTTTTATGTTCAATATCTGATTTAACTGAGCATGCGCATAACCTTTATTTCTATCCCGCTGAACCGGGCTGGCCCGGTAAAAAGCGATTACATGGCAAAAACAGTAAGCGAGCCAGCCCGCCTAGCTTCAAACGGGCCAGCTCGGCAAGCGGGCTGGCTCGTTTCCATATAATCACTAAAATAAAATTAATTGATTTTATCAAGGAAGGTGGGCTGGCCCGTTTACCGAGCTAGCCCGCTTGCCGGGCTGGCCCGCCTCATATAATCAGCCCCTAAGTAACTGTTAAAAGAGTCGGCAGGTTTCTACAAGTGAATCTCCACGAGAGCCAATCATTTGTTTACCTCGTTTGTTTGCCATTTTGATATAAGTCGGCTGCTCCTTCTAGACCCATTTCTTATGGTCCACATGAGGGTTCCCACTTCTGACATCAGCTTATAAAAAGAAATCATGTACCTATGACGAAAATAAAAAAATTCTGTAAGATGCAGGATTCACCCAAAAAATTGAGCCCAAAAAAATTTAGTCAATAATTAGGATTTAGTGAAAAACATTTGGGCATTGATTTTGTCCTAATTTTTTTTCCCAATTTAATGTAATACATTCATATTTTAAGCCTAGGACAAATGTATCAAACATGAGTTGAATGTTTTCCCTAGGGTGTTAATAATATTGATTGAGTTATACTTGTCAGATGGTCTGCATGCATGTCGGACTCGACTCTACTTTTTCTTTCTTTTCGCACACAGGAAATGCACATGCGTTTTTTTCAGAAAAAAAAGAAAAAAGTGTATACTTCATAGGGTCTACTTTAATTCAGTGGGTCCCACGAAATTAAAAATTTAATTCAGTGGGTCCCACGAAATTAAAAATTTGAACATGCTTTCACCATAAAATTAAGTGTAAATTTTCTTCTAAAACAGCACAATAACGTTTATATAATTTCTGATAAAAACTTTCTACTGTCAGCAAATTAATGAAGGTGCGATTAGTTAGCAAACAAAATAATTATAAAAAATATTATTTCTGGTCTGCATAATTCAAGAGCATGAACCACACTGTGACTTGCCCCAAGTTTCGGCGTGACAAACTTTTGGACAAAAGAAACTCGGATTTTCGGATAAAGTTCGAAACCTTATTCGTTAAAACGTTTATCACGCTGAAAGTGTTGTTTGTTTTCGTACTTTTTCTCCTCTCCTGAAAAACTTAAAAGGGGGGATGGCAATAAAACAGTAATAACTGTCAATGATATTTGTTTTCTTTAGGAATGGCAAGCAATATCGCTTTCTATTTCAATAAAAAACACTCTTCCACAGAGACTTTTGATGATTTTGCCCACAGGATATTTTCACAATTGCACGCATTTCACTTCAGTGCATGTCTCCCTATCACCTCACGCCATCTAAACCTCACAGTATTACAAACGCACCTTTTAAAGTGAACCTCAAATTATTATAAACAGACCTTTTTGAACCTCTTATTCGAATCCTGGTAAGGAAGTAGAGTTTTGGTGGTCTTTGATGGTGTAAGATGAAAGATTTATGAGACACCCTAATCTGGTGGGGAGAAATAGACAGATATTTTTTTAAAAAAAATCAATAAATAAAGATAAAATACTGAAATATGATTCTAGATAAAATTCAGACTAGATATAATCAGTTAAATTAAATTTAAAAGAAAATGTCAGTAAAAATTTTTGTGGTAAAGTTTTAATCTAATTAAGTTCGCAAAATTTTCCAAACATCACTATAATAAATCACGAAAAAGTATTTTAAAAACCTATTTCCTCCATGCTTAATCTTAACTTGCACACTCTAGTATGTTCATCTGATAATTTCTCTTTGCTATGAATTTACGGTGAAAAGTCTTACAAAAATGTTTGAAAGGACGAGGCATAACTTGATTCAGTCTAACTTTCCCAGACGAAATTTATAAGGTTTTCACCATAAACTTATAGGTTAGGAGAAATTGTCAAATGAACTATACGCATAACTCGTCCTCAATACCTTCTGAATTTTTCATTTTTACCCCCTAAAATACAGAAATTCTTGATTTAAAAGTTCTACATTACTAATTAAAGGATTTTGGACATTGACTTTATATTTGCCTATAGCATCTTCCTGTGCAAGTTTTATTACATTCGCTCTCAACATACGTTTTAAGACTCACATCGTGACGTCCACGTTGTTATGGTAACTTACACTGTATTTATACCCATTCCATTTTTTCCTATCTAAAGAAACACCTTACACTACCACTGGTACGGGCGGCAGACCGGGAGACCTACAGGCGTTATCATCTGAGCTGTTGTATTCTTGGACGTTATGTCGAAATGGGAGCAAACACATGATTCCACCTCAGGATGTAGGAATGCAAGAGCTCTCAAATTTTGATTGCTTTTTATTATTTTTGCTATTTTAGTCGAATATTCATTGAGATATGAAAGGAAAATTAAATGAGGTCAAAAGTTCAACAAAATTCGATTTAAAAACTGTCACATATAAGACAGTTCGAAGGGCAAAATTTGGGTCTTTCATTAGCAGACCAGAAGCAGACATGGCTGTTTCTTCTTTTGAAGAAGTTTTGTTGTTTAAGCAGCAACAATAATTCAAGTTGATGATTACTTTATCAAAACAGGCATGTTAGCATTTTCTGAAATCAAACTCGAAAAAAATGTAGCATTGGAAATTCAGTGACTCGTGAAATTCTTCCCGACCATTGTCGTTCTTGTTACTATTGCACTATTCTTCCCAAGTTCAAGGTTCCCATGATTAGTAAAACATTAATTCCACGATCCCCAAAATATTATTCTCCACAAACATTTACTTCCTCATAAGGTATAACCTTCATCACAAACAAGCGAGTGACCTAGATGTGACAACTAATTTCTGGCACTATATTTTTATGAAGTATCCCTGTGGGTAGAATCTTCAGAAATCTCTGTGGAAGAGGGTTTTTTATTGAAACAACAGGCGATATTGCTTGCCATTCCTATAGAAAACACTCCTCCTCATAGACTTTCATTGTTCAATAGACGTTTCCAGAGTTCGCGTTTAAGCAACTTACTCGAGAACAATTCTCTTACTGGTCTCCCTTTCTAACAATCATTAGTCAATATACATTGCACTGTAGTGGTCGGGAGAATTAGAATCTAGAAATCGCTCCTTCCTTTCCAGGGTTGTTAAATGGCGAATGAGAGAAATCAGTTCATAAATACGATCTCGAGAAATGTCTATTGTCTGTCTTTCGTATGTACAAAAAAGGGGTTATTTTCACAATCCATATTTTAGTAAATTTTTGTTCCATTTTGATCCTTTGTCAGTGAGAGCCGCACAATGTCTAGAAACATCTAACTGATTCAAAATTCATTTAATTTCAAAACACCAAAGAATGTTTCGGAAGGAAGTTTCTCAATATCATTTTGTTAAAAGGCGAGTTAAAAGCGAGAAATTACCTGTCAAATTAAAAACAAAGTAAAGACATTCAAATTACAGATTTGTCTACAGAAATTCACAACATAATGTTGAAATTGCAGAAAATAAACATTAGACACTCCCTTTGTTGTTTACTTTTAAGTTTAAGACAGCAATAATGTTTCAGGAGGTATAAGGAATATTTTTTTAAACGTTACGCATAGAGTATTCAGAATTCACGCAAAATCTGTTTACACCCGTTCTAATAAAGATTTCCGCTTTGAAATATTTCTATATAAAGGCTTGAGCTGAAATGCATACATTAATAATCGACTCGTAGCGGATCATACACGTTACAGATATCGATAAAGGGTTAGAGAGCAGATCTGTTGGACATGGCTTTTGCTTTCATTAAACTGGACGAAAACCTTCTTGCTGATCGTGAAAAATGTGTTGATTACGTAACTGCAACAGTTCAATCTAATGTACCACGAGTAGTGCGGAAAGACAGAGAACCATTTAGTTTCACGGTTGAAAAAAGCCTAGGTGAACAACTTGTTTCAATGGCGTTAGAAGGCGACCTTCAACAGCCAAGATTAGCCTCCAAAGAAACTGTGGAAAAGCAGAAGGCCCTTTTGTCCGCTGACTTGCTGATGGAGTTTGATAAGAAGACAAAGTGCTTCCTATCATCGATAATAGCGGTAAAAGAACCAATTTTTCAGCCTGGCGAAAATCTCGTATCGGAACCATGGTTCACCTATCTGGAAGAACCTCTTGAGAATTTACCAAAAGGCACTGCCGTATTTGTGAGAGAAACCAACTTTTCCGTACATTGTTTCTACATCATTGGTGAGATTGTGGATACCTCAAATAAACAGCAACTGATAACCTGGAAACAGCCTACCCTCGAAGTACTTGGTACATTTCGAATTATTACCATCGCCAGTAAACTGGGATTGGGATTGCTCAGTGGCGTTGCGGGCAAGTTTGCCGCACTTATTTTCAATAAAATATTTCCTCCCGGCGTTCCAAATTATTTCACCGAAGTATATAAAAAGATTGAAGAAATTGTCAAAGAGCAGCTGACACAAAACGTCATTTTTGAAATCAACGGAGAAATAAACGGTCTTCAGCGGTGGATCAAGGCTGATTACACTTTTAAAAAGGAAAGTGGCAAGTATAGTAAGAAATATCTAACCGACCGTCTTCTTCCTAAGAATGATGAGTTAGCGATCAAAGTTTTGGGAGTGCTCATGTCCAACCCATACGCACGCCCTGGAATCTGCACATTCATGATTGGAGCGGGCATGCATCTTGCAATGCTTCAGGAACTCGCATATGTTGATCCAAAATCACCGCCTCATAGTTCGGAGTGGGTCAGTTCAATAAAGGTTTATGCCAACCAATACGCACAACACGCCAAGAATACCACCACTTCAATCCTTAATAAACGGAAACAAATGATCGTACCGACTGAATTTCTATGGGTCCCTCCTGGTGGTGCTATGATGACAAATTACCTAAATTGGGAAGACAAGCATACTGGTGAGAAAGGGGCTGGTTGGAAATATTCTTGGGGTCAAAAAGGAGGCCCAGTTGGTCAGGAAGAAGCTGTGCAGGCACGCAATAAAGATATGAATCGTCACAAAGAGGAAGCTAAACAGAAGCTCATTACTGAAATGAATAACCCATATCAAACAGCAGACGATTGGTTAAAGTTAAACCATAAACCTCTGCCACATTAATTTGAACGTACATTTTATATGATTATCTCGCTTGAGCTGCTGTGAATGAACACAAATCTTTAATTGTTGGGTTCCATGGTTGGGTTGTATTCTTGTTTTGCCGAATATAAAACCTACTTTCTTCACGGTATCAATTTCAGTTATACATAGACCTTTCCGAAATTTCTGTTTTAACACATATGACCCAGCGTTTATGCGTTTCGCTTTGTTACTGGTTACTTGCATAAAATGCCTCTTCTTTTTTTATACCGTAAAATCCTGGTAATAACCGTAAAATCCCTGTAATAGGGAACGCTGCACTTTTTTAAACGCCCCTCTAATTAACGCCTCATAGCGGGCAAGTTATTAGAATCATTGGAGGTTAAAACTCCTAAAGCAATCAGACATTTTGTTCAAATTAACCAAAATTAAGGTAAAATCAAGGATTTTGTTGACAGAAATTATATTTCTTTTTCGCAATATTTTTTGAATTCATTGGTATAAACCCCCTCAAATGTCCAACAATGAGACGCGAGCTTTTACGTTTAAAAGACACTACAAAGTTGATTATTATGTCTTCCTAGCCTTCTGTTCGCCACAAGCGTTCCAAAAGCAAATGACTATAAATATAAGCAGGTTTTCTATTCGCGTTAATCGGCGCTTTTGCCTTCCTGAATCCCTGGCCAAGATATCTCAAGAAAGATTGATATAATTCAGTTCTACTTTACAGAAATGTTATTAGCCGTTGCTGCTATGCAATGAGTGGAACAATTTTGTTAGGCTCCATAATCCAGGCGCACGGTGGGTCGTCAAATCTGCCAAGAATTGACCAATTTCAACAAATTCTAAATTTAATTTGCGCAAATTTTCGTCACTCATTGCACGCTCCGGCCTCATATGCTTTATTTACGTCCGCCACCACAACGCCTCTCTTTCAGAAAATGTGCAGCGCGAGTGCGACTTTTTGCCAAGAAAGGCATAGTTTGGAGACATAAATTATTCATGAGATGCCGAAAACAATTTTTTTCATCAGGTGTGGTCACAACTTGTTACGTCGTACCAAAGAAATGAAAACAAATGCATTTGTGGCCATTTACATTTTGAGGGGGTTTATAAAAAAGTCCGTGATGACGGTTTGCCACCCTTTTGCCCAAAGTGTCTGTAAAATTGGCCTCCGTCTGGATGGTATCAAACAATCAAAAGTATAAATTTCACCTCATTTTTAAGTCCGTTTGTGATCATGAACAGATGGAAATTCGAACTAGAGGGCGTATTTTTGCCAGGGGACCGAAAAAATGGTTCAAATAAGCGGAATTTAAAGTAAGCAACGAATTTTGTTCGATTTAACAAAATGCTCGAATTAAGCAACATTCGAATTAATTATTGTATTAATTTTTTTTATCCTTTGCTTTTTCGAATGCTCGAGAATATAATCTTACCTCTCAACAGACGTAATTTTGATATTCAAAATAAAACCAGGTACAGCTACCAAACCAAAATTAAATAATTAAATTAAAGAACGCATTTTGTAAAATGCACAATGCTTTGAAATCAATAAATTCCTCCCCTCTTTTACATAATAAAACGACTGGTCAAAATCTTAAAACTATTAACCTCCTATTTACAAAAATATAAATTATCTTCATAGAAGATTTTCTTATGCAAATAATATATTTTCCTTCATAAAAGAGCAGTTTTGCATACAGGTCATGGCGTTTACAATCTTGTGTAACACGTAATAAAAATATTTACTTTGATGTTAAATGTACAATTTTTGAAGGTTCTTTCTTCAAAACTGGTTCTTATTCTCGACATCATGATTTTAAAAATATATTTATTTAAGATATATATAAAACTTTACTGGTTGTGTTATGAGCAAATAAAATGCGTTCTCTGTGTTTGTAAACCCTTCTTTTGCCTCTCAGCCTACTTCATTGTACCATGTGCTTTGTAAAGCTTGTACATGCATTAAATCTAAATACAGCCTTACTGCTAAATAAATATAACTAAGTGAAAAAATTCAAAAGCTAACTTACATTTTTCGTTGCCGCTTTCACTGAACACGCGAGCTGCTCTTTTGAAATACGAAACTCGTCAATATTCGATTTCTATTCTCAGCACGCTCAAAGATTCGACCCTCCTTCGTAATTATAGAATACACTCTCCCACGGATATTTTTTATTGAATTAGCACCTGCAGCAATCAAAACAAGGTTTTCAAATACATCAAATACCTTTTCTATATAACAGCATTGTGTTTTTATGAATATGTCATTCAAGTATTGAATGTAATGATGCGTAGCTAAATTTATAAGAATTTTTTCTTTTTCTGTTTCTTCTTCTTCAAACTTTTATTCTCTCCAGAAGAGGGTACGCTTATAACCGTGTCAGGAGAATTGCCCCCCGGAAAATCCCCCCCGGCGAATTCCCCCCCAACAAATTTCCCCCCGGTGAATTGCCCCCCGGTGAATTGCCCCCCATGAAAATTGCCCCCCGGTGAATTGCCCCCCATGAAAATTGCCTCCCGGTGAAATGCCCCTAATGAATTATTCCTCGACAAATTGCTCTGAAAAATTACCGAAAATTACCCCCGGTACTACACGAAATCATTGGATTATCGAAACTTAAGATAATTTGCACTAAACTAAACTCAACAATTAATTACCTTTCTTACTCTTTCCGGCAGTTTCTAAAAACTAATTTAACTTATAATGTTTACTGAAACAAAAAGTCAATGTTTTTTATCCACACTTAAAATGCCAAATTGTGCGCAATACTTCGAAGGTAGTCCAAAACTTGTCGGTTAGGGTAATCATCAATGATTATCTAAATGCGTGCATTGCAATCAGCATATCGTCTCCTCTGTGCTGGAACAGGATGACCGCCTTGATGCTGTAAAATAGATGCGCGAATACAGGCTTCTTCTTTTCTCAATACATTGATAAATTTCCAAAAGTTTGGGTGACATGCGGAAAGATGACCCTGAAAGCTTCTATGCCACCCCTCAATGCTGTTATTCGTTCTCGGCAGTTCTTGATCGGTTCTGTGGTACATATTCCATAGATTGATGGCAAATATGAGATTTCGACGAGGAGCATTTTGGCGAAATCGACCGATGTATGTGTCGTCAAAGTATTCTAGTAAATCGTCCGCGTCTCCATTAAAATTATTCCGTATCTCTTGGCATAATGCGACAAAACTATTGATTACGTCATTTGGTGGGACCAAAGCAAGTGCACAAATCATCCTCAGGTGCAAAGCAAAATCAGGATCGGTATTGTATTGCACTTGTAAACCTAAACTCTGGATGTGTTTCCAAACGTTCGCACATAAATGATAAAAACAACCTTTTATTTCAATTAGCGGACGGAGGTTGAAAACAGCGTTAATTGCAGACTTTTCAAAATCGACTAATATGTCGTCTGGATCATTACCATTTATAATGTTAAAAATCTCTTGAAAAAACCTTGTGTATGTGGCTTGTGTCTTGTTGGGAAGAAGTGCAAATACGCAAGGAAAGTTACGTCCATTTTGCTCTGCATGTATGGTATATACTTGAAAAAAAATTTCGGGGCATACCTTGAAAGTTCCATCTGCAAACCAGTGATTAGAATTTGATAGAAACCGTACTGCCTGCTGAGATGAAAATATCAATATTCTCTCTGGATCTCCAACTCCACTGTCATATAATAAAAGTTGGTCACCATTTTCAGTTAGTTGATATCTTGAGGAAGAATTGGGGGCCGTTCAATAATTACGTCACGCTAGGGGGGTGGGTGGTTCTTCAGGTATTTCGTGACGCAGCGTGACGGTAAACGAGGGGGGTGGGTAGTACTTATTTCAAGTCAGTGGCGTCACGGTATAAAAAAAAATTGAAATAAAGTTTTATTTGGATTTGTCAATAAAGACGTTGTTTTCCGTTTTTATGTCATGTAAAGAGTGCTTTATTGAAAATGAAAATGAAAATGAAAACTTTTATCTAAACCGAAGAAGCGATTGACTTGATATTTACATTTTGTTAATTTGTTATATATTCAAAAGAAAACTTGCATTACTCTAATTTTTCATGTGTTGCATATGTACTGGAATTTTGTTAAGAGGGGAGGGGGGTTGTCTCTGCCTAGAGTGACGTCACGCAAGGGGATCTCACATGAAACCGTGACGGAGCGTGACGAGGGGGGATGGGTGGTTCTAAAAACCCAAATTTAGCGTGATGTAATTATTGAACAGCCCCTTGGTTTGCAGCGAGATTGATTGGCTGAAGTGGTACATTTCGTTCTTGCCGTGCAGCACGTATATTTCTACGCATCGTACCAAAGGATGGTAAATTTACAGCTGCACTTTCAGTTATCCCGCTAAGTTCTGCAGCTAAAATTTGACGACTTGGGTCATTTGATGTTTGTGTTCGACGCTTAATTCCCGCCTTGATTCTTGCGACTTCACAATTTACTTGCGATGGAGCGTGTGTGTGTTCATTAGTTTGTTCAACATATTGATCAAGGACTGTTAGCTTTATTTTGGCCATACAATGCCCCTTTCTTCTGTTGACGCATTCCCACGATGTTAAATCATTTGCACGGTTTTTTTGAAATACATACACGTACCCATCTTTTAATAATTTTCGTGCACCTTTCTCCGTTGTTGTGAACTCCATCACCGATTACATCCAACTGAGGAAAAACATCCTGTATATTTATTTATTATTATCTGTACAAGTGTTGACAAACGAAATCAATTGTTACTCTCCAGACGCAATTTCTTTTGAGCGGTGTCTAGACACGTGTTCACTTATCAAATCAATTGTTACATTTAGGAACGGTGTCTAGACATGTGTTTACATGTCACTCCATACACAAGACGAGTTCAACTGAACAATTTTGCAATCAATGTGTCTGTTTTCTCTTTTGACCTTGTTTTCGTTCAATTTTAGGCAATTTAAACCAAACATTTCAACAGTTTGAGACTCCCACCAAATGATAAAAGTTTGATCGCATAATCCAACCTTTTTATGAATTTTAGTCCATTTTTCGACCTCTAGAAGCCATTTTCCTCATGAACGCCAACCCGGATTGATCTCAGGGCTATTCACCGCGGGCAATCTCCCAGGGGGGCAATTTTTTTGGAAGGGGGGGCATTTCACCGGGGCAATTTTTATGGGGGGAAATTCACCGGGGGGCAATTCGCCGGGGGAAAATTTTCATGGGGGCCAATTCACCGGGGGGCAATCTCCCAGGGGGAAATTTGTTGGGGGCAATTCGCCGGGGGGAAATTTTCCGGGGGGCAATTCTCCTTGTACCGCTTATAACTTACTTCTTTTTTCTAAAAATTTGCTCTGCTGTTTCTTGTTTAGTATATATGGGCTTATAGTCCTAGTATGAAAAATATTGTTAGAAACGTTACAGTGAACTTGCAAAACGATCCCAAGACAGTGCCGTACCAGTGCCCCATATGTTACTCATATGTCATATTTCCTTACAATGTTCGTTATGTTTCTTTCTACCCTCTCTTGAGTGCTAAGCAGAGAAAAGTGATGAAGAGTAATCCACGCAGGTGAGGTAAAATCATTGCCTTGACACGATCGGGCGTTAACACACGCAATCTCACGACCGTGCAGGAACCGTATACTTCACCATAAGGATTTTTAAAATCCTTTCTTTAAACATCATACAGGAGAATCTCTATAAAGCGGACACCCTATAAAGTGGACATCTCCTCCATATGGCGCACACATACCCCATGTATAAAAGTGAATGGAACGACAACGCATACTGCCTTGCACCCATATTCAGAATAATATACATAAGTATGCAACAATATACGACAAAAGTAATCGAACAGATCGTATAACATCGTATTCTGACGTGCACAACAAAATATCCAATTATGGCATTTTGTCGTATTTTCACACATTTCATGAGGTGGACAGTGATGTGGCTTTACAGTCAAATTCACATAGGTAAAAGTCTCTATAAAGTGGACACCTTAGTGATGCACCAATGGTTCCACTGTATAATAATTTTCATCCTCGCATTTCAGAAAGATGGAAATGCTGTTTCTTCTTGACATCTGTTATTTCGGCTTGTTCCAAAACGAAACGGCGTTCCAGCGTTCAATTTCATTGAAACGAACACACTTGAGTTGAAGGTTTTAGGCTGCTTTATTGCTATGAAAAGGGTTCGTCAAATCAAAGGTTCTGGTCTATAAATACAGATCGCCGCTAACTCGCTACGGTCTATACACTTTGGTCAAATATTTCTTATGACCGCGCTAACGAAAGAAATTGGGAACCATAGAAACAAGTTGGTAATGCTACGAACATTTGCCCAAATATGTTATTATCAGATCCTGTAATAAGAAGCCACAATCATGGACAAAATTGTTGAGACAAAATCGAAAAAATGCATTTCAATGTAAACCTTCTCAAACAATTGATAATTACAGCGAAACCCTCTCTATCGTGGACATCCTATATAGTGGCCAGCTCCTTGTTACAGGACATCTTTCCAGGAACGGATGTCTTTTTACCTTGAAGTTTAAATCTTTACTTAACGGACACTTCCTTATAGTGGTAGACACATTTTTTTGGTCCTGATGGTGTCCACTATAGAGAGGTTTCACTGTAGCAATTGTGGAACATGTTTCCGAACATGTTGGTTTGGGGAGTGAGGGCAAATATTCCTTTTTCAGCTTCTTTAAAGTTAACAGTTACGAAAAAAATAAGTTTGTCTAATTATAGCAGTACGAAAAAATAGACCCAAGTCTATAGAACATACCGAGTTTATTATGTCCATACACACTTTTAGCGGCTGGTCATATGGATAAAAATTACCTTGGTAACCAGAAAAGTTTCGTTCTGTTCATATGGAAAACAATTTCCTCGGTAGCAATGACCTGCACGTGCATGACTTAATACGGTGTAAAAGAACAAAATAATAAATACAAAATTTTGCTGACTAAGCGTAAAATTTCCCCGCTTACTGGGGAAATTCTGTTCATAAGAGAAAATATTATTCTCATATGAACGCAATGTAATTTTTATAGCATTTCTCGAGAGGGGCGGGATCTCACCAAGTAAAGGATAAAAAAGTTATCCCGCTTAGCGAGGTAATTTTTATCCATATGACAGCCCTTCAGTTATACAAATAAAGAAAAAGACAAAATGTTAATATCGCTTATGCTTTATTTATATCCATGTAAAATTTCACACGAAAATTAATTAAACGACAACAATCAATAACAAGAGAGTTCTCTGATTATCCTTTTCTGCCAACAAGTCGACATGTCGAAAACAAAGAGCATTTTGTGCCAGCTTTGCAGTATGATGGCAACTTGAACACGTCTTCCATATTATCGATTGTTTTGGAGAATGTTGCAGGATTGTAATCTTGTATATCGTTTGGCACCTGGTTGATTCTCAGCATAACGCGATCGGATTTCCGCTCGACGTAAAAGTTGTCTTGTAAACCCTTCTGATTCCACTTCCAACTTCCGTTCTCCTCTCCAACAAAAATTGCACCCGTT
Source organism: Turritopsis rubra (assembly GCA_039566895.2). Lineage (NCBI taxonomy): Eukaryota > Metazoa > Cnidaria > Hydrozoa > Anthoathecata > Oceaniidae > Turritopsis > Turritopsis rubra. Next base: position 8,630,282 of record CM077617.1, on the reverse strand, counting down.
AACCAAGTTGGCTTTAATACTCCACAACCGTGTGCTGCATCACAACATCTAGAAGAAAGGAATACGTTGGATGTATCTAAAACGTCTTTCAATTTAAGTTAAAGGTAAATTTGGAAGGAAAAATAACGGAGAGACAGAAAACAGAAATTTTATCATCTTTTTCACACCTCATATCGTGATGGGTTTTGCACTCCCTGAAGGGGTAAGCCCTGAAAGTTTCTTAAAGTTTCTTAATTGCCGTTTAAACAGAGTACACGTACATTGTACTATGTCATCTTAATGTGTGGTGTAGATATTTGAAAACAGTACTAAAATCCATGATAATCTCTCATATTTGGGGCAAGAAATGCTAGTTTTTTTTATTAATGATCATTTTACATTTACGATAACAAAATCAATGTGACAGGCAGACTTCCATATCAGATAGATTTTTTTTTTATTTAGACAAAATCACGTACAAAACAATATTTTTTGACGCGCAAATAACAGGCTTTGCCAGTAGTAGCCGATCAACTTCATCATCATAAGATTTTGAATTTATTTTAATATTGTACTTACTGACAGCAAGCTTTTTTTTCTGGATAAATGACCCATCTCATCCCGTTCAAAACCATCTGTGTACAGGGCGTATCTTGGAAAGCCCGAACCCCGTTCACTCCACAATACCGATCATAACGGCCGTTTACACGATCAATTCGATATCTTTTGTTGATGTAGTCGTAATAATAGTGTCCCGTTGTCTTGTGTGTACCCAAGATTGGATAGTAAAATGTTTCGTTGAAACTTTGCTGAAACACGTCTGGCCACACTGGATCTGGAGGTTGAGCATTTATTTCAAAACCGCATGAAGCGTACCCTGTTAACGCCAGAAACACTACCATTGAAGCTATAACCAACATTTTGTGTATTGATATATATATATATACCTGTGACCAACGCACGTGATAAATAGTAGCTTTGTATATTAGAAGTAAATGAGCTTCGTTATTTTGGTGACGTTATATAAACTATATAAGAAGTGACAGTTGTTTAAACAAACACTCTCTCCCCTCTCCTCCAAAGCCATTATTTTTAAAGTTACATAACAAAATTGGGCAATCCATTTCTGGTTGGCAAACAGCTGGAGTGTTAAATGACGCAACTTAATGTTCCTCCACACGTGTTAAATTCTAAATCTCCAATTTCACCTTCTGTCTTTGTTTTTTGATGCTATAATGGTCAGCTTCTTGAAGAAAGGTTGTTTATTGCAAAAAGCGTTTGTTCAGTTGAAAGTTGTTGACAAAATACATACGTATTTGTATAGAGTATTTGTATAGAGGTTTTTTTTAAGCTTTCGAGTAGATTGCGGAATCAACACTAAAGAAAACGTCGAAGGAAATGTATAGTGAAACTTTTGATACAGCTCAATCCCAACTTCGGTCCCAGGCTTTTTTCTCTATCTCTCCCTACATCCATGTCATTGGACATTTACTGAAAAAACAACCACCTGGGATCTAAGTTGGCAGCAAACAATTTCTATATTTCATTTATCAACCTTCACCGTTGTAACACCCGCTTAGTATTTTTATCATTAGGACAAAAAATAGCTGCAATCCGATTGGTTAATCAGTAGAGTATATCTCGCATATCAGTGCAAATAAAACATAAATGTGATTCGTATACATTTGACACAATGCAAGGGTTTCCCCCTATACTAAATACGCGTACAGATAAAAAAAACCCTTGTCACATTTGAATCCCAAACAAAGTTTACGTCATTTTTTCGATTTTTTGTACTAATGATAAATCAGTTATCGCACAGTTCCTCGTGAAAATCAAAAATGTTTATAACAGTCTTCCCCTCATCCCTCTCCAATAAACGCCCCCTAAAATTTTCAAAAATTAAATGTAGCTATGGGCGTAGCTGTTGTAGGTGATATCTGCTGCGAACAGGAGGAAAAACCATTTAGCGCCGGCAGACCTACGAGGGGATATAAACAATAGCGCCCCTCGGAGGGTCTTTCATTAAGCTTATATTACTACAGCAAATACAAAAAATAATCTCGTATTCAAAATGTACATAAATACAATCAGTGAAATTGAAATGAGAGGTAACCCATGTAAAATATTTTTCTGACAAAAAGATGAGAGTACAAAATTGTCAGGGAAGTGGCGTGTGTACACGTTGACGGAGGTGTTTGCTAAATACTCGATTGATTGAAGCGATTTTGATTTCTTAGAAAAATGGCAAAATGTACAGAGAAAGCCAGAATTCGATTGATATTTTTACACTATTCAATTTTTCGTTGAATTCAAAAATCGCTTCAACACACGTTTCCCGTCATCGTATTGATACACACAGACTTTTCTTATTCGCCTCGTTTTGATGTTAGAAGATAATCACCATTTAACAACTATTCAACAAATTGGCCGTTCCCCTTATTCACTTATCTCTTCAACACGTAATACAACTTCCAATGATGCAATGAAAAAAATCACCATAGAAAAAAATCACGTTTTTCATGAACAAAAACTGATATTCTGACTACCATTTGGGGACATGCTTAAAAAAATCCAAAGAGTAGTCAGAGCATTGCATTGTGGTATAATGTATTAAAGAGACAACTGAATGAGAGGAATGGACTTGAGTGCGAGGTTTAAACAGAAATTCGGGAAACGCCTATCAGTACAAACACTGCTTGTTAATGCGAAAGTGAAATTGTTTTGAAAAGCAAGCAGGTTTACGAGATAATGTCGCAGCTACAGATCTATTTATGTGTACCAAAAAATGCAGGCTGATATGGTTGCATAAAGAGGAAAATAACAATCAAAAACGAACTTTTAAGAAAAATAACAAATATGATATATAAAAAATAAATAAATACCGTGTATAGGTTTTGTTTAGATAAATTCGACAAAGTATCACTTGCTTCTTGTTCAGTGAGAATATTTCCATCTATACGAAGCGAAGGAAATGGAAAAATCTCTACGCAAACATTAATCTTATAAACAAATAGAACCGCCTAAAAAAATCAGAAATTTTTTTTTGCCCAATTAAAATATTTACATTATAATTGCTTTAAAAGGGCGTTATAGGGATTGAGGGCGCAATGACGCTGAAAGTGTTTCAATTATAATTTTTCCATAAATTACTCACTGGAGTCGTAGCCTCGTTCCTTCTCTTAATAACTATTACGTAATTAAAAGAAGATTAAAAAACTTCTTTAAACATTCCCCTCTTCCCCCTACAGTATCGTCACTTCTTGTGAACGACATTATTAAAATTGAAAACGAGGCGAGGGCTATTGTGGAGCAATTCACAGAAAGGTTTATTCTCCATCAGGAAGGCGAGGGAGAACGGAAAACTTGAAACACTGGAAGGCGACGTTATCCTGTTCTACTTGTACTTTTATTTGCATTCTATTTGTTCTATTTGCCTTTAGCGCGTTACAGTACAGTCTGTACCGAAAGATATTATACGTTTCCAAGTAAGATAATTAGCTTCCGCAAAGAGTTGCCTCGTCAGAAGTTAACGGCCTTTTGTTTATGTAACGTGAGATTTCAAAAAAAAAAAAAAAAAACGTTGAAAACATAATGAGTTCATATAACAGATAAAACTTTACACGAATATCTTTCATGTAAACTTTACACGAATATCTTTCATGTAAACTTTACACGAATATCTTTCATGTAAAAATTCATTCCTTCGAAGTCGCGTAAATCTTCTTTCGGCCTCCTGTACTGTGATTTAATTAGCTGATAGTCTCGAAAGAAATGCAATCCCTAAAGTGTATGTGTCGTTGCTACATTTTCAAAAAAGAAAGTGACGCATGCACGCGGGTGCGTAAAACATTGTACTATTTACAAAACATAATCTTCACTCCTGCTGCTGAAAAAAATAACGACTTGGTTACGAATATTCGAATTACATAATTTCTCCTCCGAGAGAGGGAGAGACCAAATCCGAAAACGTATCCACTTTCTTCGTCCGTTTGTGCGGCTGATTCATCACAAAAGAGTTTTTACGACACGACGGCGTTTCCGTTGACACCGATCTCCTCATACCCTGGGTTGCCCTCCTCTTCCTCCTCTTCTTTAATGTTCTGAAAGGCTGACGGTTTATGGACGTTGTTTGTCGGCCCCGCATCAGCCTCGTTTTCATCGTCTTCTAATGCATGCTCCAATGAATGAAGTTTATCTAGATCGATGTGAACCTACGCACAAAAAGGCAAACATAAAAGTGATGGCCATTCTTAAGTAGGATCATTCAGGACATTTTTTTTTATTTTGGACGACAAATACAGTTGGCATGAATGAAGTTCTCGTGATCTGATATGAAGTGGTAATAATTTATAAATAATTTGTAAATGTTATATTATATGCTAGATATATGAACCAAAATACAGTTTTCAATTTTATACCTCCTGTTCGTCTTTCAAAAATGCACCCATTTTCATTTGCAGTTGTTCAAAGGACGGGCGTTCCTCAGGATCGCGATTCCAACATTCGCTCATTAGCAAGTATCTGATATCAAAAAATAAAAATAGTTGAATAGAGAAATACAATCGCCTCTATCCTATGTCTTGGTTAACCAAAAATGATTTCATAGGACTTTTTCCAGATAAAAGCAACAATTTACTGATATATACACAGCAAGTTGGTTCTGGAAACCGTATGGTTCTAAGACTGGGGTCGGAATTGAATCTCAGCTGGCAATGTATACACAGTATTAACAACAACAACAATAACATTTTGGTGTACGAATAACTTTTGTGTTTGAATCCCCTTGAAAATCACAGCCATCTTGAAGTAAGTTCAGAAAGACAGAACTCCCCTAATCATTCATTAAATACGTTGTAAAAACGGATTTTTTTATTGTTTTGGTTTCTCATTTACTGAAATGCTGTTCATCGATTCAAAATTAAACAATATTCCACGTAATTAAAATCCCCCAACAGAATTATATATAGTTCCCAGTGGGCAAAATCTTCACAAAGTCTCTGTGGAAAAGTCTCCTCCTCATAGACTTTTGAAGGTTCACAACTTGTGAACGGACTAACACGAGAACGTGTAAGCGTGGTTATACAACGAAAAATTAGTCTCGCATATAAACTTACATGTCTGTTGATATATGGCCGGGATTTTCCATATGATAGCCTGATTCCAATTCATCCAATAACTGTTCAGTCCGAACGATACCAGGATACGGTATCTTACCAAGTGTTATCAATTCCCACAACAGGATACCAAACGCCCATCTATGGTTCAAAAGAATGGATGAACGAATAGAGTGGCGGTGGCCTGGTGATAGTTGTCTGCCTCCAGAGCGGGAGAGATTGGGGTTCATAACTTGGCAGAGTCATGCCTGTGGCTATAAAAATGTGAATCGATCCGACACTCAACTTAATGTCTAAAAAAGTCTATAACAAACAAGTACGAAACAAGATCATTCTTCAACAACAGTAAGATGAGCTTATCTTACACGTCAGACTTGGTTGTGTATTCACCATTAAACACAGCTTCGTAAGCCATCCAACGAACCGGTAACTGTCCCTACAACCGACAAGCAAAAAGCTTATTAAGACCAAACCTTTCGCAAAGCTAGAAAAAAGACCACACCCTTCTTATTCTCCCATACACCTTCCGCGAAATCATGTTTATATGTCGCATCCTGACTCAATGTTTATGTGTGGAAATTTAACTAAAATTGTCCCATTGCGATTTGCTAATGAGCAAAAGATATAACTTAGGAGTTTATATGGAGGTGAGCTGGCCAGGTTAACCGGGCTGGCTCACTTCCATATAAACACCTTATTAATAAATACTATGAAACAATATAATGCATCAAATCGAGGTCCATATAGACAACTGAGTCAGAATGCGCTATATAAACATGATTCCGGGAAACGTGTATTCAGACCAGACTGGAACAGCACTTTGTGAGAGACATACAGTGGCTCAAATCTGTCGCGAAGGAATTAGGCTATGTATAGTAATTTTTCAAAATGTTACTATCGAGCATTCCAGCAAATATAACATCATGGTAAAGCTCATGATTAAAATCAACAAACTTACCCCGGTGGTTTTCCGAAACACATTTTCGGAGTATATATCTCTTGAAAGACCGTATTCTGATATTTTACAAGTTTTCTCATGACCCAAATACACGTTCCGACAAGCCAAATCACGGTGAACAATCTATGGAGTGAAAATGATGAAATTAAATTTCATTTCACCTGAAATACGATCCAGACAGTAGAATCATATCGGGGAAACTTTTACAAAACCCGTCCTTACTTGAAGCGACGCCAGGTGTTTCATACCAGCTGCAATCTGCCAAGCGAACGAAATTAAAGTCTTCGAGTCGACTCGATCTTCAAGTGGTAGTTCTTGCATCTCATCAGCATCAATTGATCGATGAGCGCGAAGGAAGGTGAGGAGAGATCCAAATGGCATGTGTTCCTCCACCACGTAAACGTTATCTAAACACACAACAAACCAAAGAAGTTTTAACATTTTTCTTCCAAGATCTTGAACTAAAATCTTTATGCCCTAAGGTTCTGAATTGAATAGATTTGTATTTTCATTATTTAAACAAAAGATTTCTACGGAAAATTCCTCAGATTTGACTTCATAAAACATGATTTCTCATTTTTTCCCCTAAACGCTACGATGAATTTTGAAATTTGATTTGGAAATTTCCCCGGGCCAAATTCAAACATCTTTCACTGCATTTTCTCTGATCACATAATAGCAATCAAATTCATGCATCTTCCATCGCGTTTTCTCTGATCTCTCAGAATTTTGCAAAAAACAAAAACAAAACTAGTTTCCAGTTTTCTGAATACCCTATTTTTCTCATGCCTAAGACGAACCTGAAAACTAGGTATGTTGAGAAATAACCATAAACTTCTTCCTTTACTCCCTATGTATAATCAGAACATTGACTCGATTGCTTTCCATTTTAAACTTACCATCTGTGATACACCAGCCAATGAGCGAGATGATATTAGGATGTTTCGAAATGCGTCTCATCATTCGAAGCTCAGCTAAAATATCTCTCCTTTCTTGTGCTGTGTAATTGTCTAAAAACAAAGAATATAATAATGGATTTTTTTTTATTATTATATTTATTTATTAAGATTTCCCGTAAAAGGAGAAATCTTATTAATTTAGACTTTCTGTCTATCGACTAAGATTTGCGCTGCAACCGTTTTTCTGCCCATTCCGAATCGGTTATCAGTTTTTAAAAGGCGGAAGTCCATGTCGAGAAGCATATTTTTCCAATGTTTTTTTATATCCATGGTTTCAATGATGATGTGTAAAATTACGTTAAATTTTAAAATCAGAAAATCTTAAGAAGTATTTTTCTTATATTACTTAAGTGTGTACATTTTATATGAAGCAGGTGGTCGTCTTCCAACAGCTTTAGAATTGTTTATCTTTTACATATTTTTAAAAATACAATGTAAGCGTAGATGGCCGAGTGTCCTTGAGCTTTGCATTTCTTTTCGAGAACACAGTGGTTCAAATCCGATGACAGGCGTTTTTCATTTGTATTTCTTTTTTAGATTAAGTTACAATAAGTAAATGTAGGTTACAGCTATTCTGCTAGGTTACAGTAAATATGATTAGAGACAGATTTAGTGCTAAACGATAAATATATTTGAAATAATCCGCCATCGGATTGGAACCAATATTGATTAATACAATGAAATATTTTTACAATACCTTATATTGGCCCCTTTGGCCGGCCCTTATTAGGCTAAGGCAATTTAAAAAAGACATTATTGAGACACCCAGACTATATAAATCTTCTATTTCCTCTGGAGTTAATATTATCATAAACATTGATAAAACGAGTATTCTGGGACACACTGTCTAGGGAAATCTTTTTAATCAACAATGTTGATCTTATTTATTTATTTATTTATTTATTTATTTATTTATTTATTTATTTATTTATTTATCATTATTTTATTATTATTTTTATTTTATTTATTTATTAATAGAAAGATAACTATCCGTTATTTAGATGATGGCGGAGTAAAGGAATGGGAGAGGGGAAAGGCATAATAACATGTGTGTAGGGAATGTTGAATAACAAAATAAAATGCATGTAAAAAAGCACCATGAAGGATAACAAAATAGATGAAACTATTTGAAGTTGAAGAGCTATATTTTTAGTTTGTATCAGAAGAAAGACATGTGGAAAATAACAGTCTGTTTTTTGAACTCATTAAAAAGTTGTTTACATTTCGTTCAAGTTTCCCTGAATTTCATGTAAGATTGGCATAGTCATCTCCTCATATTGTTTGAAAAAACTGAAAATCTTTAACAGGAATACGCAAGAAAACTAGTGTTGTTTGCGGTGCTTGTTTGTACTTATTCGGGAGGTACACAATTCCTGAAAGGTTAACCAATTTGGTTTTATGTAAGATAACTGCAGGCAAATACAAAATAATCACTTGAGCATCAACCCTACACCACCACTGATGCTGCCATACCACACAACCACCTACACCACCACCACCACACACACACCACAACACAAGAATACTACGAAGTGTTGTCATGTAGTTTAGTATCAGTACAGTCAACTCTTGAACAACATTCTTCATCCCTTTCATTGCCTTAGAAAAGCCTTCGCTATCTCAAACATTTTACTATACCCCTTAAAAATTCATGATCGCAGTAGTTTAGTATCAGTATTACATGCACAAGAACAAAATAAGGTACCTTTCAACATTTTTATGGAGATTTCTTTGTATATGCTTGGATCATCATCATCAATTAATCGGCCACCGTTGACTAACCCATACTCACCAGTACCAAGCATCTCATCAAAGATGATACGCTTGAAATCTATGGCTTTACCTTGAGATACAAGGGAATCTAAAAATAGGATGAAAGATAGGATGAATGGAAGAAAGTCACATGATGCAGGATTATCCAATGGTTTTCCAGTCCCGAAAAGCAGTCATAACAAATTAGCATGTTGGAATTAGCAGCAAAAATTTTCAAACATCCTAATATTACGAACGTTACAAACACAACTATATTATACATATACATAAAATTTCTGGTTATCAGTAAACAATAAATTATTTTATTAGTGGAAGTATGAACACTACTAACCCAAAGGTGCATAATGATTCTCTGTGACTGGAGATGTGGGCGACTTTACTGACATCTTCAGACTGCGATTCCGAAAATTTATTGTTGACTGTTTCATGCTTCCTCCTTTGCCGTTTTGGGAAAACGTTCTTGGGGCAGTGTTGGATCCACCTCTCGTTGACTGTTTGATGGAGATGTTGATGTTCTTTTTGATAGAGTAAGGATTCTTTTCCAAATCAGCAGGCGATGACATGTCCTTCTCCTCTTGCTAGTAGAGAATCCAAAAATTATTATTATTATTATTTGATGCTTGTGAAATATTTGTTGAATTTTTTGTCAGCTATTATTCATGCTTATATATATCGTTGCATACTTTAGGCAAATTCAAAACACTGACATCTTTTTATTGAAGTAAATTGTTTTTTTGTTGAGATGTCATACCTTTTTCCTATTAAAAGCGAATCTCCACTAGATGGAAAATGTTAAAATGGTTTCTATTTTTCCTTTAATCTTCATTATCTGACACGACTTCCATTGTTTTCAAGGTGGAAAAAATCGCCTGCTGCAATATTTTCCACCTAGTGGAGATTCGGTTTAACACGACGTCTGATGGTAGAGCAAACAAACACAACATCCTGCCCTGATTTCTAATTTTCATTTCAAATGGGGCTTGGAAAGATACAGCTGTCATAGCACAACTAGGAGCTTAAATGCACTTGGAATTTAAACATTGCGAGAAATGATCCTACTTTCTTTCCTTGTAATCCCATGTTATTATCATTAGCATTAAAACCCAAAATTTTTCAATCGTAATCTACTGAAATTTTTTCACAAATAATTAAGAAAGCCAAAATTAAGCCAAACATTAATTGAGCTGCAATGTTCTTGAATCGAGAAAAAAAATTGTACAAAATAAGCCAGACCTATTTGAAAGATCAAGAAAAATGTAAGGCAGAATTTCCAATGAAATATTTTCTATTAGGAAAGATTGCTAATCACAAGTTTAATAAACATGAAAATAGTTTGGAACGAGAAAAACCACAAAAGTTAAAAGAATAAGCCTCAAAGATTAACTTCACTTGTCACAAAGATTCAAGTAAATTAATTTGTTAAAGTATTAAATCAGAAGGAAACGCATTCTGATCATCATGATGAAGATACAGAAACAAAATGATGACGAGGATGATGTAATTTTAAGATAAAAGAATCGAAAATATATTCTACTTTCTTCTCTCTTATTGATTAAGACTACTTCTTTGTTTCGCGGCTATAAATTACGTACATGATTTATTTTCATGTAATAAGGTAAAAATAATAATAGATGGAAATAATAAAGAAAATAATTTTTGATGACATTTGGTATTAGCAACTCCTGTCCATTCATATAATCAACAACATGATGGTAATCTGAACTTACCACAAGGTCAGTATAGAAAGTGCCACTATCCGAATATTTACCAAACCACTTGTCTTTAAACTTGATGTATAACACAACTAGCACCACTATCAAAATGATGATGACAGCACTGATAACCGAAACAACAATTATAATGGTCGTATTATCGTCTTTTTCACTACCAGGCACTAGAAAACAAAACAAAAATTATCACTGTCCCTTTGCGGCAGTATCAAAGTCTTTGATTATCAAGGAGTTCTATTATTCTATGAGATTGATGACAAAATAAGATTATACTATTGTAAACGTCAAATTAAATTGCGATAAATTGTGCATTTGAAGAAACAAGATCTAACAATAGCTCTAATAAAATTTGATGGAAGCTATGTCATTTATATCAGAAAAGAAAATGTTTTCAACAAATCCATGCGTAATTTATTCTTGACAAGCTTTCGGGGCATACCGCACCCCATGATCACATCTCTAAAATAGCTCATTGAAAGAACTTCTCCATCAGCAAAATTTTTAATAGAAGGGGATTCTATATCGAACATTGCTTGTTTTTATTGCTATTACATTAAACATTAGTGAAAATGTTTATATTCAACTATATAAGTTACTTTAATTCGACTTTAAATCAAATCAATAAAGCCAAAAAAATGAAAAATACCTTCAACTATTAGGTTAATTGATCCAGAGCTATTGCCTTGATTGTTCGAAGCGAAACAAGTAAACAGCCCTTCATCATCCTTAACAACGTTGTTAATTCTGAGTGTTCGAACGGTTCTTTGTCCTGTTGTGGATTGAGTCTGGTTAGCAGTAGCTGAATCAATGATAGTTCCATTACGCTGCCACGTCACTTGAGGCGGTGGATACGCATGAATCATGCAATAAATCAAGGCAGTTCCACCTTCTCTCACTACAACCGTTGTTCCTTCAGCAATGTTAACAAATGGCTTTGCTAAGATTCAAACAGAACACTTTCACAAATATCATTCTCACACAGTCACTAATTAATCAGTGTGGAAGGGAAGAGCATTTTAGCAAAGATACTATCTAGGCTGTTGTTTCCTTTTGTTATAACAAAAAAAAAAAGCAAAAAGGATTGGTCAATCTTATTTTTATAAGGAACTGATCCTACTAAGACTTAGTACTAATTTAACAAAGGTATTCATACATATATACAAGGATGCTCGGAAAAACTAAAACCACCGGCTGTTAATAACCAAATTTAAGCCTATTCTCCACGAGGTGGAATCGTCCGCATGGACTTGACTTTGATGGCATTTGCACATGCTTTGTAGCTTAAAAATCATATTTTTAGACAAGAGAGCATGTGAGCACTAATTTGAGACTATAGGCATCCAAGCAACTTTTTCTAAATGGTTCCTTACTTTTGTTGGGTGTCTTTTTAATATTTGTCGACAGTTAAAAAAGACATTTCAATTTTAGAAATAAAAACCATTGAAAATTTTCTTTAAACTTACCCCAGACAGTAACAAGGAAATCATATTGAACACCGCTAGTGATTGTACCATCAACTTGTACTTTATACAGACCTGCGTTGCCAACACTAACTTCAGGTACATACAATGTTGATGTATATGCAGCTCCAGCGGATACAGTACGGATTGAATCCGATGAAAGTATATTGCTGTCTTTTAACCATCGAAATTTCACAGCGAAACTGGATATGTAAGTCAAACTAAGTTCCAGTTGTTCTCCAGCTTTCACGTTGGTATGATTGACAGGTTTTTTTAGCCATCCAGCCACTATAAAAACATATATGTTCAACAAAATGTTCAGTGTTTCATTTCTTGCATCATTATCATTATCATTATCATTATTTATCAAAATATTTAATATTTAAATAAAATTAGTTTCTTATCAAAATATCACAAAATACTGAATTGAACATTTCGAAACAGTAAATCAAAAGATTCAGAAATATCAGGGGCTCTTTTTGCTTAGTTTTACTTGTCCAACACAGATTATTGGTTGCCTCAGGCAACTCCATGAAAACTTCAAGTAACTTACCAGAAACCAGATTTACTTTGAAAGAAGCTGTTGCAATACCCATGTTGTTTTCGGCACTGCATGTATAAGTTCCTTCATTTCCCGATGTAAAACTTTGAATTTGCAATGTTCCATTCTGATGATCGTCAAAATTGGTATCTAGTATTCCTCCTTGCTTCGACCACTCCATTTTCGGAAAGGGATAACCCTTGGCAACACAAGCAATTGAGTAAGAGTTTCCAGCAAACAGATAAACATCTGGTAACAAGGATGTTATCGTTGGCTTTTCTAAAAATAAAGAACTTCTATCAAACAAAATCTTTTATCCAGAATTTTGTTCATAGAAATACACTATGAACATTTTTTTACAAAACTTAACAAAAAATTTTTAATTAATAATAACAATGATAATAAGTAAGGATATATATATTATATTATATATATTATATAATATGTCCTTTTTCCTACCTTTGTATATTGATACCATAATATCACCTTGGGCTGATCCTTCACTATTGGAACCAATGCATGAATAGTTCCCCTCTCGTTCAGGATTTAGATTTTTAACGACAAGCACTTTGATTTTGGGGTTGAGCTCGTATGGGTAAACAACTTTATCTATCATTATAACTGGTTTTCCATTCAACTTCCACTCGAGGGACACATCACTGACTATTGTTTCAAATTTGCACATCAACTCAACTGATGAACCAAACACATACTGACTATCATCAGTTTTATCAATCAGTTTAATTGCAGCACCTGGAATGAACGCAAATAACCTTGTGTATATAGGAAAAATAATAGACTCTATGTAATTCAAAATTCAAAACAGTTCGAATTATAGAGGTTCATTTCCATAGAAATTGTAATTGAAGAGATCTTTCAAATTAGCTCGAATTACAGATTCATCACCAAAATATCTTTAACTCTCTCTTACTTACTTACCAAATCTAGAGGTATGCCAAAATGTTTGGAGGAGAAAAGAAAAATGAGCAAATGTGTCCATTTTGGTGATACAGATTGAAAACAGAAGTTACGTTAATGTGCTTCCCCACTATTTTCAACATACCTATGGATCCATCACCGAGACTGCTCAAAATTTAAAAAACAAACGATTATTGCTTACATTTCAGGTTCACAAATAGCAGCAAGATGAATGTAAACAGCATCAAGATAGTTTTGTTTATTTCCATTCTATTGTGTAAACAAAAATAGGTTTAACATCGTCAAAAATACACATGTCTCGTCCAACAACTTATTTGGCTAAAAGGATCCTCACATTTTTGCACGCACACAATCTAGCGACAAACAGATTCTTCCTTATAAACTCCAGAAAAAATTGGCTCAACTTTCTTTCAGTATAAGGAATAACAAATTCAAAATTAATGCTTATTTGAGAAGAAAAAAAAAAAAGAAATTCTTTCTCCTTCTGTTACTGTTTTGTTTCATTTCGCAATTATGATGTCACTGTTTCCTCGAAGACAAAATTCAACCAAAACAGTTTATTCAATTAAACAAAATGTAAACAAACAAAAACACAACAGAAAGCAAGATGTCAACAAAGAATTGGATTCTGTTCTAATCTGACAGAAAATAAATCATAGAGCCCCAAGAAGTAATGTTTACTTTCAAACAATTTCTCAATCACAACTTGATGAAGCACTAAAATCAGTTAATCCATTATTAATTTTCATGAGTCTAAATTTGGCTATAACAACAAAAAAAATTCACAAATAAAAAGTAGCACTTCATTCAATCAATCTCTCTTCATTCGTTTTTGCATCCTAGGCCATATTTACGAAAATAAACAGATACTGTAAAGTGAAAGTAAAAGTAGAAATAATAAAAGTTAATGTGATGATAAAATGATAAATCAACCACATGAAAAATTTAAAAAAAAAATTAAACTTAATACATCATTCCGTATGTAATCACTTTCTGTAGAACGGAGAAAAAACTTTTTTTACACACTTTCTTATTAGAATCAAGTTTATAAGACTGTTGAAGATGAGATTATACCAAAATTTAAAGAACACTGAGTCTAAAATCTTTTCTCAGGACATGATGCCATCATAACACATAGTAACAAAAACTAATGTCATTGCTTTGAGATTTTTATCTTACACATCAATACACAATTTAAAAAAATGACACACATAATATAACGTCATCCAAGATACAATAACTTTATGATGATTGAACTATAAACAGACAAGGCTCTCCTGTTTCACACATACAAAAACGATAAACATTCAAGAGACTAACCACGAAACGTCATTTTTATTGCCATTAAAGGTAAATTAACAATATAAGCACGTAAGAATCATCGACTCAACAAAAGCTATTAACATAAAATTAAATTTAAAGACATATTTTCATTAGAATGTATATATGAGAAATATAGATAATTATGTGACTTCAGATTTACTTTGAGAATAGTGAATATAATAAAAAACCTCTGTTCCAATCGAAGTTATTAAAAATATTTTTTTATAACAGAATTATACAAAAGCTTTATATAAATAAAAACATGGCATTTATGACATTCTTGAAGTAAAAAATATTAGGTTTATATTATAATGTAAACTTAACCCTGTCATATGTGGACAAAAACTTAACAAAATGTTGACTTCAGGTGTTGACAAAACTTAAAAATGTAGCTGAAAATTAAAGAGGCAAATTGACGGTTGTTATTGATAAAACTGAAATGTTTGCAAGTTTCAACAACCAAAATCATAATAGTGTTTTTTTAATATAACACTGGAAGTTCAATGCAGACAAAAGGCAGTGAGAAACAATTTGACTTATTTTTAGAATCATGTCTCTTCAAAGAAATTTGTATGTAATACACTGAAAACACACACCAGGATGCAAAATTATCCAAATGAAAAAACTTTCATTAAACATGTATTTGAGACACGTAAAAGGTATTCAACAGTAAAAAATGTCTTTATTCCATAAAACAACAACAACCACATTAACAATAACATATTCCAAACAAAGTTGCGATTAGAGAAAGCCGTAAAAATTAAAAATCGAAATAAACATAATGATTCACAAACCACAAAAATACTGCCTTCATGAAGAAATGAAACACCTATTAATTAAATGAGTGTGTAAAAGTAATTAGACTACACAATCGACATACAAGAATTGTTAACCTCTAAAAATAATCCATATACCCAATACACGGTCTCGCCCACACAAATACTTCTGATTTTAATCTTTATTAAACAATATGTAGTTCATAACTAAAACATGTTAAGGAAACCAAACTCACTAAAATTCAATCCAAAGGATTTTAGACAAAAACCATGGAATAATGTCTACATAGGAGAGCTGTATATGTATAAAGAATCAACTCTAAAGTATTTCTAGTTTCCATTACAATGATTCAAGTGAGGGTGGAAAAGTCTAAAACAGTCAAACTGAATTCGACTTTTGATGTTATGGAGGTCAGTGTGTAAATAAAGATAATGATGGCAAAAGTGTAAAATCAACTACTACTTGCACTGGCCCTACCAACAGAATCCACATTTCATCTGCCATTATTAAGATCCATATTATTTGCAGCAATGATTAATAATCCGACAAAAAAACGGTTTTTACACCTGAGGATGTGCTAGACATACAGAAAGCTTCGTTCAAAAATAAATATGTTTTAAAAAAGTTTGTTTCTTACACTTATGATCATTATTAAGATCTTTTATACTATTCAACTAATAGAACCGATTTAAAGTTCTAGGACAAACCGAATGGGTTGAACAAAGAAAAATCAATCGAATTCTCTGTTTACACTCTGTTTATAATTATTTTTTTGCAGGACCTTTTTGGAAATTACATCACAGTAGCCTTCACATAATTCTTAAACACTAAGTAATTAATAATAAAACTTTGTAAAAACATTCTTACCCGACATATATTGTAAAAGACGCAAACATCATTATTATTGTTCAGCCTGAAGGTGAAAATTGCTGTGATGTGATGTAATTTCCAAAAAGTTCTATTAATCGAATTCGTTTTTACCAAGAATAACATTTAATTTTAGAAACAATTATTATAAAGGTGATTAATGGATCTGTTCATTTTGGTACCCCAAACTTTAAACCTGAGATTATACCCGGAGCTATTATCAGAATCCAAATCCCGCATCAGGATAGACAAATTGAATTTTTTTTATGTATTTAAGCTTTAAGAGTGATGAATCAAATTTGAAATCATTTACTGAACATGATTTAGTTTTATATATACCATCTGCACACATACTATCTTGATTAATAAACTCAAACTTCTCTATCAATCCCGCCCACTTATAAACTTTCAAATCCTTCAAGTTGTCAGAGAAATCTAAAGAAGTCATTTAAAAATATCATAATTAAAATATTGTTTATAGAATATCAAATCATATATAGTGACGATAGAACATTATAGATCCAAATTTTTAGATTCAAGAGAACATGAAGACCTTCACCAGGAGTGGCATGTTTTTACAAAAAAACGTACAAACGAAAATTGATTCAGTTGTGAAAATATATAAGATGAGAAACTGACTAAAAACAATTTTTTCAGTGCATACAATTTCCATCTAACACATAATATGAAAAATTAATGGGACTTTAGTCACCAGTCACCATACTGTGTGAACAAGTACTGATCTAAAAATGGTCACATCATCAGTATAAAATTTAAATAAAGCACACATTTTATTGCCAAAAATGATGGTTCTCAGAGAGGTAGGCAAAACCATTTAATAAATTTGATCAAAAACAAAAATAAAATCAAAACAAAAATGCTGCATCTAATTTTTTGTTTAAACTTTTTGGACCACATTTTAATATTTTTTCTAACGAATTCCTGAAGTTATTTCAAATAGATCACATAATATAATATTTGAAACTTGATGAAAAGTTAAACAATTATAAATCTTGATATGTCGAACATGAAGAAACAATGTACAAGGTATTATTATGTAGGCTTGGTGTTTCTATTTTTACAAGTTACACATTAAATTGAAACTGAATTAGGATAGAAAAAATAGCTTCGCAAAAATAAGAACTAAAAGGGAACTTTTACTAAGTAAATATCCTGCACAAAACTTGTGCATAAAGTTATAAACTTTTCTGCTGACCATTACTTCACATATTTCTTGTTTAGCTAGAATAAAACTTCACAGAAACTTAGAAGCACTTCGCATTTTGCAAAGCCGCTAATTCGTACCCTAGTTTAGAAAGAGTATTATATTAACAGCCATTTACAAAACCAAAGTATTTGCTAAGTTTCAACTGTTCTTGGGCTTTTCATTATTACGAGATCCTTTTTATGATTCTCTAATCCGAGATACATCACACAATCAGTTCAACTTTCTCATTCTTATTTTTAACACTGTACTATCATATATATATATGGAATTTTTTTGAAACAGGACCAATATTAATTAGCAGTTTATAATAGCAGTTTATAACTAAAATTGTAATCCTGTTGTAAATGAATATTCAATAAATAAAAATAAACAAGCAAAATTATATCTTTAATAATTACCCATCAACAGCAGTTTAATTGACATGTTGAACATCTGTATAGTGTAGTTCTCAGAGCCGTTTGAAAGAAATTCACTCATTCCTTTAGAATAAAGTTTATAAGACTGTTGAAGATATTAGGCCAAAATTTAAAGAACAGACTCAGCGTAAAAATTTTTGTCATGTTTTTCTTGAACATATAAAAAAATCCGAAATGGCGAGAAACATAATAACAATGTACGTTTCTGATGCAAATAGATGATTTTTAGATGATTGCATCATGTTCTGGTATTCTTCAAGTCAGGATGACATCGCATTTGGGGGAAAACAGAACACTTGCCTGAATTTATTTTCAATTAAGCTACATAAAAAAATGTCTTTGAACGTTAGATCACGCCTGCCATCATGCATCGTGAAAAAACTCCCCCTTTTTATTATGTTTTAATTTTGATCGACCCCTCCTCCCTGGGGACAACTATTTCTTGGAACGGAGAGTCAAACTTTCATATTATTATATTCATTATTTTTTCATTATTTTTTTCATTTTTTCATTTTTTCATTTATTCATTATTTTTATCTGCATACGGACAACAATTTGTTGAGACAAATTCAAAAATGACAACATCGAGTACAAATTGTTGTAAGTGTCTGTTGGACATCGTCCCAAAGTTCTCCGAACGTCTGCCGCCGCGTCTTCCACACCAGCAACAGCATTTATCAAGGAGAGGGGTTTTGTTTAGTTTTCCGTTCTTCATTCGGCAACGTTTGACAATTGTTTCACAACAACAGGAATGTCTCAACTAGTTTTGGCCAGGATTGCTGTCTTCCCCATTTGACACTCCCACCCCCAGTCACACATTTTAGTCGTTCATTGCCTGACTATATTTGCTTTACATTTTATTCGCTTTTGTTTAAGTCCCATCTATGTCTTTTTGCCAGATAATTTGCCACTCTAAATTTATTTTATAATTAGTTATTATTTTTTGATTATTTTTTATATATATGAAACTGACAAACAAACCCAGGGTCTCTTGCCTTTTCGATATCGGATAGCGATCATCCGTATATGGAAAAGGCAAGAGACCCTGGGTTCGAGGTTGTGAAATTGACCCTAGAAGAGAAATCTCATGACAAGCTTCTATTTCAGGTAGTTCGATACATTTTACAGTCGTGAAGCTGTAATTAGAATAATTAGAAATATACATCATAGACCTCGCGTATGCAGGAGACTCTCTTTTTATTTATGGCCGGAAAAAAAACACGCTTGAGTTCTGTTGGTTGTTTGGTTTTCCTGTCTGTTGTCATAAGATAGCGTGTTTTTGCTTTCCACTGGACATTTTTTACTTAACTTAAAGTTTTGTAAAAGAAACGGATGAAGAAAACAAGCGTGCCGCATGATGGCTGATTCAAAAAGCTAGTTTTTTGTGTATGAATGCGTCCCATTTTTTTCATTACTTACAAATAAAAATATATATAAAAATTAAATAAATACGTAATTATTGTTTATTTTAGGGAAATTTCCCCATCAATATGTAAACAAATGTTTTCAATGTCAGTAATGACTTTTAAAACTTTGATTTTCTTTTGAAGAAGAACAGACATGTTTTTTTTTTAGACAAAACGTCGATCATTTCCTCATGTTTAAATTTGATATTTTGTTTGAATTGCTGATGCTGTTTTTCGAGAAATGTGAGTTTCATGTGATGATTATGTTTCAAGTCGCTTATTGTTTTCTCTCTGTCAGTTGGATGAACCAGCCATTTGATTTTATGTTCCGCTTCTAAGTGCGATATCTTTAATTTGTGATTTTTCATCATCGATTGTATTTCGTCAACATGAACATTGTGAATTTCTTTTTTTCGTTTTTCAATGGAGATATTTGATGTTGTAGGTTTGCGATTGTTGCAGAAAATTGTTGGTTGTTTTCCTTTAATGTATCAATCCCTTTTTCAGATTTTGATAGTTCATGAGCAGCTTGATGAAGTGACTTCTCCAAATCAATGTTTTGTCAGTTCCAATGCAGCTGATAATCTTTCAATGATATTGGTTTTCTCCAGAATCTCATCTTGCTGCTGAGCGAGCATTCTGTCGCCAGCAAAGCTACTTTGGATGTTAAATCTTCCAGTGCTTTTGATAAAAGCGTATTTTCCTGCTTTCATTCCATGACTGCGGGCATTTCTGTGTTTTGTTGGTGAAACTTTTCAATTTCATTTTCCAAAGAAATCATTTTTTCTTCGGTATTCTTTAATTTTAGATTTTGCTCATCCACAGTTTTTGTCAATTCTATGTTTTGTTCATGCAAAACGATAGTCATATCTTGTTCGACAACCTGAAAGAAGAAGATACAGTGAAGATACACAGACATAAGCAAGGTTGGGATAATGTTTACAGGACTGTAAAATGTTGGAGTGATTTGAATTTATCGAAACTTACTTCTCCATTTTCTGATTTGTCTTTAACCTTAGTTTAAAAATACAGATGTTTAAGAAAGGGGTCAAAGCAATGTAGGCAACTCCAGATTCGTCAGTAAAGCTTCTAAATTTCACTTCTAAATTCTTTAAACGCATCATGCATGATAATATCAATGTTAAGATACCATCGAAAATGTCTCCAGTTATGTTTGTAAGAGCACCCAACACGTTCTTCTATTGAGGATAAATAGTGAGGATAGTAGAAATATGCTTGCCAGTGAGCTAATGGACTAATGGACGTATCAAAAGCCTTCGAACGATTGAGAAATTAGGTGTATATGGTTTTACGGAATCTGCATTACATTTCATACACAGTTCTCTGTAGAGTAGGCGTCAGAGAGTTGCTGAAGAACAGTGAATTTTCTTAAGAATTTATCCTAGTTCTCCTTCTGTTCAATATTTACTTAAACGACCTGTTCTTGTTTCTTTAATGCTTATGTGAAACAGCATACTTTAAAAACCGAGTTGGCCGAAAAGGATCTGTTTTGGACGCTCGAATGCCTAAAGATAAAATTTGTTGGTCTCCTGAAATATACACGTCGCTACACAACAACGTATCATTGTGGAAACGCGTGGGCGAGGAACAAACCGTATTCTGAAATGCCAGGAATATGTTGCATCAAGATGTTAATGTTCATAAGAGCAGTAAACAAAAATAGATACCTAACCAAAGTCATAATAATGTCTTTGTTGGAGCTAGTAACCCTTATGCCAGACTTGAGAAATAGACAAACTGTCTGTGAAAATAATAATTTGCTAATTACCTAAGAAAGGGCCCCAAGAGCAAACAGCGACTACTATGACAAACAATTCCTGAACGTTAATGTGGAGAGACTGCCACATACTGGACCAAGGAGCAAAAAGCCAGCAATTTTTAAAAACAGCGCCCAAATCTAAGCTAACTACCTCGTGCTGAATCAGACATACGCTATTCCAAGATGGCATGAAGTCCAAGCCTCCGCATTCAAGGAAATGTGGTGATTTAAACTGGAAACCGAAGTAGAGAGATCGATAAGACGGCGAAGGAATATTCGACCAGGTTTAACAACTTTGGCCGCGAAAGAGGTGATGAGCGAGAGAGTAACTCCCGCTAAATACTTTTTTACGCTGGTGCCAAACTTGTAACGTTGATAAGATGGAAGCAAATTTGTCACCAGGCAAACGAACTTCTTGGGCGATCGAATCAATTTCGGTAAGTAAGCAAGTCGTAGGGCTGGTGGGTTTTTTCGTCCGCTAAAGGCACCCCTAGTTCAGAGAACAAGGATTGCATGCAAGCATATCGCGAATACCTGCCATATCAATGAGAGTCTACAAAATCAAGTCCGTGAAACAATTGAAAACAAACGGTGAAGACCTACCACCAAACGGAAGGCGAGTATCAACAAAGAACTGCTTATCCCAATAATAGCCTAGAAGACCCCACCGATCCGGACGAACAGGACAAAGCCGAAAATCATTACGTATATCCATTATGTCCATGAATGCGCCCTTGCCAAGAGAACGAAATAACGCCACCACGTCTTCTTTAGCTATGGCCTCACACACTACAGGACAACCTAGAGCTGGAAGTGAATTGCGAGGAAGGGTATGGAAAATCACTCCCCAAAAACTAATGTTAAAACCCTCCCGAAAACCCGATAAAATATAAGAAACTAAAGACCGGTCAGGATGATTCCGAAGAGAAAGCTCTAAAGACATAAACCCTGACTGGAGACACTACACCAGAGGGCAGAGGGCAGAACTCAACGAGAGGATTGCTTCGGACGTCTGTACGCCGGGTGGGGGTCGAACAGGCGCGACATCGGTGAGGGAAGCCACACTCAGTGTTTGAGCACTGTCCGGTGTTGAGGTAGAAGCAGGCTCCAGACGGGCCATTGCGAACGCCTGCTGCACAAGGTCAATGGGGGTTGGGGGTTGGGGGGGGGGGAGCTCGAAAGAGCCAGAGTCAGACGTCCTGACCGAAATGGACAAGCATTGGCAAAATGACCACCTCTATTACAATGAAACATAAATTATTGCTAATAGGAACTTCTCAAATAAGTATTGTATAAATCATCGTCAATTCTTGCACAAGAAAGAGACTGATTAAAAGCTAGTAGGTGCCATAATGAAACATCGCCAGGCAGAAAAGCCAAACTGATGGAGAACTCGAGAAACCGATTGGACTAGATATTCAAGTAGCATTGTAAAAAATAATCCTACGCCATCATCTACAAATTGAAATCCGACACCTTGGGTTTAGCCTGATTCTTGGGTAACCAAGGAGACCGAAGGTGAAGTACCGCCAACTGCTTTAAACGTGTATTCGTCTGAAGCGCTGGATGCCGGTATATCAAAATTAACAAACTCACCACGGCGGATACGATCGATTACTGTTTGTGGTAGAGGGTAGCATTTAAGCGGAATTGACCTGCTGGTGCTGTCGTTGTTATTGCAACAGCCAGCCCGACATGAACTGCTGGTGATGGATTAGTAGGCAACGAAACGTGCTGTTGCTGCCAAAGCATATCATTTGACGGAGGCAATGAACAACTGGGGGTCATGTCCCCACCAGGAACGACCGGCAATTACTATAGTAGGCGACCGTCGGATGCAGGGTTAGTGTGCCAATATGTGACATCGGCAGTTGTGATTGGTTATCCACATTGTGCGAAGCCAGCGAACGATTGGAAAAAAATTGCGAGAGTTCGTGGTGGAGACAATATCCCAGCCAAAACGAAATGTCCATAGCTAAGCGGTGAGCCAGGTTGGAGTCTGTACCTGATGATGGTGTCACTGTTACTTGAAGGAGAAACTGAAATAGGAGCAGACAAAGTTGACACCGTACTGGTGGTAGCTGTTGACGACGAAGAAGAAGATGACAATACTGTACTGGAGTTATTCACTGCTCATGTCGACTGTGGATGGTAAAAGGCATGTAACCTTTATGTCAACGTGTAACGGGGTTCCGGAGGAGGTCAAATTAATGGCGTTGCAACCCAATCGCCGACTGTGACTGCCAATCAATTTATGAAATGAAAAATTAATGTTTTTAGCAGTGTTTTGTTTATATTTTTTAATTCACTCGTCCCAAGTCTCCTTTAAATGCTTAGTTTCCGATTTTCGCAGTTTGAAACAGACGTTAAATTTGACAACAGGATGCCCTTCTTAGCTTTTTTAGGGCAAATTTCTAAAAATAGATTTTCTTTCTAAAAATAGATATGGTCCGTTTTTTCCCAAGGTCCGGGGTCCAGTTTTTCCAAAGGTCCGGGTCCGTTCCGGGTCTGGTTTTTAAAGTATGCCCTTCAAACATATATTCCATTGTACTATTTACATTCTCTATTGTAAGCGTTTATCCACTTTGCATAATTGGGTCACGTGGTAGAACGAGCTGGTGTATAGATAGAATCTACCAAGTGTAAATAAGGTTTAATTAAGAAACAGCAGAAACTATATTGCTTGAAACAAAAGAAATATACATGCCATGGATTTATAATTAGTCAGCGGCTTTAGCACGCTGAGTATTAAAATCATCGTTGGTTGTTGTAGGTTTTTTTTTGTCTTTTTGTTAGCGGACAGTTTGAACCTTCTCCCTAATAACGATTATCTCCCTGATTTCTAACCGTTTCATTCCCGGCGGGTTTTTTTATTAAATTTGTGCGTATTATATATTTTCGCGACGTTCTCCTTAAGTTAAAGCTACTTGTAAAAATGGCGTAAAAGTTTCGTTCACATGTGGGAAAAAGATTGGAAAAATCCATTGAAAAGGGTAAGTGAAAAGAATATCTTTCTTACTTATTGAACTTAAGCTAAAAAGATGCTGTTTGGAATTTTTGTGTATTACGAAAATAAGTTTTGTTGAAGATGTTGAAGTTTAGACCCTATGACCTGCTTCCTTGTCCCCCGCCTGGTGTGGGTGCTATTGCTCGAACAGCGCTGCCTCTTCCACCAGCCAGGTGCCATTGTATTGGACATTTCTTCCACACTTTCAATTAAAGATAAAGGAGATTTCCTTATTTGCTGTTACTTTCAGATATTTATTGAATTGAGTACAGTGTTAGGACTTCATTTGATTTGATACTTATTGACAATCTTTGGATTTCATGTTGAAATATCCAGCCATTATATTCAAGGTCGGACAGCACAGACTTTTGTTAACAATTATACGCCATTTCGAAGGGCATCTATTAACTGTGGAATGTACTCCCAAAAAAATAACAAGATTCACATAAGATGCAACTATATTTCCCCATTTTTATCCTCTTTTTTTCGAAATAAGCAGCAGCAGCAGAAACACGTCAATGACTGTATATACTGACATTATCTTGCTTGATAAACTGAGACCACACATATATACTTGCTCTATACATGAATTAACCGTACAGCCTAATCAAGAAGTTTTGCCTTGTTTTCAGTATTTCATAATTACTTTTAACTACTTCACCGGGGAATTGCAAGAATAAGTAATGAAATCAGTAAAATCAATACATAATTATTCTGTATTTAAAGTAACCCCATGGAAGTACAGGGAATCTATGATAGCAATAGAGATAATAAAGAGATAGCAATACGATTTAATTTTGATAAAAACTATATTTTCAATATGACAATGATTCTAAATTCTACACAATTAAATGAAATTGGCTTAAGGCAGTTCTTCTAGCACAAAGCCCAACAATGTCCACATAATAAACCCTGCACCAAAGATAGAAAAAAATTGAAAAATAAGGTGTTTGTATGGTTCGATGAGTAGTTTTTACATTCATATTTAGTTAGATCAACACCAAATTAGGGGCAGTTTATATGGAAGACTGGGATGGTGATGAAAAGCGAGATCATTATATCTCACCTTCACATGAAAAAATACAGGTGGGACAGGACAACGTTTTTTTAAACTTTTAATGCTTAGCTCCAGCGAGATCCCACTTTGCCAGGATAGGACAAAATTGTCCTGGGACAGAAATTCTTCATATAAACAATGAAATAATTTTTATTAGAAATGTCAAGTGAAGCCTGATCCCATTTCCTCGAATAAACACGAACCTCCAATAAACATTGGTCTTGTATAAACACAGGCAAAGTATGAGATAACGCATCAGTGTCTATTCCAGGAAATACAGTAGTCTTCAGACTGCAGTGATTGAACAAAAACTATTACAAGTTCTTCATTCTGCATAAACTTCTTCTTTTATTTCAGAACAATTTGTTTTACAGTTGCTAATACTTTCGTATATTTCTTTACAATTTTTGCAAAAGTTTAAGTGTCATCAAGAACTTTAATGTTATGGGTCGTCAGTTTTATTCCCTATGGCATTACTTGTTATCGTCCTGTGTAGAAAACATCATTCACATGTTTTTTGGTTGCACATCTTTTACTATTTAGTACATAAAAAAATTTATCACTATCTTATTTGTTACCATGGTAATTGAAACGGAAAATTTTACATTTCTTTTTACTTTTCTTTGTGTGAAAAATGAATAGGAGATCTATCAACTCTTTGTTTCAAAAGTATACAGAAGTAAATTTGTGAAAAAATATTGGGTTCCCAAATGAACGTTTAAAGATGCGAGGCCAACGGCACGCGATGAGCAAAACTCGTTTGAATCAAGATTCATCAAGTTCAGTAAATTTTTATGTATTATATACTGCTGTGATCAAAAATAAAAAATGTGGAAATTTTTAGCAGCAAGAGAGGTTCACTGTCATTTTCACTATCATTTTCAATATCATTTTTACTATAATTTCAAATTACTTTAATTTCACTAATTACTTTCATCGAAATCTTGGTTCTTATCATGCTGATCAGCGCTTTCATAATAACTTCTATTTCATTAAAATCATTTATTTCAAACATGGTGCACGCTGTAAGAAGAACATTCGTTAAAAACAAGGTAACCGAAAATATTCAATTTTGTTGGCCTTTTGAAGTATGATTTTATCACGTAACCAAAAAAAGCACACATCCAGTGAAATTTGCCCCATTGATATAATCAAAACCGTAATGTAATGTTAGATGATGTTGGACTTACATGTTGCACTCAAAGCATAAAGCCAAGTGGAATCAAATCAAACATCAAAAATACAATATTTTAAGTGTACCATTTTTTCTTTAAATTTCAGTCAAATTTACAGGGATTCTGTAAAAAGTCTTGAATTAATAAATGCTCTTCTGTGAGTGATTATCGGCCTTTTCTATACAGTTCCTCTTGAGCTTTGCCTTTTCCTATTCATATTGTGTGATTTTCGATTTTTTTGCAGATTTGCTTTGAAAATCATTGTTGCATTAAGGGTACAGGTGCCTTCTGTTCTCAAAATTAAAAAAAAAAAGCATTTCAAATAGCTTTCTCTAGAATATCTCGTTGTACTATATTTCCGCTAGAAAGTGTATGAGAATGGGTAAAAAGATATTCTGAAATACTTACATCCTTACTATGTGTAAAATTTTTCATATACACACAGACTAAATGCAAAGATTATAACTGCAGAGCTAATAACAACAAAGATCATGCCGAAAGGAAAATAGAAGAAAAAAATTTACAATACAATAACTCTTGCTACATGAAATCAAAAGAAGCTGCATCATGCTACAAGTCAAAATGAGTAAAAATCTTTAAAAGCATTTTTCTCAAAATAAAATTTTAAGGGTTTATCTCTTACGTTTAGTTCCTTTTTCAAAAGTTTTGAAAAGCTGACACTCCAATCTACAAAAGTGTGCCACAGATTGTTTTAATACTCAATATTTCACTTGATATTACCCCTGAACTTATGTTTCAGATGTAAAAATAAAGCTTAAGATGTTTTTAGCCATAAAAAACCCAATAACCCTCTTTTAACAAACTGACACGTTATTTTAGAATGAAAAGTGCTGAATTACAACTAGGTAAATTATAAAAAGATTTTACAAAAAATTTGAAAAAGGAACTCAATAATATGAAATAAGCTTAATATTCTTAAGATAACTTTGTTAAGTTAAGATAACTTCTGAAAAATATATTGGATGAAAGTACATTCTTTAGCTTTCCAAAGATTATATCATTTTAGAATTGGGGAAGGGGTGAGAAATCACTTTGACAGAAGTGTTCATCATTCTAACACCCTTAACGTTATATTCTATTGTGAACATGAATTTTTTAAAACAATTCTCATCAAAACGATAAGGCAATTACACCCTCGTGGAGAACAAACTTGTTTTATCACTCATTGTACTCAGGGCTGCAAATAAGCATGGATCATTGGTCCATGTCCGGCAGGATATTAGACATGTCTGATATAGAATCTTTTCTACTGGTCACAAGGTCCGGAAAGTTAAAAAAGGTTGGCCATCACCGTTTTTTACTTGTTTACAAAATGAGAGGGAACCCCAGGGATAAATGTTTAACAAAGTTTAAAAGATTAAAACCATGGCAATGGCTGCTCTGAAAGGTCCATAGGCCTTATGTTTCATTTCATTTCATTTTTAACAGGATGCATATTAATAACAGCATACTTTATAACATTGAAATGCGTATCCCATCAATAAATTATTGACGATAATTAAAGAAGAAAATAATTCCTGTTATTTTTGTTTATAGGAACAGAAATCAAGAAACAGTACTACTAGTAATAGCATCTTCTGAAGACTGCATATTTTCACATCCTCTTCGGTAAGATTTCTCTTTTCATTATTTCGTTTTATATGCAAACTCAAGCCCTGAGCCTTAACCAATGAATTTCTGTAATGAATCTAAAAGATCCATTTTTTACATCTAATAACTAATCTAAATCTCTATTGAATTTACACATCGCCATTCAAAGTTTGAGCATGTTAGATTTTTTTAAAGAAAAAAGTTGAGATAAAGTTATTACAAATATTACTTTAGATTAACAGCAATATAATTTTTTATTCAATCCTTGTGGATCCACTAAGAATTTTTAATGTAACCTTAGTGTGAAAATATTTGAAGAAATCCCAACAAGCAAAGCTATCAATGAAGCTAATGAAGAATAAACCTTATTTTTAGCAAAAATAAAAATAAAGTTTTTTAACATTATAAAGCAACAGTGGCAGAAAATAAAATATAAAATGGGTTTAGATTGGCAGCATCTGCTGACCCTGAGCAATTTAAAATGTAAATCCAGTCTTAGATAACATTAACCAGGTTTTCGAAGCAACATGTTCCATGATATTCGTAGAAATTTTAAACAACATTTTATACTGATTTCCCTAAATGAATTTCTGACGTGATCAGAAACAATTGATAGCGAAAAACTAAGAGTGCATTTCATTTTACAAAATTCACTTCTTTTTACGAGTGTCACTTCTTTCTCAAATAATGAATGAACCAAAAAGATTTATGACATGAAAGTTTGTATATGGTAAGTCAACTTAACATATGGAATCTAGTCGGCAAATAAAAGAATGAGCGGGTCAGCCCCTTTAACAGATGGAGCTACAGAATTTCATTTCTAAAAAATCTTGTTTTATTAATAATGATTATGCACCGAGTTACACTTTTAAATAACCATGTGTAACAAGTCCACCTTATTACACAGATTTATCAGATTTAGATTAATTAATAAATATGATTCATTTATTAATCTGCTCTTATTTTTGCTATGAATGAATTAATATTTTCATTGATGTCATAACGAAAGTTTCTAATGAGAAAATTTTGATTATTGAAGTAATCACGTAATTAAATATAAGTAAGTAAACAATTTTCAATTGCTCACACAAATGTAGCAACGCTATCTTTATCTATTGCATGTGGACCGCTCACATACGTAAATGTAACGCTAGTGATTCACTGCTCATAGGGGTTGATTTTCCTGACTGGATCATAAATACGCTACTGATAATAAATAAATTTAGAAAATTACTATTATATTTTTCATTTCAGGATTAGAAATTGAAAATCAACTGTTGATTAACTAAATCTCAGAAATTTCCACTACCACTTAACAGCTATATAAACCACAATAATTAGTATCTTCTGACCATGAAAGGATAGGGTGGGTATAGAAGATTGCCACTTCACTTGCGTAAGATTTCTTATTTTATTACTTGGTTTTATCTGCAATCTCAAGCTGTGAGCCTTGACCTAATTCTTCCAATAACAGTAATAATGGTGTCAGATATATGCGTTGAAAGTCTGTTCAATCCTTTACAAATTTTTTATAACATACTTAAAACGCACATAATTATAAAAAATGATTCATCGTAACTTAATAAAATGAAAAGATATCTTTTTGTTATGTTCAGTTTTCACGCATAAGCGCATGGAAACTCTTTTAAATAGACTGCAGGTTTATCTGTCCATGTATGTATCTGTTCATTAACTCAATTTCAGAAACAACAACATAACTAACATTCTTCCCACCACCAACAGCTATATAAGCCACAAAAAATAGCAGTAATAGGGTCTTCTTACTATTAAAAGATAGGGTGAAAATTGAAAATTGCCACTGCATTTAGGTAAGATTTCTCCTTTCATTATTTGGTTTTATCTCCAAACTGAATCACTGAACTTTGTGCAGAACATTTTCAATAATAACCATGGTAACAGGTGGTATAATGAAAGGATTTAAGTGATAGTATTAAGTTCTATCTGAAATTATTCAAGTTTACTGATTGTTAATTATTTACTCCAGTAGTCATTTCTACGTTTTGTTTTGTTTACAAAATCAGGGAAAACCACAATAAAAAATGTTTAAAGCAACAAACATAGCAATGAAATACATATTAATAATAAAATAATAATAAGATAATTCTCATTATCTTTTTATTTTAGAAACTTAAATCGTAAGGCTCAGATTGATTATCTACATCTCAAGAACAACAGTAATACTATCATCACCACCGACAACAAGAACAGCTACATAAATAGCAGTGTTCTTAGCATTAAAAGATAGGTTGCTGATTGCAAATTTTCTACTCCGCTAGGTAAGTATTTTCTTTCCATGTTTTAGTTTTATTGGCAAAGTGGATCCCTGAGCCTTCACAAGAACTACAAGTGATATAATGTCACAAAACATGTAATGATTTTTTCTGCTCTAGTTAAATCAAATATGTCTCTAGACATGTTAATTATTTATGCCCATAGTCATTAGAAAGTTCCTTTGTTTTGAAGCTGATTGTGAAGTTCTATTGTCGTTATTTTTGTCTTAACTATTCTGACTTTAGTTTGTGTTGCATTTACTTTGATCACATGATATTGAGTAATAATTGTGCGTTGGTTATTACTTGTCATGTGATTGAAATGAAAACATTTAAAATAAAGGCTATTGAAGAGGTCAGAGGAAAATATCAGTTGTTATCACAGTTTCCAGACCATTCGCGTGCTCACCTGGTTACACGCATCTCAGATTATTATTTTTTTCATTAACTGCACCACACTGTGTGACAGTCCCTAGAAGATGCTGTCAGGCTTTCCCTTCAAAGCTTCCCTTCATTACCTTCATTCCTCAGCAATGAAAAGTCAACAATATGCACCTAGTATCCAACAGGATTGGTGGTAATTAAAAAACAAAATAAAATAAAAGGATTTAAAAATAATATTAAGCTAAACACACGTAAGTACAAATACTATTAAAACATGTCCTTATCTTCTTTGTCAGAAAAATCGTTTTCTAAATTGGGCATCGTCACATTTGCTATATCAGCAGTTTCTTTTGTATTCGTTTTTTGCCGTTTTTCTGAACATTTGTGTGACACCGACGTTAATCTTCTAACGTTTGAGTTGTACCAACATTTGATTGCCGCATCGGGTGAATATTCATCGATAGAAGAACCTTCTTCTCCAATGCAAACCAGGTTGTATAGAGGGTCATGGCAAAGTTTGTTTTGCCAATCTGTTTTTATTCATGCCATTCTGGAGAATACCCGTTCCACTTTTGCATAAACACTGGCGAATCTTTTAAGTTTTGGAAGCGGTAGTCCATACAATCAGAAATGCATACAACAGGCCTGGTCAGGAAAATTTAGGGTGCCGTGCAGGTCACAACTCGCCATAAATCAACCAGGCGTGCTAGTTAATAGCACGCCTGATTCTATAGTCAGATTCTGGCTCTATAGTTTTATATCGCACGCCTTTATTTTTAACATTCCACTGCCTAAATTGAGACAAATTTATGATACAAAATATCAAATACACGCATTGAGATAGCTCCTCACTTTACATTGCAAAGTTCGTATCTTACAATGATAAGCACAACTTTAGTAATTTTAAAAACAAAACGAATTTTAAACAAAACAGAACTTTCTAAAAATTATTGTTCAAGGAGAAATAGTTTTGTTTACAATAATGATTTTTTATTAAGTCCCATTTACGCACACACAAGCGTTTTTCGCATCGTTTTTCCAGATTATAGCTGCTCTCACATTAATGAAAAAGAAGAAGAATTTCAAACAATTTTAATTTCTTTATGAAATCAAAAATCTTTTTTTGGTAGAATAGGATTCTGATAAAAATTCCTATTTCAATTGACATTTCTATAACAGAAATATAGTTTAAATTTTACAGATTCACATTCTACAGGTATTCGATTTTGAAAAGGAATAACTCTTTAATCCCTTGTGTCTTAAATATTGATTCAGGCTAACAATGCAAGACGCACTATTAAATATCTTTAACTCATTTTGTTTCAATACATTACAGCACCTCTTCTGAACAAAAGACAGGTTTTATATTGAAATATTTTTTCTTCATACACAAGTGAGTTTGAAGCTATATCTACATTAACAAAATCTATACATGCAATATTTTTTCATGTTAATGTATAACGACGTAGTTTAAAACAAGCCAAAACATTGTACGGAATTTTTTCTTTGTCGTTTAATCTTGAACTCTATAGCATATCGTCCGATTATTTTAAAGTTATCATTATTTTGTATGAAACGCTAATACAACGAAGAGTGCACTCAATTTATATTTTAATGTTCTTTCTAAAGCTGAAGTTTAAATGAAACAATGAGCGAATTTAGGACGAATTTGGAACGATAGTAAGAAATTCGTCGTTGTTTAATGATTGATTACAAGGTCGAATTTAGGTCGATTTTGCTACACTTTCAGGTTGAATATTTTCATATACAAGCCCATTCAAGGACGATTTGGAGCGAATTAAGGACGAAAATGAAAACGCCGAATTAAGGCGAACATTTTGAGAGGATCCCTAAGTATCTTAAAAACGTACGAAGAAAACACAAATGATTAATATTAAACCATGAATATTAAATGAAAACAAGGTTTTTTAACTTTTAATGAAATTTAAAATTCAGACGTGTGATAGTTGATCTAATGTGCGTGCAGACAAACATTCGCCATTTCGTGTTTGGGCGTGTGCGGAGGCATGTGAGTGTGATCGCACGCCTTTCCTGACCAGGCCTGGTACAAGGCACTCGTTAGAATATCTTGAAATCGCTTCTATTGTGGTGTTAAAATTCTTTAACTTTATGTTTTGATAAAAGTGATTTCCTTCCTAATAAACCTTTATTTCACTTTGTAAATCCTTGTAGTGAGTAATTCGGCTGTCTGGAGAATTGAATTCAAAAGAATTGTCAATTAAAATTCTTAATTTAGCCATTGTCCACGTAAAATCTTGGATTCCCTCTGACGGCTTTAACAGGATCGTGCTTTTCTTGTTGAAAGGCTAAACTCAGCCTGCATATTGGGCTAAGCACATCTAGATACATTATGCATTACTTATGTGATTAGAATAACACGCATTTTGCCTTTTTTTGTAAATCCTTCTAATTCGGCAAAAAAGTTGTGAATCAGTTTGAGCTAATGATTCTAAGTGAGCCATGTAAACACCATAATTTTTAAAAACGTTTTCAAGAGCCCTAAACTTATGGTCTATCCAGCATGTACCATAAGCTTTCGATGGCTTAGGTACTGCACAATGCCTCTGCAATTAGTCTAACTTCTCTTAAATGCATTGGTGATTGTTTATACAAGTAATGAAGTTTTAATAACATTTCATCAATGTTGACAAAGGCTGTGTTATTGAACGCATCTTTAATTGCCAACTCTATTCGATGGTTATAACATTAGATCACTTCTAACCATGTTGCTTCTTCTTTAAGCTTAGCATCGAGGCCACTATGAACACCCAAGTTAACACTAGCTTCGTCTACATTTAACCCACATAATCTATTTGTAAACGATGTAATGACCAAACAGTTGAATGCTTCCTCTATACTTTTTTTGATTCCGTCAGCAGTAGCATTGTCCACGGACTCAACACTTAGATATTTTACTACTGGTGTACATCATGCAAAAACAGTACAAAAACATTTTTATGTTCAATGTTCGCGGAATCGCAACTTCGGTCATTTAAGCAGGTGTAATAACGAGCATTCGCTAGATCTTTCGCAAGCGAATCTTTCATTACTTTTCCGATGTAATCCATAAAAGTAGCAGCAGTCATTATAATGCGACTTCATACCTGGTACTTTATTCTTTACTTGAAGTCATAATAAATTCTCATAGTCACTAAATGGACGTTCTTTCTAAATAGTATGCAGTATTAAATTTTATATTTAGCGATATTTTATCTTTCTTGTGCATTTTTTTAAAAACCTTCCAATTGTTTTTTTTTTTTTTTCAACTACGTTCTGTTACTAAGCCTCTGTGCACAGTTCACTTTTATCAGTTAAGTTTTTAGCCATTTTATGTTGTTCGCTCGCTACGTGTTTTAATGAAAACTTTGAACCCTATTAATAGCCTCTCAACGCTTGCAGTCTTTACAGATGAGTTGATGCACTTTACCGTTTATAATATTGTAATCAAACATACACTTAAAGTCATTCTCCTACTTTTTTACAGTTTTGAAGCTAGCACAGTTTCCGCTCTTTAAGGATGTTGCCATTTCATAAATAGTTAAATTTATCGGAAATCAAATCAGATCAAAATCCTTATCCAAAATCGTAATCTTAAGTCAGTTTAATACTTTTTATGCCAATTGAAGTATATATAAATTATTGAAATATTGTAATCTTTTCTCTCACTGTTCTCTTCGTTAACTAATCTGGTGTGAAAAAACTGAGTAACAAAAATGTAGCTCTCCTCTGCAAAAGTTGTCAATGTTTAAAAACAGTACAGTGTGTTGAATGTTTATAAAAAGTGTTGTGGAGAAGAAGTCTTGATTAAAGGCAGGTATCCAAACGTGGTAGAATTTAAGAGAAACAAATAATTGTTAATGTTATAACTGTATTAATGAATATGTGTTAATAAAAATATATTTACAAAAATGAATACCGAAGAATTTGGCGAGTAAATTTAGTTATAATAATAATGAGTGATACCCAACAAAATACACAACTCATGTCTTTGTATTCAGTTTTCAGCTAGTTTTTTACTAGGTAATTTTTAACATTGATTCGTAAATTTTGTTGTTGTTGCAGTTTAAATTTCGTGAAGTTGAAAAATCAGTTTGTGATTCATGAATCACAAGTCGTTATTTCGAACCCTGATTTCATTTCATTTTCAACAGGATGACTGGTTTGTACCAATGAACTGTTCATGTCAAAAGAACCCAATTTTCCTTGGGTTTCTCAGGTCTGCTTGTGGTATTACCTCTACGCTTGTAACAATCCAATTTCTCTTTGTGCTTCTTGTAATTTACTCTTAATTGTTTTCGAAAACATGGAATTACCAGTAATAAGTCTAAAGGTTGTTAAGTTCTCTTAACTCTAGTTAACCAGAGATATGTAAAAAAAGAAAGATAAACAACTTCGTTGTTTCTCGCAAAAGCTATCCGTGTCCCTTTTACTGGTGTGAGTATTGTTTCGCGCGAATAATTTAAATATATAATTACTTGTAATTGTTAAAATTCTAAATTTTCATTGGTTGAAAATTAAAATTATGCGAATACTCATTGGATAATTTTTATAATTTTTTCTAGTTTCGCATATTTTAATTTTTCATATAAGTTCTCGTTCACCGAATGTCACTCGCTTTTTAAGATGACTACAACAGCAACAACTACTTCTGTGATACTTTTGTATCTCCTTGATGTATTTTTTCCAATTTTCTCTTGCATGTTATACAAAAATTAGCAGGATAGATCTAGATGATAGAAAATATTCCCATTAAAAAAAATCAAAACAAAATGGCTAGATTTGCAAGTAAGTCTTGTCTCAACAAATAATAGGATATCAAATTAGGAGAATTCATATCAAAAAGAGGTGGTGAAAGCCATAGGTTAGTAGAGACAGTAATGAACAAAATGTAACAAAACACTTTAAAACCTAAAAGCCATAACAAATTCAAGCTTCATTCATGTGAATAAAAATAAGACACAGGCAGATTTTACCTGAGGATCTTCCTGTTCCAAGACACCAAACTTTGTCAGCACATCCAAATATTGACAAGCTTTTTTTGGGTTTAAATAACCTTTACTAATCTTTATTATCTTCCCACATACTCTACACATTTTCTCCAGCATATTTATATGAACATCCATTCTATAGGGAAAACAAGAGAAAAGCGTGGTATGTGTTAGCCATCTTGAATCTAAATATCAACACTACCGACGAGTATATTAATTATGACAAATATTTCATTTATAATACCGAGTTTTAGATCTATTTTACCTCAAAATATCTCGTTTCAAAACGAATGTTGGAAAATCTTAATCAAATAATCTCGTAAATAAAATCATAACTTACGTGTTATTAGCCAGACTTACATCAGACTTCAGTAGTTTTCTTGAAAAATTGATTTTACTGACAGAGACTTCGTTTTACGACAAATTTATTAGCATACAACTTATTCTTTACTTCTTTCTCTAAAATGTTGACATTTTCTACAAACTTTAAGAAAAATTTAAAGCATATGTGTGAGATTAAGATTCGTCTGAAAAATATCGAAATCTCTCAGGAGATATTCAGGAAAGACAAATCAAAGACAACATAAATTGTCGGTAACACTCGTAAAGTTTTAATTTTTCCGAATTTAATTATTCGCGAAAAAAAAAGAGTCTGGATCTGGGGACACGGATAGCGTTGAATAGAGGCGCGAAACAAAAGGATTAACAATAAGCTGTCAATCAAGTTCAAACGAGTTGTTTATCTTTCTTTTTTACAGATCTCTGAGTTAACCAAGGGGTTCAAGACAATAGGTTCTTTGATGACAGTTGTATTATTTCATTTTTAACAGGATGCATATTAATAGCAGCATACTTAACATTGAAATGTATATCTCATCAATACATTATTAAGAAGAAATTTTTGTTTCTAGAAGCAGAAATCGAATAGCAACTGTTCCTTAGATTATTCTCAATACCACCACCACCTCCACCAACAGCTACCTTCTCAGGATTGAAAGCTAGGGTGCCAATTGCAAGTTTTCCCGTCCAATTAGGTAAGATTTCTCTATCCATTATTTGATTTTATTTGCAAACTCAAGTCTTGAGCCTTAACCGGTTTGTGCCAATGAAGTGTTCATGTGAAAAGAACCCAATTTCCCTTGGAATGTTTATCAGGTCTGCTTGTGGTATTACCTCCACACTTGTAAGAATCCAATTTCTTTTTGTGCTTCTTGTGATTTACTCTTAATTGTTCTTCAAAACATGGCATTACCAGTAATAAGTCTAAAGGTTGTT
Organism: Turritopsis rubra; assembly: GCA_039566895.2. Taxonomy (NCBI): domain Eukaryota; kingdom Metazoa; phylum Cnidaria; class Hydrozoa; order Anthoathecata; family Oceaniidae; genus Turritopsis; species Turritopsis rubra. Next base: position 8,593,220 of record CM077617.1, on the reverse strand, counting down.
AAGTTCTCTTAACTCTAGTTAACCAAGGAGTTCAATACAATAGGTTCTTTGATGGCAGTTGTATTATTTCATTTTTAACAGGATGCATATTAATAGCAGCATACTTAACATTGAAATGCATATCTTATCAATACATTGTTAAGAAGAAATTTTTGTTTTTAGAAGCAGAAATCGAATAGCAACTGTTCCGTAACTCATTCTCAATACCACCACCACCTCCACCAACAGCTACCTTCTCGGCATTGAAAGCTAGGGTACCAATTGCAAGTTTTCCCATCCAATTAGGTAAGATTTCTCTATCCATTATTAGGTTTTATCAGCAATCTGAAGTCTTTAGCCTTAAATAGTTTGTGCCAATGAAGTGTTCATGTTGAATAACCCAATTTTCCTTGGAATGTTTATCAGGTCTGCTTGTGGTATTACCTCCACGCTTGTGACAATCCAATTTCTCCTTGTGCTACTTGTGATATATTCTTAATTGTTCTTCAAAACATGGAATTACCAGTAATAAGTCTAAAGGTTGTAAAGTTCTCTTAACTCCAGTTAACCAAGGAGTTCAATAGAATAGGTTCTTTGAGGGCAGTCTTATTGCATTTTTAACAGGATGCATATTAATAGCAGCATACTTAACATTGAAATGTATATCTCATCAATACATTATTAAGAAGAAATTTTTGTTTCTAGAAGCAGAAATCGTAACGCAACTGTTCCTTAACTCATTCTCAATACTGCTGTCGTGGCTACCAAATTCTTAGCATTGAAAGGTATGGTACCAATTGCAAGTTTTCCCATCCAATTAGGTAACCAAGGGGTTTAGTAGAATAGGTTTTTGGGGGGTCGTTGTTAGGCATTGCAGGCTGGTGTGCGGCAATTTGTTGTAATTATCACTTTTGACTACTCATTACTTGCCACTCAGTTCATTTAATTGCATATTAATGGCAATGTATATTTAGTATTGGAATATACATATGAATATGTTTATGATAAGAAATAGTGTTATCTTTTTCTTTGTAGGAGAAGAAATCGAAAAGCAACTGTTCCTTAGATCATTCTCAATACCACCACCACCTCCACCAACAGCTACCTTCTCAGCATTGAAAGCTAGGGTGCCAATTGCAAGTTTTCCCATCCAATTAAGTAAGATTTCTCTATCCATTATTTGGTTTTATCTGCAAACTGGATCACTGAGCTATGAGCAGAACATTTGCAATAATAACTGGTATATTGAAACGATTTTGCTGAAATTATTTTAGTTTTATCGGAATTTGTTCAAGTCTGCAGATTTGTTAATTAGTTTCGTTTACAAAATCAGGGAAAACCACGATAAAAAAGTGTTTAAAGGAACAAATACAGCAATGAAATTCGTATCATTACATTATTAATAATAAAATGTTTAGAAAATTCTCATTATCTCTTTCTTTTTAGAAACTAAAATCGCAAGGCTCCGTTTGATTATCTGTATCTCAAGAACAACAATACTATCGTCACCACCACCAACAACAACAACAAACTGCTACATAAATAGCAGTGATAGCATCTTCTGAATATTGAAAGATAGAGTTCCAATTGCATATTTCCCACTCCACTTAGGTAAGATATTTCTTTCTATTTTTTTTATTGGCAAGGCGGATCCCTGAGACTTTTCAGGAGAACTATTCCTTCAGTGATATAATGTCACGTTATCAGTTTTGTCCCTAATTTCAATTGCCTTCCCATTGGTCAGGTTATTTTATTGTTTCTGCTTTTTGGCGTTGTAGTTATTATTACAGGTAATGCATTATTTGCCACTCAGTCAGTTTTTTAATAATTAGTTAATTTTGACATGCATTTATTTGCAACTCATGGTTCATTAACGATATGTTGGCTTAACAGGTTTTTTATTAATATCCTACGTTGTTAAACTTCTTTTGGTTGTTTGCTTAGAATATTATAGGTTGATGGGGTGCAATATGTTAGACACTGTGCTAACCCCTCATCAGTTAATTAATAATTGGAAAATAGCAATCGCAATAAAATGTCTCCTCAATGCATTATTATTAATAAAATAATAATAAGATGACTCTCATTATCTTTTTCCTTTAAGCAACTGAAGTTGTAAGGCTCCTGTGATTATCTGTATCTCAAGAACAACAACAATACTGTCATCACCACCACCACCAACAAGAACAGCTACATAAATAGCGGTGCTCTTAGCATTGGTTGCTGATTACAAATTTTCCACTTCGCTTAGGTACGATTTTTCTTTCCATTTTTTGGTTTTATTGACATCCCTGAGTTCTTTTCATTAAAATACATAGTTGTAGTTAAGATTAAAACCATGGCAATGTATGCTCAGACGTAGTTGATGAAATAGTCCATATGGTTCTTCTTTCATTTCAATTCATTTTTAACAGGATCCATATTAATAGCAGCATACTAAACATTGAAATGCATAGCTCATCAATTCATTATTAAGAAGAAATTTTTGTTTGTAGGAGAAGAAATTGAAAGCAACTGTTCCTTAACTCGTTCTCAATACCACCACCATCTCCAACAACAGGTACCTTCTCAGCACTGAAAGCTAGGGTGCCAATTGCAAATTTCCCACTCCAATAAGGTAAGATTTGACCATTGTTACATTGAAAACATTGAAATATATAACCCATCAATACATTATTATTGATAATTATGAAGGATAAAATTCTTGTTTTTTTTCTTTATAGCAACTGATATCGTAAAGCTCCTGTTAATCACCGTTATCCCAACGTAAATAATAATACTATCATCACCAATATCAACTTCACCAGCTACTTAAATAGCAATAAGTTGCACTGATAGCGTCTTCTGACTATTGAAAGATAGAGTGACAACTGTAAAATTTTCCGTTCTACTAAGGTAAGAAAGAACGTTTCGAGAGGAAAAGAATTCGCGAAATATTTGGCTTTAAGTTTCGCGAATTACAATTTTTAGCACAAATTTCGGGAAGCCAAACATTTTCACATATAATAATTAATGTTTTTGAGGTAAAAAACGATTCGCGATTTCATGTTTTAAAATCTTCCCAAAAATCGCGAAAGTTTCTGATCTTAAAGTCATGAATAATGTGAAAAAAATGATTATATTTTTCTTTCCAGCAGCAGAACGCGGCAGTTGACTTACTGACTCATAACAACAACAGTATTTATCAGTGTTAGCATCTTGTGACTATTAAAAGATGGCTTCAAATTCCCAACTTGCCGTTCCACTCACGTAAGATTTCTTATTTTAATTCAGTTTTTTCAGCAAACTTTAGCTTTGAGCAACAGTCCAGGCTCAACTGCATGCTCAACTGCAACAAAACAAACAATTAAATCGGGAACAAGACCTAACACTTAAATAAAAAGAGCAACAATGGACTTTTTGCTTGCCGATGAGAAACGTGTAATAAAAGTTTCATTAGTTGTATAAAAACCCGCGCTGTTCCAAACGAACAGACAAACACGCAAGTTTTGTTTTCTCAGATAGATAGTCAACAAGCAACAAGTAAGCAACAAATCGGCCTGTAAAAGATAGCAAGTTAAGCTGCCACATTTGAGTCTCAAGTCTGTTTTTTGTATAGAAACGTGTACTTAATGATGGCCTGTTACAAAAACATGAATCTGATAGTCGCATGAAAATAGTGATGGAAATACTGAGAATCTTTTTTTGTATTGCCGACATTTCAAGCACCGTTCACTACGTAAATAACTACTGTCTCAGGAGCTGAAGTTTTTACCAGGCTTATTTTTCCCCATGTTAGAAGTAGATTTGTATGGGATTTCGTAAATTGAGACAGGCTGAAATTAACTAGATGGACATTATGAGCAAAAGGATTTGTAATTACCAGCTGATTATATGTCCCTTAATTCAAACAAATACTGATTTTACTTGATAGCCATTACAAAATATTCAAATAGTTTAGAAATTCGTGACAAACATAAAAATGAAAATGAAAAGATAAAAACACAAAAACATAGTATTTGCAAAGGAAATTTAGAATATTTTGTAAACAAATAAATCTTGAAAACATATGAAATTCCAGTATCAGCATCAGCAAGAAGTTGATGCAATTAAAATATTTAATTATTGCAGCAGGAAATTACATTACATTCATCCATCCAAGGAAATCAATACACAATACAATTTTTTAACAAGGAAGTCAGGGTTCTCGTAAAGTGTCTGCATATACACAATATGATTTTTCAAAAATATGCTAAATAACAGATACTTTAAAAAATATTTTTCTACGTTTTTAAAACATAATAGGATATTTTAAAAGCGTTCTCGAAAATATTGTGAAAACACATTATACATAGAGCAATATTCAATGAAAATTTGTTAAATATCTTACAAGCATATGTTAAATAACCTTGAACTTTTGAAACTTTGGTGCGGAGATGCATTAGCTTTGGTTTATGGCTTAGCTATAGTCCGGAAAAGGCCGTTTGTTTATGGAGAAATAAAGTTGCAATCTATATTTATATCCTTTAAATCATTGACTAAAAGGGTGCCAAGAACCAATATACAAAATAAGAAAAGATGCAATCCGTTTCAGTTCTTAAAAAAATAACTTCACATTAAAAAAATCTGCAAGTATAAAACCAAATTTGAGGTATGGCAACTGCTTACATGATAATACTCTGGTGATACTCATATAATACATGTATAATACTCTGGTTCTTATATAATACTCAGTTCTACCCTAAGGAAAGCTCGATTAAAGTAAAAACATCCTAGCACCACAACGTTGTTCACACTAAATTGTTTCTTCGATAAAGCAGTGATGTAGATAAAAGAAACTTAAGAAAATAATTGATTTCCCTTAATGCAGTGCTTTATTGTCTTTGAGAATACATTTTTTCCACGCTTATGATGCGATTCCTTCATTCAAAACAGAATCGTTCTTCCTGAATTTTTGAACACTTGTAAACAGCTCTATTCAGGTAATAAAACACACGAAATATGCCTAGGGACAGTAAGAAAAACAAAGTCGGTTGCTTTTACAGAAATCCAAAATACGAAATTAGAAAGACTTTTATTACATTACCTTAACTAACGAAAATGCGGAACAAAAAATTGCGAAATTAATGTTTGCGAATTTTTAAGCCGCAACAGCCTCTCGCAATCTTTTATTCCGCTTTCCTATTTCCGGGTCTTTTGCAATCTTCAATTTCGTTTTTCAGTCTCCTTATTGTATTTTTTTTTTTAATTTTACAGGTCAGCTTCCTCTATCGCTGATGATAGAATATATTTCGAATTACGTAATTATGAGCGGAATTTGGCAAATATGCTACGAGATTTTATGCACCAACATATAACCAAAGATAAAATAAAGCTTTACAAGTTGGTCAAATCTTACGAAAAGAAACTGGAGAAGTTGAAGAAACGAGGGATAATAAAAGATGACCAATGGGACCTTATCTTTCCCCAAAATGGAGAGACTGACTCTGATCTTTTTGACATAACCCTGATGCTTATACTGCTAAGGAATATATGTCAGTTAAGCACAGTGGAAACGGATCTAATCGAAAGATGCAATCAACTCAGAAATCAGGTAGCACACGTTGGAAAGGCCATATCAAAAGCTGATCATAACAAAATCCAAAACAGTTTTGAACAGTGGTTTAAAGACATGGGAATGTCTGATGATCGGTGGAGCATTTTAAAAAACCGCATCGTTTATAACGATGTCGGCAACATTAAATTCGGATTAAAAGAACCAATAAAAAATTTTGTTGGTAGAGAACAGGAACTAAAACAGCTACATGCCGCCCTTCAAGTTCATGATATCGTTGTTGTGAAAGGATTGTCGGGGGTCGGCAAATCAGAATTGATAAGAAGGTTTTGTCGGAATTATGACAAACAGTATGAAAACATTCTATTTATCAATTCTGAATCTGAAGGAACCCTAGAAGATTTTTTTGTGGGTTTCGCAAAATATGTTGGTCTCGTATCTGCAAATGAAACTAATCTGTCAATTAAGACGCTCGTAGCCAAGATTTACAATTTCATCTCAACAAAAAATTGTTTGGTTGTTTTTGACAATGGAGACAAACCAGACCTTTTAAACGATTACATGCCAACATCCAATGGCATATGTAAAATAATTATAACGACACAATTCCAATTTTCTAAACGCGAGCAACTTGAATTGCTGCCGTTGGATTTAAATGAAGGGTTGCAATTCTTTAAAGGAGAACTTGGTGACGATATAAACTCTGCCGATTGCGAAAATTTGATCAACGCTCTCAGCTCGTTACCTATAGCGTTTCAATTGGCTTGTTCTTATATCAAAACCAGAAACATTAGCATTAGTGTATTCTTGAAGAATCACAAGGCCAAGTTTAACCAACTGTGGTCCAGTGTAGATCAAGACGACATGAATAAAAATACAAAAACAGTGTTAACAACTTGGGAAATGGCTTTCGATCATATACGTACGGACACACTTGCAATAAGACTAATGCGGATGTTTTCCTTGATGGATGGCAAATCTATCGCTGAAGAACTTCTTGCACATTTGGAGGGTGTCGAAGAACTTCAACTAAAAGAGTCCTTGTATAACCTCAGAAAGTATTCTCTGATTGATTTAACAACTCAACTGGCAAATGGGAATAAAAGCTTCGTCATAAATATACACAATCTGGTACAACAAGTTATAAGAGACGGGTTAACCGATAACGAACAAGTATCACTTACAAATGACTTATTTCGTATGTGTGAAAACTTGATAGACACGATTGATAAGAAGGATCACCAAACTTTTGGAGACATGTGGTTGCAACATATTTTCTCATTTATAGATAAAGTTAGTTCCAAGCTCCAAACATCAGATTTAATTTACAAGGTCATACGGTGTGCAGCAGATGCCGCGGCAAACGGTGGAAAACTCAAATCAGCGACGAACTTCATAAAGCAGTGCAAGAGAATATTACCGAATAAATCACACCGTTTGACAAATATCGAAGCTATGCTGTTACAAAGAAATGGAAAATACGACGACGCTATGCAAATGTACATGGCCGTGTTGAAATCACGAGAATCGGCACTGGGCCCCGATCACCCTGATACGTTAGGCACGAAGCACAACATAGCATTGTCGTTGGACTCGAAAGGGAAATTCGACGAGGCTATCGAAATGTACATGGCCGTGTTGAAATCCCAAGAATCGGCACTGGGCCCCGATCACCCTGATACGTTAGGCACGAAGCACAACATAGCATTGTCGTTGGACTCGAAAGGGAAATTCGACGAGGCTATCGAAATGTACATGGCCGTGTTGAAATCCCAAGAATCGGCACTGGGCCCCGATCACCCTGATACGTTAGGCACGAAGCACAACATAGCATTGTCGTTGGACTCGAAAGGGAAATTCGACGAGGCTATCGAAATGTACATGGCCGTGTTGAAATCCCAAGAATCGGCACTGGGCCCCGATCACCCTGATACGTTAGGCACGAAGCACAACATAGCATTGTCGTTGGACTCGAAAGGGAAATTCGACGAGGCTATCGAAATGTACATGGCCGTGTTGAAATCACGAGAATCGGCACTGGACCCCGATCACCCTGATACGTTGAAAACGAAGCACAACATAGCAAATTCGTTACTGCAAAAAGGGAAATTCGACGAGGCTATCGAAATGTACATGGCCGTGTTGAAATCACGAGAATCGGCACTGGGCCCTGATCACCCTGATACGTTGACCACGAAGCACAACATGGCAGTTTCGCTAAAAAAGAAAGGGAAATTCGACGAGGCTATCGAAATGTACATGGCCGTGTTGAAATCACGAGAATCGGCACTGGGCCCCGATCACCCTGATACGTTGAAAACGAAGCACAACATAGCAAGTTCGTTGGATTCGAAAGGGAAATTCGACGAGGCTATCGAAATGTACATGGCCGTGTTGAAATCACGAGAATCGGCACTGGGCCCCGATCACCCTGATACGTTAGGCACGAAGCACAACATAGCATTGTCGTTGGACTCGAAAGGGAAATTCGACGAGGCTATCGAAATGTACATGGCCGTGTTGAAATCACAAGAATCGGCACTGGGCCCCGATCACCCTGATACGTTGAACACGAAGCACAACATAGCAGTTTCGCTAAAAAGGAAAGGGAAATTCGACGAGGCTATCGAAATGTACATGGCCGTGTTGAAATCACAAGAATCGGCACTGGGCCCCGATCACCCATCAACGTTAGGCACGAAGCACAACATAGCATTGTCGTTGGACTCGAAAGGGAAATTCGACGAGGCTATCGAAATGTACATGGCCGTGTTGAAATCACAAGAATCGGCACTGGGCCCCGATCACCCTGATACGTTGAACACGAAGCACAACATAGCAGTTTCGCTAAAAAAGAAAGGGAAATTCGACGAGGCTATCGAAATGTACATGGCCGTGTTGAAATCACGAGAATCGGCACTGGGCCCCGATCACCCTGATACGTTGAACACGAAGCACAACATGGCAGTTTCGCTAAAAAAGAAAGGGAAATTCGACGAGGCTATCGAAATGTACATGGCCGTGTTGAAATCCCAAGAATCGGCACTGGGCCCCGATCACCCTGATACGTTGAACACGAAGCACAACATAGCATTGTCGTTGGACTCGAAAGGGAAATTCGACGAGGCTATCGAAATGTACATGGCCGTGTTGAAATCCCAAGAATCGGCACTGGGCCCCGATCACCCATCAACGTTAGGCACGAAGCACAACATAGCATTGTCGTTGGACTCGAAAGGGAAATTCGACGAGGCTATCGAAATGTACATGGCCGTGTTGAAATCCCAAGAATCGGCACTGGGCCCCGATCACCCTGATACGTTGAACACGAAGCACAACATAGCATTGTCGTTGGACTCGAAAGGGAAATTCGACGAGGCTATCGAAATGTACATGGCCGTGTTGAAATCCCAAGAATCGGCACTGGGCCCCGATCACCCATCAACGTTAGGCACGAAGCACAACATAGCATTGTCGTTGGACTCGAAAGGGAAATTCGACGAGGCTATCGAAATGTACATGGCCGTGTTGAAATCACGTGAATCGGCACTGGACCCCGATCACCCTGATACGTTGAAAACGAAGCACAACATAGCAAATTCGTTACTGCAAAAAGGGAAATTCGACGAGGCTATCGAAATGTACATGGCCGTGTTGAAATCACGAGAATCGGCACTGGGCCCCGATCACCCTGATACGTTAGGCACGAAGCACAACATAGCATTGTCGTTGGACTCGAAAGGGAAATTCGACGAGGCTATCGAAATGTACATGGCCGTGTTGAAATCCCAAGAATCGGCACTGGGCCCCGATCACCCTGATACGTTGAACACGAAGCACAACATAGCAAATTCGTTACTGCAAAAAGGGAAATTCGACGAGGCTATCGAAATGTACATGGCCGTGTTGAAATCACGAGAATCGGCACTGGGCCCCGATCACCCTGATACGTTAGGCACGAAGCACAACATAGCATTGTCGTTGGACTCGAAAGGGAAATTCGACGAGGCTATCGAAATGTACATGGCCGTGTTGAAATCCCAAGAATCGGCACTGGGCCCCGATCACCCTGATACGTTGAACACGAAGCACAACATAGCATTGTCGTTGGACTCGAAAGGGAAATTCGACGAGGCTATCGAAATGTACATGGCCGTGTTGAAATCCCAAGAATCGGCACTGGGCCCCGATCACCCTGATACGTTAGGCACGAAGCACAACATAGCATTGTCGTTGGACTCGAAAGGGAAATTCGACGAGGCTATCGAAATGTACATGGCCGTGTTGAAATCACGAGAATCGGCACTGGACCCCGATCACCCTGATACGTTGAAAACGAAGCACAACATAGCAAATTCGTTACTGCAAAAAGGGAAATTCGACGAGGCTATCGAAATGTACATGGCCGTGTTGAAATCACGAGAATCGGCACTGGGCCCCGATCACCCTGATACGTTAGGCACGAAGCACAACATAGCATTGTCGTTGGACTCGAAAGGGAAATTCGACGAGGCTATCGAAATGTACATGGCCGTGTTGAAATCCCAAGAATCGGCACTGGGCCCCGATCACCCTGATACGTTGAACACGAAGCACAACATAGCAAATTCGTTACTGCAAAAAGGGAAATTCGACGAGGCTATCGAAATGTACATGGCCGTGTTGAAATCACGAGAATCGGCACTGGGCCCCGATCACCCTGATACGTTAGGCACGAAGCACAACATAGCATTGTCGTTGGACTCGAAAGGGAAATTCGACGAGGCTATCGAAATGTACATGGCCGTGTTGAAATCACGAGAATCGGCACTGGGCCCCGATCACCCTCATACGTTGATGACTGAAAAGAATTTGCGGATATGCGAAAATGCGAAAAGAAGGGGAGGTTCTTGCTGCCTACTTTAAATCTTAAATTTCTGGAAAGGTAACTGGATGTAAATGGGAATAGGACCTAATTTCGTTCATGTGCGGAAACTTTTAATGGTTTCTGTTTTATTTGAAAAGTTGTAATAAATGTATTCACCAAAATATGTGTTGAAGATATTCCATCACAACAACCAATCAACCAAAAAATAGCGTTCATAGGATGTGTTCGAAAATTATTCCGTTTTTGCGGGCGTAAAAAGGATCGCTATTTTCTTAAGGCACGAAAGCTAAAGAGTGCTGAAATATAAGGCGTCCGAAATTGAGGAAAGAAATAATGTATATATTTTAATTCCGTCATGCCAAAATCTTTATTTCTACACCTTTTAGACAAGTGTAATTGTTAATACATTTCCCGTGGATATATTTTCACGAATCAATTTGGAAGAATGTCGAAAGTTTGTGCATCAAATAATTTCTCTTTTTAAGATTTTATTCAGTGTTTCACGCTCATTTCTTTTAAAGTTTCCCGTTTTCCCCTTGTGGTCATTGCGCCCTACGGTGGTCAATGTAGATGTTCTATGCCGGTTCGGAGCCACTTACTGAGCATGTTGTTACGGTGGAAATTCCCTGAATCATGTTTTATGTTCTGTTGAATAATCGTAAACGAAGCCACTCAGGATAGACGCAGAATAAGAAAGAAACAACTTTTTAAAAAATTATGAAAGAAAAGTTAAGATGTGATTAAAAAAAAAAAAAATTCCTGCACACGCCACAAGTAGAATCAAATACGTAGATGAGTTGGGTATAGCTGCGAAAGCTTGTAATATGTGAATTGAAGCGGTGAGTAAGTTGATGTCTTATACAATAGAGCTCAGGATAAGACATCAACTGTACGCTCGCCGCGTTTGGCTCCTGTGGCAGTCTGCTGCTGCAGGTAAAACAAAAAACCCTCTAGGGTTTCGTTATTCACTTGACCCTAGAGGGTTTCTCCTCCAAAAAGCAGGAGTTTTGCAGTTTTGCTTATCTAAAAAATGAATCGATACGCCTAAGGAAGGTATCGAAAACATTTTTCAATAATATATTTTTAATATAATATATTTCAATAGCATATTTGCTATTTTGCTATTCTCCCTAGATTTAGAATAATAGAAGATACTTGGAAGGAACATGTTATATGTTATATCACATGACTTTTTTGATATTGTACAAATAGAGTAGAGAACGTTCTGTTTGCATGTTCTAACAACTATTACAATCGCATGTAAAATGTTGATGATGCTGACAACTAATTGTATCTATGTATGTTTCGGCGAAGTAAAGTATAAAAGGAAAGGTTCAGAAAATGCTAAAAAAATATGCGTTTTCGTGTATTATTTAAAGTTGTGTAGTCTAACTGAATGATTTATTGTGTTTAAGCAGTTCTGCATGGCCGAGTGGTTTAAGGTGTTGAATTTCTTTTCGAGAACTTGGTGGTTCAAATCCGTTGAGAGATTATTTTTAATTTTTTTGCAGAATGTTACGAGAAAGTAATTGTAAGTTACACTAAACCTGATTAAAGTCATGAGTGCATGCATTTACGCAAAAGCAAAATTTGAAAATAATCCGCTATTGGATTCGAACCAGCATTGATGCATTTCACAATATTTCACAATACCGCTTACTGTATTTCTTGAATAAGCGCCCTCCCTTTTGCCGATACATTTAATCTGATGTGCAATTGTGGGCTTCCTGAAATTGAGTCAACTTCCCATTTCCCCTTACTCTGTCTTTTTTATTCAGATCTCAGAAATACTCTCCTTGACAGAATTCTTGCGGTATAGGGGGATACATCAGGTCTGACGAATGAACGTAAGGTATCTTTACTTCTTTATGGTGATGAAAATGTTAGTATGGATATTAATTGATCTGAAGGCTACTATTTCGCATCTTAAGTTGTCTGGGAGATTTGATGTGCCCCTTATCACATGATTCTCTGTCTTGATGTTTTCTTTATTTAAATTGAATTTTTACCCAACACCTAATGCTTCCGTTTCCCTGAATTTGATTTGTTTAATTTACTGATTCAATTTTTTCTCTTCTTTTCCCTCTTTTGAAAATGATGAAAATGAGTTAAAAGCACAGGACTGAACGTTAAAACCAATCGTTTTCTGTAACAAACAAGTCGTCTTGATGCTTTTCACTGATCTTTTACCGAGATCGGTGACCAAAATGGCTGCCGATTCCGATATTTTATGTCGTGATTTTCCGACTTGAAGAATAAGTTCCACGGAGAAAATATAGTGACCAATGATGATTATGAGAACAATATTTTTCAACCTATATGGGATTATTTGGTAGAAAATAGTCCATCATTGAACTTATTGGATCGATTTTTGAGAAACTGGGCAGCAGGCGCTCCAGCTGCCTCCAAATTTTCCCAAAAATAACCCTATAACACTTTTTAAAGAGTTCTCCTCCCTTCTTATCTTTTAGGACAGAGCCGCTCAGAACTCATAAGTCATATTTTGAAACAACTCTTCGTGCGACACTAATTTACGGAATCGACACAGTCTTTGACCACAATTTTATCGATGGATGCAAAGCATTGATCTTTCGTTCTGCCGGTTGATGTAGCGGCTCAAATTTCTTAAGCTTCCAATTCATTTTTTTGATACACGTATCAGCACAAAATACGATCGGTACGGTATGTTCGATGCAGCAAACGCGTATTAACATTCAAAAAATGTATTCGTATTTCTTTACAGAATATATTCATGAAAAGCTGCAGAATTTTAGTAGTTCGGTTGTAGTTTTAGTAGTTTTAGTAGTTTTAGTAGTTCGGTTGGTTACCTTTTTCAGTGATATGCGTACCGTATTAACTCGAGCGCCCCTCTTTTCTCTCAAAAGGGGCGCTCATTTAAAAATTAAATAACAAAATTCTACAATGCAGCTAATTTAGCTTGTAGTGCTATTTTTCTTTTGTAAAAAGTGGTGATTTACATCAAGGGTGTCCAGTATTTAAAATCTCCTTTTGATGTATTTAATGAGCGCCTCCCTCAAATAAGCGCCCTTTGAGAACCCAAAATTAAATGCGCACCCCGGGTGTTCATTCGAGTAAATACGGCATTGCAAAAAAACTTTATTCTTTGGTGCGCGAAGAGAATTATTGATACACGTATTTTCAAATAAATTATAATCAATGATACGGTACGTGCTGATACGCGTATATTTTTTGAAGTGGAAATCCCGCTTTAGGCTACTACGGAATATGTTTATGTTTTTATTATGGAAGAAATGTGTGAAAAGGCTATCTCATCAAGTTTTGTGCTACCGGTTAGATTACAGAAGCGGCTCTGAAGTCGATTGTTACATATTTTTTGATATTTTCTTAATAAATCATTTGCGTACTAGGTGTATAAGCTAAGTATTATCTCATCAAATTATCCATATCGTATACATCCGAGAGAAGTTGTAGTGGTGATGGATATATGCACATGGCTAGTTTGTGGAAGTGTTTTCACCAGAATATTCAGCGTGGAAAAATGAATAGCTAATCAGAGCTCATATTCGTTATTAAACCACTAGCTAAACATCGAGTCCCTTTTCAGTAAAAACGTAAACAATATTTACCCCGTCTATTGTATGGAAAATAGAACAGTCACGTCGATTCTTTCAGAACAGTCTTGGTGTATAGCAGTGCATCATCCAATTCAATCATTTTTGTATATAGTTCATATCTAGGTGACTTTCCAATTGATGTATTATTTATGAATATTTGTGTTCTTTTTGCTTTAAATGATCATTTTAGACTTTAAAACTTGCCATTAATTTCTCTCTCCAGAGAGCGTAGCTAGACCTAGAGTGAAATTTGTGGGGGTGAGTTTAGTCATTTTAATTAGAAAAGGAAAATGCGCAATTAACCTAATCCACACTTAAGACTGAAAAGGAAGGTCATTAATGTTGGACTCCTACACTTTTTTTGACTAGAAAATAAGAAATTTATTTATCATTAGTAGATACAGTTGCTTCATTAATACATAAGCAAAAAAAAAAAAGGAAAATAATATAAGAATGCTACCAATGCCACCATTACTACTAGCAAAAGCTGACCTTGAATATACATATGCTCTTTTGAGAATGAACATAAAGTAAGATTTTTTTAATAGCCATTAGCACTTGATCTGTATTTTACGCAGGGTAAGCTTGCAATTAGCCTGATGAAAACATTTTAAAGTCATCTATTAGATACAAAGGGTGTAAGCAAGTCAACTGCCATGTATGTGTAAACACACACACACACACACACACACACACACACACACACACACACACACACACACACACACACACACACACACACACACACACACACACACACACACACACACACACACACACACACACACACACACAAAAAAAAAAGGAAATTATCATACATGCAGATACATACGACCTAATGAATCCCTTGTTGTATATAATTCTCTTGAACAAGATCTTTATTCTCTCATACAGTCATCAGAGGCGGATCTAGAGGGTATGTCGAAATTTACCAAAAATGAAAAACGTGAAAGTAATCCTATTGGTGATACAAACTGAAAACAGAAATTAGGTTTATTTGCTCCTCCGCATGCTGTATATAAGTATGTTGGACTAAATAGACAAAAAATGAACAAAACACACTTTTTGGTTATTTTCACTTATTTTGTAATTTGTATTAAAATTATAAAAACATTTGGAATATCATCTTCCTAAATTCTTACTGCTTTCTCAAAATCTCTTTTTCCACACAATGAAGTTTTCAGTTAGAGGAATTTGCCCTCAGTGATATTTTCCAACTTGGAAAGATCATAGATTCTGATTATTAAAATATTTCTTTCATTTTGTGCCCCATCCATGTATTCCCACACCAGCCCCTGAACGGTCAATTTCGAGATATTTTTAAATTTGAGCCTTAATGTTCTTAAGTTGTTTCTTAATTTTGATGTCTTTTTTTCTCACTATTTTCCAAATATTCTGGAGGTGTTTTTTTAAGAAAAATCAAGAAAATTTTGTTGTTGTTTCTGAGTTTACATTATAATTTAATCATAATTTCCTGGATGGTTCATTATTACTGTTGCTGCTGTTTATTACGGTGTGTTGTATCTGCCAATAACATCTCCCCTGTCTTTAAAATAACCTTTCTTACGTTATCTGTTGAAATCGCGTGTAAGTGGTCCTTATCTGTCGAAATCGCTCGTTAGGCTCTATATTGGTCAATAAACTCATAATGGGTCATCTATTGAAACCGCCATATTTGTTTATACTTGTGGAAGGATTTGATTTGGCAGTATTTAAAATAATAGTATGTTTGCGATATTAAATAGTTGACTTCAGTACAACGCATTTTGTTGTATTTAATATAGGTTTGTTGTGTTTTAAGATTCTGATTCTGATGATTTCATTAAAAGCAATAATGAATTAATGAAGTAAAAAATATCTGTTAGTGAATAATGAAATTTATATTTTGAAGAATTGATTCTGTTAAGATAAAGCTGGTAATGATAATGATATTGATAAATTTAGCTGTATCGTGCCAATTTTAATTGCCATATAGTGTTACCCTCATTTTTTTATTCACATATATACAAAAGAAATCTACACAATGATTTCACTTAGTTATCTAAACATCTGATTTCTTCATTACCAAGTGACACATTCCATCATTGCCTAAGTTTGTTTCTTCAACACTACCGTCATCACATCTATCTCCCCCTCCCCACTCCTGAACCTGTATGTTTACAAATGTTTATAAACAATATACGTCACTTGGAAAGTCATCTATATAATATACAAACTGCTATTGAATTTCAAATCTTTTTGATGATTTTATATATATGGAAAAATTTCTGGATTCCAGCTATGATAGTGTTTTCCACTCCTCTCTCAGCACGTATCACTTTTTCAGCGAACAAATTATTCGAGATATAGTTGCTAAAAATAATGCAATGACTTTTGGATCTTATTTGACGGACACACTTTTAACCAAATAAGTTTCAGGCTGTAACCGTCTATACAACCATGGATAGCAAATCCGAATGGTTTAAGTTTATCGTTGCCATTCAAGTGTCACACATGATTAGGGCCAACAACGCTATTAATTCTTCTCTTGAGCTGGTATTTTTTACGTTCTTGGACCCCATTAGGATCAAGATGTTTTAATGCAATCTGGATGTTCTTCTGAGTTATGAAGATCCCTTGACTGAGTAAGTTTGCGTCGATATCCCATGTAACAGTTACTATCTTGAAGCTTTTGCCTTTTAGCACCTACTATCAAAATTTTAATATCCAATGTAAGGTCCTCATGCTTATGACAATACCATGACAGTTCTGCAGCAGTTTCACAATCTCATGATAACGAAAGCCTTTCTTGAAGTATTCGAAAATCAAGCATCCATCCATCATAGAATTATTTTCCGTTCCTTTCCACGGCTTATGGAATTGATATTAGCTCTGCACGCGTGTTTTACGAGCTTTCCCCGAAAAAATGCACTAACGCGCGATTTCGACAGATAATGATCACTAACACGCAATTTTGACAGTTAAGGACCACTAACGCGCAATTTTGACAGTTAAGGACCACTAACGCGCGATTTCGACAGATAACGTAAGAAAGTTCGTAAAATGTTCGTAAAAAAGGCATCTGAGTCACGTTCTAAAAAATTCTATGAATTTTATCAAATAAACAAGAAGAAACGTATACTTTTCACATATATGCAGAAAAGAACAAGAAAAGAAACATATTTTATGTAAAAAAGATAAAATGTTCCATTATTAGATCAATACTTTCATAAACACAACTGTGACAACTCTCAACAGTCATAATTTATTTGTAGGCTGTACCTGACTCTCTTTTCTCTCTGCAATGAAAAATATCAGCATAAGAAATATCCAACAGAGGAAAAGAAGAGTCAGGAGGCCGGGCTAATTTAAACGCTGTGTATGGCCTAGTCAACAAGTTTTGCCTCGTTTTCATTATCATAATTGCGTTTAACTAATCCACTGGAAATAAGAATAATAAGTGACCATGGGTTTCCAGTTCTATGGATCAGACTGGATCGGATTTTTGATCCGCGCATGCGTAAAGCGGTCATTTTTGTGATCCAGGATGATCCAAAAATGATCCAAAAAAAGTTGACTTTTTTCAACTTTTTCCCAATCCGTCTTGGATCAGTTTTGCACCAATGAAAACTCGTTATTTTATCATGTGATTTGGATTTCATAATGTCGATATGTTGGGCACATGTAAACAAGAAGGCAAACAGTGAAATCTCTGACAAGTAGATGAAATTCTCCTTTTTGTTTCCTTTCCTTGCACAACTGTCGAACCCAAAATCTTTTCTTGTATCTAGATTGGTTTTTTTTTCTCTGCTTGAGGTTCCATATTAATAAAAAAAACCAAAATTTTCCGTGCACGATGAGCTCGAATGTTGACAGCCGTAATATTTGTTTACAAAAAAACTTAGAATCTTTATGCGCCAAATTTAAAGTGGAAATCAAGCTAAGCGGATCAGATTGGATTTTCTGATCCGATCCAGTCTGATCCATAGAAGTGGAAACCCAGCTTTACTAAGTAATAAACTTTTGAAATCACTAAAACAATAAAATTCATAGAAATGAATGGTTAAAATTTGGGGAAGGTCTTTTAATTGAAACAACTTATGTTTGAATTACCTTAGCGGCCCTTATTTGGCCGGCCCTAAATGGCCAAAATTTTCGTCGGTGGCCAAATAAAGGCCGGCCAATTTAGGGCCGGCCAAATAAGGGCCGGCCAATTAAGGACCGCAGCAAAATGACCCTACGAGTGAAAATTGGCCACTTTTTAAAATGAAGCAGAAAATATACCAAGAAAATAACCCTGCATCAAAGGCTGAGGACCCGTACGCTTGTAGAGTAACAATAAAAAGAATGGATAGAATTGGACCAGTTACAGTAGGGCATATTCCCCGAGAGATATCTCGCTATGTGTACTATTTCCTACACGAAGGAGGTGTTGTCAAAGGCTTTGTAGTTAGTACCCAACCGTTGATTTCGCCGATCCCAGCTAGGGGATTGGAAGTTCCCCTAAAATTAACATTCCAGCATAAAAACGGTAAAATTATTGAAAAAATGAAAACATTTGTACTAAAACAGTTGTCTCGCCTGCAAGACACTTTTACAATAGATAATATCACTGATGATGGAGAAAGCGAGAGTGAAGATGAAGAAATCATACTCGAAGATGATGAAAGAGCGACTGACTTTGAAGTAGAGAAAACTGCGTACCATAGCGAAGTTAGTACAAAAACTGAACCAGAAGAAAAAGCTGTTACGAACACTATTATTATTGATTAAAGCTGAGAATAACAAACGATTAAAGCGTGTAAATTTTACTATTTTTATGCAACGAGAAAAACTTATGTTTGCTTGAATTTGAAACGCATTGTTGCTTCCAGTCTAAAACGATTCTTGAATATAAAATTAAATTTTATCAAAAGTGGCCAATTTCTTATCCTTGTGGCCAAATTTCGGCCCTAATTGGCCAAATCCAAAATTTGGTCGTGGCCAATTAAGGGCCGGCCAATTAAGGGCCGGCCAATAATTAGGGCCGGCCAAATAAGGGCCGCTAAGGTATTGAATAATGAGAACATGCCGCTTTATAGTTTCACCTCTCCATTATAATTGTTGGGCCCCACAAGTAAATGAAAATCTAAAAAGTATAAGAATATATTTCACAGTTTTTTTTATACCGCAACAAAAAAGGAAGTAAACGGTGAAGCTTTAATGCTCGGGCTTGTGTTTGGGGTTCATAAGTAAGTACCTGGCCAGTACAACGTCCCCCGTTTGCATACAATTGGGTGATCTATTATGTATACTCAGTTAACAAATAATACGTATAACATCTTCCCAACCCGAAATTATTGTTATTGAAGTAAATACGCATCACCCAGATTGTCCACAAGGCTTACTATTCTGAATTTGCTTGGATCCACCCCTGATCGGAATGTTCCGGTAAAAAATCGGGATAATCGGAATTTAACACTAAGATCACAAGATTTTGAGCCACCTGCAAAAAATGCTGGGTCCGCCCCTGGGCAGGATCTATTCAGAATGTCATTCTTCCCAAATTATGCTCAATTGAATCTAGTACTGGGAATGAACTTAGAGAACAGATACAAAAGCATTTATTTGTTCTTAAAGGTTTAGTTCGACATCAGTATCAACATTTAAGCCGTATTAACTGATAATTCAGAGAAATGGGTTTATTAAGATATATGTGAATTATTCTAACTTGAATGAACTGTGTAGTAATTCAACATGGCTGGTTTTTCTTCATATAAGTTCTTTAGATTTTCCCGAGTTTAGGTCCTAGGTATGACAGTGTTTTTGTTCCATATCCAACTGTGTGAAGATATTATGGACAAAGCAATACATAAACACGTAGAACACGTGCCGACAATTAAGAAAATGTAAACAATATTTAATTGACTGAAATAAACGTTGCCAATTAGTTTCGATCTTAATATTTCAAACACAACACTCTATATACCTTACGAGTTTGTGTTCGCGAAAACGTTGTGAAAACGCTTTTAGTTTACATGCTACAAAACAAATGTCAAGGGTCAAAGTCAAAAACCGAAAATATACTTTTTAATACAACGAACAAACAAGACCATGGATCGTACTGACTAAACAACGGAATCACCTGAGACCAGCTGAGACGAACTGAAACCACCAAGAGACGAGCTGAGACCATCTACAAAATTATACACACCATATTTCCTAAACCACGTCGGCCGATTTTCGGAGTACGTGGGAATCCCCTCTCTTATCGCCATTTCTCCACACACGAATTTATTTGCGCAAACAGATTTTTCAACCTCAAATTTGCTGTGTTTATGTAACGGCTTTTAATGCGCATGCGTCGATGTATTTGGCAATTGGAAAATGGGCTTAACAAAAATCTGCGGGAACTTATAGTCGGCAGTCGAAAAAATCATGTTTTGCAGGCATTAATTGAGGGGAATAAAGCAAGAAGACCTGGGGACGAGGTTGATATTTTGAAACAACTCTTTGAGCCGCCTTCCTATATTTTTTATCACCGAGAACTTGGTTATAACTTTCAGTTTTTGAGTCGCGCTCGCGATACGGAATCATAGAGTCTTTGACCACAATTTTATCGATGGATGCAGGGCATTGATCTTTCATTCTGCCGTAAAGTATTCTTTCCTTTCACAAGAAGTTACTTAAAAGAAACCGTGAAATCCATTTTTTTCCAGTGAAATTTTCTTACCACCTTGAAGTATACATTTGGTATATATACAGTAAAGCCTGAAAGAAATTGACGCACCTGTGAAGGAATGAATTTTTACATAAAAATGCAAAAGATTTGCAAAGTCTGTTACATGAAGTCATTGTCTTCAACACGATTTGATAGGAAAAGCTAACAATATTAAGTGGAAATATAAAGTTTCTTTCTTTCTTTTGGATCATTGTGATCAAAATAAAATGATGAAAAAACTTTTAAACTCGGATTTGCTCTGACAAGTTCAATAGAAACTCCATCACAGTGTCATATTTTGGGAGAAATTTATAAGAGCATATTAGGAAAAAATAGAATTTTTAGCGCATAAATGAATCGGTTAATACACCAATATAGTCAAAACAACAAGAACCTTCAAAGAAAAAAAAAGAAAAGATTGGCAGCTTATGCTCCTTCACGGGAAAGAGATTACCCAATAAGTTTCATATCAATATCAATTATTTTCTTTGATTTATTTGATTGTAAATAATAGTCCAAATTGTGTATAGGGGTGCTGCTAATTAAATTTAATTTTTGTCATCCCCCAACAACCATCATTATCCACTACGTAAATTTTCATTCATGTTATTTTTTGTTTTTAAAATAAAATTAGGAGAGTAACAAGTCTTAAGTTAACAAAAGACACAGGACACCACACCACCCAACAATGTGGGTGTGAAGTGAATTTATATAGCTAAGAGAACGCTTTATAGCTACCTGTTTTTAGACACCCAGGAAATATTTTGTGTATTTGTATTTTCATCAACAGGGAATTTGTGAAATTTTAAGTGTGTCACACACTTAAAAGGCCACACAAAAGGGGAGAGGAGGGACGGAAGAGGAGGGAATAAAAAATGGGATCGAACAGTTTCTCACAAATCAATGTCATTATAAAAAAAAGCAGTAAGAATTTTCTAACCTTGAGTGCTGCACTGTGTCGTTCTCTGAAACACAAATTAGGATTGCGCGTTTTCTGTATTTTAGGCCGCACTCACAATAATTAAGTTACTTTATATAAGTTGTAGTTTATCATTCATACATTAACCACAGTTTGTGGACAGCCTCTATTCCAATGTTTTGCGGAATCAGCCTACAACTGTGGACAAAAAATCTTGGAATTACGTACAATACCACACACGCTACTTCACTGAACACTAGCCCCTGTTCCAACCTCTATGCTTTAATGGACAAGTTCTATTGCGCAACTCCGGCTATAAAAGTGAACGGAGAAGGAGGAGAAGGAGGAGAAGGAAAACGCCGGTTTTAACTTATATTTCGCCCTATGGGGAACTATATAATAATCTTTTCATTCTAGGCAGGGTAATGGTTTCGTAATGTTTTTTTCAGCATACTTTTTAAGAAGAAAAGCAGATGAATATAGCGTATATGTATAAGTGAATTTAATTGCAAAAGTTTCTTAACGAATTTTTTTTCAATGACGAATTAGTAACCTAGCTGTGTATGTAAATACAGAACAGCCCGAAAGAAACTTTACGCGTTTATGAAGGAAAAAATATTTAGAGGTTACGTATTTATCTGAAGTCATTAATAAAATCTTTTGCAATTTGTTTATATATACATGCGATTGAAGGCTCTTAACTTCTAAAGGCACTGTCTTTTTGTGAAAGCTAATCTTACTTATCTCGGGATGTAATGTACATGATTTAATTTTCCAACATTCGAAAAAGCGTTCGAAAAGATTTAGAAAAAACCCATAAGCCCAACAAAACGTGTAGTCTCAACAAATCCGACATGAGTACTGAATAGACCAGAAATGAAAATGTAAACACATCTTGATTGTACCTTTCATGAATTACTCAGAAATAATTGCTCCGATTGTTCACTCCGAATTGTCGATGTAGGTAATTCTCTGGAAAAATCGATCCTGCTGAAAGACAGCCAATTGCGGATGTAGGTAATTCTCTAACTTGATCCTGCTGAAAGACAGCCAGGACGGAATGGTTGGTGAAGAATAACATAAAATCACAAAATCAAAACTTAAAATCCGAAATGTAATGCAATTGTTAATCGGGTTTGAGTCAAGTAGCAATCGTGCCGGAGATATCATATGTACGCTTGGGCGGCTTAAAAATTTGCATAAATTACATAAATTACATAAATTACTTTATTATTCATTTATTCGAATGTATTATCGTTTCAAAAGTGAATGTTTAGAGGTAAAATCAAAAGAAGAAAAAAAACTCTCACATTTCTCTTAAGGAAAAATAATAAAGCTGATCAAGTCAGTGTGTGAGGGCTTGAGAGAGTTCGAAAGCGTGGTCTTCATTCATCAACCTCGAACCCAGGGTCTCTTGCCTATTCGATATACGATCTCCACGCCATCCCATTATCAAAAAGTGGAAAGAAACCCTCAGGTTGTTATTCGTCTGAAAGTGTCAGAAAATTTGAAAGAAAAAATAATACTAGACCAATAATAAAATGGAATGCTAAACAAGAAAACAGTACTGTTTTCTACACCACTGCCCAACGGATGTTGTGTTTTTGTTTTGATGGATCAGCGCTCTTCATTCATTCATTCATTCATAATTTATTTTCAGTAGGTTAAAATTTACAGTGAAAAACTGATGTGGACCTACAACATAAACATATTTAAACTAACAAAAATTCGTAATTAGTTAAAGTGGTGGGAGACGCACTTAAAACCACAGGGGTAAAAGTCAAATCCTGCCAGTGAGAGAATATAAATGCATGTTAGAATTTGTGATAGGTGTTAGAAATTTGGGAATTTGAAGAATCATTATTCACTTTTGAAAGAAAAGGTTGATATGATATGTTTATCATTACAATATTATTATCTTCACTCTATATAAAAATGCTACAAAATACATATTATCAACACCTTATAAAATACTATAAATTTAAAATACTATAAAATCTATATACAAAGGGCGCTAAATTAAGACCGAAGAGATTAGCAGAAAATTTGCAGATATGCAATTAGAAATTTGGATAGGTAGTAGAACAATGATGTAATTTAGGCCTAAATTAGAATAACCTAGACACCTCAGCTGATCATCTATTTCCCAGATTACATCATGTATTTACCACAAATGATGTGTCCATCCTTCACCAGTAACAAAGTCGATCAATGCATGAAGAAGGATTTCTATCCATCATAGACGATCACTCCCAGATGGCTTCGGGCTAATGGAGAAGTCGAAAGATTCACGAAACCACACGCAAAATGTATCCCTGGCGTAGAGGGCATCCCCATTTTCCGTGAGGGGAATTATCCTCGCGTTTTTACATAAATTTGAAAGCCGGTTTCTACAAAAGAAATTGCTTCCTAACACTTAATCTGTTGCTTTAACCCAAATATCTTTTATATCAGTTGTAATAAAGTTTTAGGCATATTATTAAATTATTCTATTTTCCCGTTCTCTATTGTTGTTGTTGTTGTTGTTGTTGTTGTTGTTGTTGTTATTGTTGTAATATAGCAGTGTGGTTTGTAAGGCAGTGGAAACCACCTTTAATAATTGCGACACTGTCATGTTCAAAATGAGTTGAACTGAAAAAGGTTGTGCATTTTTTACCCGATAATAACGCACGTACGAGGTGTGATTTTAAACCAATGAGAATACAGTATTTTAGCAACGTTTGTTTAGTAACCCAATAAAACACTGCATTTCGAAATTTTTACAAAATAATAATGAAGTTTAGTTTTTCTTAAAGATAATGAACTGTTATAAATAGAACTGAGTGTTGCAGCAGTGTGAATCCCTCATTTGAACAATAAGAAATGGGTCTGGGAGGAGCAGCTAACTTATATCAAAGTGGCAAACAAACGAGGTAAACAAATGATTTGCTCTCTCGTAGAGATTCCCTTGTAGAAAAGTGCTGACTCAGTTTTCTCACGACCTTCATAACAGTTCATTATCTTTAAGGTCAGTTTCCACACTGCAATAGTCCAAAATTCTCACGTACTTCGTCGAATTTTTACGAACATAACTTTTCATCCCTCTTGGTTAGAAAGTTCACTGACTTGAGCGATGATCTTGGACGACAATGACACCTGATCCAACAAAACAATTAAGTTAAAACAAGAGACACGTCATTCATAATGCCATCACCCTTTGAAGCTCCTGTTTCCTATTTATTCAAATTTTACTTGAGAATTTTGTTTCCCAGTTGTTAATGTTCTTACTGGAAACTTAAATCCTCCACCTTCTCAAATCCACCTTCTCAGAGATATAAGGTTCAAATAAGAGGAAATAATTGATAACCTCCAGGTAAAAACGACGAGTCTCGTATATTTGGGGTTTTGAGGAAATATTTCCAACAAAAATCGAATTATGACAGTGACTTGCTCATTACTAAACCCAGAAAATTTGTCGGCATTTTTTTCTTTGTTCGGCCGCCTGGGTTCTAGGTTGGGAATTCATTCAGTCATCATAATGATAAAATGCTAGTGACGTTTAACTGTCATGTCAGCAAAATCTAACAATAGTTTCGTAACCAGACGCCTAATTAACATAGTTGTTGCATTACATAATAGTGCAGTCAATCTTGACGTAGAGTCAAGTAAAGCCACGATTACATTGCGGAATATTTCTGTTCGATTTCGATTGGCGGTATAATGAGAAGGTAAAAACCGTTTTTTGCCAGGTGAAAAGTTCACCAAAATAGCTGAATAGGCTTACTAGAGAATTGCGTTTTATAATAAAAATCGAACCAGGACGCTTTGGGTTCTTTATATTTGTGTTACAAAATTCATAAAACTGAAGATTACAGATGACAACTTCGACTTATGATGGAGTATATTTGAGTACACACAGAGATGTGTTAAACATAGACACAAAAAAAATAAGAAAAATAACGATAAAGGATGGATAAATGCTTGAACCCAAAAGTCATCTTAAGGGAATAAAACACCAGTTTCTTTCCGCTCTGACGTCAAAAAAAAGGGGGGGGGGGGGGGGGGGGGGAGCCTGGGAACGGGTTTGAGTTGTTTTCGAGAATAAGCATTTTTTTTTAAGAACGAATGTGCGACGTGTAAACATACCTTTATATATCTGTAGATAAATGTGTAATTGGTTGGTCAAGCCACACTGATTTCAAGCTTCTCATCAATCACGTTAGTGGAAAGAGGAAACTTAAACTTTTCCAAGTTAACAAAATGAAGTTGATGTTTTTCTGTTTTCTTACCTTGTTGGTAGGTTCTCAGATGTTGAGTGAGTAAATTTTAGCAAAAAATGTATAAAAACTGTATTATTGTTAATCTATAAGAATATATTCGTTCAGCGCTCCATAGGCGTATTCAAGGTCAGTCAGAAAAACTGGAGGAGTCCAACATATTTCTTATATCGTATCAGTCAGTTGTTAGTGTCGATTAGGTTACTTGCACGTTTTCCACTTTGAATGACTAATCTCTCCTCCACAAATTTTGACTGAGCTCTAGCAATGCCTCTGAGTTCATCACTATTTCCTGGTCTACTTCTTCTAAAATTATTTCAAACTTCAGTCAAAAGGTACTTCCAGGAGGTGCACGACATCGTTGTAACGTCCGACCGATGTTGTAAAGACATCCATATAACGTTCTAGCGACGTCGTGTACCTGTTGCCTAGTGGGCAAAATCTTCAAAAAGTATATGAGGAGGAGTGTTTTCTATTGGAATGGCAAACAATATCTCCTGCTTTTTCAATAAAAAACACTCCTCCACAGATACTTTTGCCCACTGGGTGGTGTATAAAAAAAAGTACACTCTCTAAAACAAACCCTGCTAAAACAGCAAGTACGATAAGGTTCGGACATGGCCGTTGTAGATCGGACAGTAAACACGATATCTCAGATAAACATGTTTATTTATTTCTTCTTGCAGATGTTTCCTGTGCTGAGAGAAATGATGATGAAAATGGTAAGAGAATTGCTTTACTGCATGCACGTATCTTTTTTTCCATAACAGAAACATTTCCAACTAGATAGATGAACAGACAAACACAATATCATTCCACTGCAAAGCTCAACCTATATTTATGTTATCACTAAAGCAGGACTTTTGTGATCTTGATATATTTCAATAAATATATCGTTCTACTGATAATTTCTCCCTCATCTCAGTTAACGGTGAACTTTATAAATTTTGTCTGGGTTGGTAGTGAGGTTTGACTCAGTGTTGACGCTTTTTCAAACATTTTTAAAAGACTTTTCACCATAAATTTATGGTGAGGAGAGAAATTACTTATATAATTAAGCCAACCTATCCCCAAGGCTTCTTAGCGTTTTTTGGCAAACTCTGAGAACGAGGTTGGGATGAAGCTAGATAGATATATATATGTGTGTGTGTGTGTGTGTGTGTGTGTGTGTGTGTGTGTGTGTGTGTGTGTGTGTGTGTGTGTGTGTGTGTGTGTATAAAAGGATGGAGCAAAAAATGTGTGATCAAAGTCTATTCCTGTTTTATCTCATAGCAACTGTCCAAAATATTAAAGAAGATGACGTGAACGATATCTCAAATGACATCAGATATAAGAGAAGTGTTGGCGAAAACAACATGGAAGAAGGACAGTATATTTGATGATAAAGGTCAGTTTTCATTCCGCAGTATTGCCCGTTCGAACGAAAAAAAACAACGCTAGTGACGTCAGCACATACGCAATGAAACTGGGATTATGTTCAAACCTGTGTGAAAAATCAACGCTCGTGCACGTCTAAAATTTTACATCTCGTGTTTTCCGCCAGTCAATATCAACCAGTCAAAAACTCAATAATAATTAATTTTTTTCTGGGTCAACAATAACTTCCTTTTCTTTGTCTTCTGGAGTCAATAGAAAAGATTTTTGAAAAGACATTAGCCATTTTTACACAAGTTGAATAAATAGCTTTAGAACTTTTATAACCACACTTCAATTTACACTGGCCGAATAATTCAAATATAAAAGCATCGGACCTATTGTTTTATTTTTTTAACATTAACTCACGCGATCGGCTGCTTTACTTACCGGACCCGGACCCGACCCGAACTCGTCCGTGGGACCCATGAAAACGGGAACCCACATTAGAAAACGGTGCCTAGTGCATAAAACCAAGCAGAGGCGAATCTGGAGTTTATGCCGAAATATGTGGCGGAGAATGTTAGCTATTAAACCATAAAAGGAAAACGTGCAAGTAAGCCCATTGGTGATACAGACTGAAAACAGATTTTATGTTAATGTACTCCTCCACAATTTTTGACATACCCTAGACCAAGCTGTAGCATAGCCCTTTTTTTGAACCTGGATAATAGGTAAACATCTTTTTTCCAAGGGGATTTTGCCGTTTCTAAAAGTAAATACATCTTTTTAATAGACCTGACTAGTTTTTATTTCTAAAAGTAGATTCATAAGTTAACGAAGGAAAAGTTTTCTGATGAACGCGTGTATTTCTTTTTGTTGCTCTTCAGTGAAAAAACTTTACCTATATTCTTTGCCCTTTTTTACAAAAGTTTCGTTCGTGCTCACACTTTTATATACCTGTGGTTTTTCCACAAGAAAACTGTTATTCACCCTGGTGCATAAAAGTCTTTTTATCCACCAATTTGTTGGATAAACAAAGGTGGATTTAAGCGTAATTATTTAACCACCTGCCGTTTTTATACAGGCGAATAAATAAAGAAAATTGATTTTTTTATTTAGCTGTTTCACTTTATTCGTCTTATAAACGGCGATCGGTGACAAACGGTCGCTCGCTGGGAAGATGAATAAAATTTCAAAAAAACTGAAACTTGATACCCAGGTCTTCTGACGTTTATTTGATTTTTATTTAATTTGTTTATTTAGGAAAGTACGACGATAACTGAACAGGAAGCCGTAGAAATACACGGGGACAGCATTATATTATATCATTTTTTACTTAAATAATTATTTTGAGTATGCTATTCTCTGTTCACTATATTTATTTCTAATTTTATCAACTATAAATTGTAACTGTTATGGCTGATAATTGAGAATAACTTCTATTGATCTAGAAGATATGTTGCCCTCTATAACTGGGTTCACATTATGAAAATAATTTTGTCACTTATTTTAGTCGCTTATGTGTTCCCACTACTTCTGAACTCACTCGCTTAGTATGCCTCGCTTATTATGCCGGGAACTCAGTTTTTTGATCGTGAATTGACAAAAAATAACTTCTTCCCTTTTCATGAATATCAAAACTTTTTGTTATTCATGAAAAGTTCGTCGCCTATTATCTTTAACTATTAATCGCCTAACATAATAAGCCAGGAACTAGTCATATCTATCTAGCTGTAGAAAGCAACATATCTTCTAGTTTAATAGATGCTATCAGTTTCTGATATATATCACTGTTGTAATGTTATGTTAAGAATATACTTCACCTTAATTCAATTTTTTTATCTTCCACCATGATAATTTGGTTAAGAGAGACCATCAGATCAAAGACAATATTTGTTTTTGTTGCACTGCAATTACAGTGAAGCCACTGTAACAGCGGACATCCCATATAACGGACACTTCCTTAAAGCGGACAATTTTTCTGTGAACAGATCTCCTTTTTCCTTGAAGTTCAAACCTATACTTAACGGGCAACTCCTTATAGTCCACACAAGTTTTGTGCTGATGGTGTCCGCTTTAGAGAAGTTTGACAGTATACTGCAGTCTTTGTTTATATCAGCACTTTCAGAAAAGGTGATTCTTGGAGACATTACAAAAAAAAGGAACACTGGTATTTTACATAATTATGGAGACTTTCATAAAAAGATGTTGTTTTATTGAATTTAAATTCATAACATTTTCTCCTCCCTCCTTTTCACTGTGACAACACTGGCACTGACTCAAGGATGACATTTCTGAACAATATTTGATTTGTGATTTGTTGTGATTGATTCATATTACAAACAGGCTAAGGGCTGGGAACGAGTTGGTTAAACTAGTACAAATGAAGTCGTTTTCAGGGACAATTAAATCACTTGGAAATCGAGATAATAGCGAAGCGAAATTGCAAGCAAAACTCTTTTTTGGATACTGATGGCATACTTGTGTTGATGGAAGACTAAAGAGATCTTTCGTGGATGTCGCAATCATCCACCCTCTATTGTTACCTAAAGGTGAGCCAGTTTCCGCGCTCATTCATCGATGGACACATATATTAGAAGCAAATGGAGGTAGAGGTTTTGCCTAATTAAGATGTCGTTGTGTTTGGGGTGTGAATGGTAATTATGCGGTACGTTCCGTCATAAATAAATGTATCACCTGTCGTAAATAAATGTATCACCTGTCATAAATAAATGTATCACCTGTCGTAAATAAATGTATCACCTGTCGTAAATAAATGTATCACCTGTCGTAAATAAATGTATCACCTGTCGTAAATAAATGTATCACCTGTCGTAAATAAATGTATCACCTGTCGTAAGCTAAGAGGTCAATCTAATTAAAACCAAATAGCTAATTTACCAAGAAATAAATTATGTGAGGTGCCTGCCTTCATCCATTGTGGAGTACATATGTTTGGGCTGTATGTGGTGAAGGAGTGAAGAAAATTTCTCAAGTGGTATGGAGTCATGTTTACATCAGATCGCATAATGGAACCAATTTTGTATAATCGAAGTTACAAGTCCGGAGGATGAGTTGAAAATTTGTTTTTTACTTAGTACGAGTGAATTAAACTGTTATTTCACAAACTAGTGTCATGTGATTACTGGTTAATCATATGAGAACAAAGGAAAAGTTAGTGTTCATTTTTACAGTGATTAAAAATGGTTACGCCGTTGCAAATATTTCGACCATGTGAGAAACATTATCAACGGAAGGAAGAGCTACATTATTATTCCTGTGGGTTTTTTTACGTGTGAAGCAGTAAAGGGTTTTGTGTTACGCTCAGATATTATTGCTGCTGTGTTATTGTTGTTGTTGTTTTTCCAGCCAATTTTTGTGGCTGTTTTCAAGAAAGTTATAGCTTTTTTTAAGTGTGTTGTTTGTTTTGTCAGTGGAAAAGGAAGTAGGAGGGAGACCACTGAATGTCGTTACATTTTAATCTTTACTCTGATCATATCGACCTATTCTATGATGGTTCTCTAAGTCATTCCTGTATTTATATCATATTTTTATTTTTATATGCTGTTTGTTGTTTTTGATTGTTGCTTGATTTATATATATGTTTTCAGTGGGAGGGGAGGGATAATAGAAATGTCATGATATTTATTTGTTTGCGCTATTTCACATTCTAAAAGAATCTGTTCTGTTTCTGATGATCATGTATTTGCTTCTGTTTTATACGATTTCTCTCTATTTAGATTATAAAATTTAGTAGATAAAAATTATGACGAAGAAGAATGCATGAGCCAATCAGTGTTTTACATCCTCTTGGTACAAGCAATTGGGATAAAGCATTTAATGAATTCCTAGAAGAATGACACTTTGGTTGTACACTGATGAGGTATAATTTTTTTTACAATTCACATTTAAATTGATTCAGGTATCCACGGCAACGGCATAATGTTACGGTTTCACTCAATATTTGGTAAAAAATATGATAACAAAAACATTTTTAGGTTTCATTTTATATTTCTTATCATGATTCCGTAGAATCAATGGACGGTGGAACCGTAAAATGTTATTGCACGGGAAATTCCTTTAACACATAATGGATAATGGATAACTCCTTGCTTTATTGCTTGAAGGCAAGTGTTACTAACAATTTATAAACGTTCTCAATGATCTTAAAAGTTGCAACTCAGAATATCAAAAAGTTTTGAAGGGCTTTTGAAGCATTTACACGCCCATAAAAAAATTACTGATCCGATGCAACGTATTTTACACAAAATTGCCTCCACACCATCTTGCCAAAGGGCAAAGGTGGGGTATAGGGCACGTACAGAAACGTTAGTTATGTTTATTTTTATTTGCTTTTGGAACGTTTGTGGTAAATACAGGGCTCCAGCAAGGCACAAACTTCTGATCTCAATTATCTCAAATACTTGTAGTGTTTTTTTAACATAAAATCGCAGATCTCATTTTTTTTATATATATTTTACCCCTTAGATTGTAAACGTTTGTTTTGGGAGGCTAGTGGTAAACAGATAAGGGGTATGCTAGATAACATTGATAACATTGAAGATTGAGGGTAATAGAACTTCAGAAACTGTTATGATGCGATGAAAATTTTATTTCTTGTGCAATTGAATACAAACGTCGACGTGCTAAAAAAATTGGATTTGCCCAAAGATTACAAAACGTATTGCTTCATTTTCATCTTCGAGATTCTAAAAAAAGAGAGATATCATTATGACATTACTAAGTCAGTGAGATGATTTGTAAACACTCAAAGATGAGACTGAATTACAATCGAATAGATTTTATTCTCTGGTAAAAAAATTGAGAAAAGAAATTGTTAATGTGGAGAATAACTCAAACTCATACCCAATTACCTAAGAGATAAAATTCTAAAATGAGACACCTTCTTTATTATCAATTTAGAGTCGAAAAGTAGTCAAGCCGTTTTTTAAAAAATAGAGAGAAAGTCAAAATAAGAAAGCTCAGAATAAATAATAAAGAGACAATTACATGGATATTTTTTCAGGGCTTAACAGTGATAGAATCATTCCATTTTATCTACTATAAGCAACTTTACAGTATTCATTTATTTGAACATACAGATTCTGCATAAAGTAGACCATAATATTGGTACGTATTGACGGCAAAAACGAGGTCATGGATACAATGGCATAAGTTATGAAAAGGTCTATCACTGTTATGACATCAGATGCAAACAAAAACGTAGTTGAACAAATCAAAGTTACAAACAATTTACATTATTTACAAACCTAATTTTCCTCATTCATCAACTTTTTTCAGCTAAGATAAAATATGATAAGTAATTTAACTTTGTATACAATCATGTTTTCAATCTTGCCATTAGATTCATTCACAAAAAAACTCACCGCTTTTAATATCTGACGTCGCATTAGTCCCCAAATTTCTCTGACGCCTCTTTTATCTACTTGCATCTGTTTGAATAAACTAGCGTCTGCAAAATAAAATAAGTCATTTAACTTTGTATACAATCTTGTTTTTAATCTTGCCATTAAATTCATTCACAAACAAACTTACCCTCATTCTTTCTTGGTTCTTGAATTGCCGACATAATCGTGTCCAATAATTCTTCAGGGGAATCTGTTAGGATGTACAAATATTAAGTACTGGCGCTAACTGTTTGACTCACATGTTTTTGTATCAAATAATGATAACAATAAGTTTTATGTAGTAAGGTAAAACAAGACCGAGTGGTCCAAGATGTTATTTTAAATGTGTATATCAATATATAGCTTTTAACAAAATATGATCAAATAGTTCAGTTTAAACTGTAAGAACATTGAAAGAATCTTGAACGTGAAGTGGTGTTTTGAAGCTATAGCCTTTTGAAAATGCTCTCACGTATAAAAGTCAATTTTTTGAAAAGTGTCATTTTAAGTCAATTTTGGTGACCCACAGTGTTACTAATATTTCCTATCTTGCACACGCTTTCTTTCATAAAAGGAGATGAGGCACAAAGGCACATCTTTCCAGCGCCAGCCAATTAGTTTTTAAGATTTCATTCTTTGAATTTAAAAAATATATATAAATATAAGTTTTCAAAAAATTAAGTTCTACAAAAGTGTACGGATTTTCCTAATGTTCTTGTTGGTTTAAAGCACAAGTTTGCGCCTTAATATGGGAATAACCACTCCAACTGCCAATTTCTATACGTCAAAGAGCTTTTGGAAGCTGATGAGCAGATATAAAGACCATTGTTTTACTTATGTTACGTTGCTTTAACAACGATTGCGGTTAATAAACGTCAAGCTAGATATAAAATTCAATCGGGAAATGATTTTGTATCATTTTTTAACATAAAATCTCACATCTATATTTATATTTTTTGGTCGATGTTACTAGAAGTTACTGCTCACCTTCTGGCCAATCTCCATGATTATTATTGCCTAAAAAGAACATTTTATTCGTACTCATTAATAGTCCATATCCTTATAATTTGAGCATATTAGCAATAAGAACTTACCGTTATTATTAGCATGACCGCTGCCGCCAACTGACAAGCCAATAAGCATGGACAGCAACAACAATTTTATGAATATCTTCATGATGTGATTTGTACTTGTTATAACTCAAACAAAATCAAATGCAGAATGAAAATAAACAGCTCGCCCAACCTTTATTTATACTCAAATTTTAATCATGCTTAATAACTTATTTAATCTTACCAATGAATTTTATTAATCTTAATTGTTCTCAGCTCTCCGTGTTACGTTGACTCACTTAGTCAACTGGCAAAATGAGAAATAAATATGATTTGTCACGACTTTATATCACATTCTGCTTCTCAGACTCTGTAAATTTGGCTAGCATCTGACATCCTTACACGTCTTCAAAACGTTTTTTTCGCTTGCGAACATATTGGTCTTTTAGCTCAAGGCTGTGCAACCTTTTATATATTGATAGTATAATTCTATAAATATTTATTCCCTCAATGTTTGTATGCAGAGAAACCAGTAGACTATTTTGCCTCATTTATCACAGATTTTGTTGGTCTTTTACGTAAAACAGGAAAAAAAATTGTCCATGGATTGTTTCTTTGTCATTTCAAATCCTTTTAATACTATAATCTATGTCTAAGATGCAAGTCTTTTCGGTAAACCTAAGAAGATTAATGCAATATTGGAAATATTATTGATATAGGCGCAATTAAAAATTAGTACGAACGTCACCATTTAATTAAAGTCTCATCAGAAATCATCATGGTCTCAATTAAATATAATGGAATCGCAGGAAAGAAATTGCCAGCTAATCTCTTTTTCCAGTCGCCAAAGTATCCATTATTTTCATTTTCAGCAATGTAAAGAATCGGTCTTTTAGTTAGACCTGATCTATATAGACGTCACTACAGTGATGTACACAATAATCATTTTATCTGTTTCAATGACTATAATTAGAGTAGTAGCAATATTATTTATGCAATTTTATCCAATCATACAGTTTTATCAAATCCATTTTGATCCAATTCTATGATAACATCGGGAATGCGGAAAAATATTGTCAAGATTTTCGGCAAGAAAGAAATGCATAAGGCGATTGAATTTTAATCCATTTTTACCTCTTCCAATATTTCCGAACATCAACAAATCTATATATAACAATACGGACAAAAATGTTCATATTCACATAACGGCTGCATTTAATGGAACTATATGGGTCTTTCCTGAAAATTTAAGGGACGTTTTGCAAAGTAGGGAGTATGGAAAGGACATAAGAAATAAGAGTCAACCCGTTAAATATGACTTTGTGACTTTGCCAAAATCTGCATTTTAGTTAGAAAAAAGGTTTAGCTTAGTTAGAAAAATTGACTTGTTGAAGAATGGGTTGAAATTTTTCAATGGATACCCGACCAATGAAATTGCTGTCAACAACATATATTCATAGTATTAAATAAACACAATTTAACAATTGCTCAGCACAGTCACTTTATTTATGTTTGGACTAATTTGAACAACTGAATCAACTGCACCTGTGTTTTATACAATAGACACCTGTAATGATAAATACAATATTTACATAATGATATTCCGTATCACAAATGTCTAAGAAAAAAAAAAAGATTTATCATTGCTTAGTATTGAAATAATACCTATAAAAACATTGAAAATACAATTTTATGTAATAACAAGCAACATTTAACTTTTAAATACACTTAATAATACCTTTTACTAAAAAAGTGGTAACACTTCGGAATATTTTCCAGTAACTTTTTTGCCGAAGTAAAGCCACATAAAAGTTAGGAAAAGTCACAACGTTAGAAGGTCTAACTATAAATACTTAACAAATTATGGAGAAAAACCGCTGCAAGCATTTCAGGTCAATGATGTGCATATTGTATTAGAATTAGTGTTTCTTCACATATTTCTAGTACAAATAACTAAGATTTCATCGTAATCGCATAAAAGAAACCGTCACAAAAGAAATACTGATCAATCGCCAAAAGAACAGGTTTGCTGATAGTGACAAATTTTAATTAAAGTTTCTGACTGTTTGTCAAGGATAGAAAGAGTCAATATCGATATTTTGTGATTATAGAAGTAACTACGTGAGATAAGGAATGCGGAGAATTTTAGTAAAGCAAAGTAAACAGCCTTTCCAATGAAATGCATGCCTGTATTAAATAATGCCTTAACCAATTGTTTTACTGACATCTGCGTGATAAACATGATAAGATATAATATGTATAGAACAAAACCTTGATTATAGAAAAAAAAGTTGAAATTACGCTTTTCACAAAATGATCGTTTCTTGCAGTTAATGGAACAAATTATTATATTGTGCAGATGCTGGTGACAACAGTATTTATTTAGTTCCATATTTTTAGTTT
The DNA here is from genome assembly GCA_039566895.2 of Turritopsis rubra. NCBI lineage: Eukaryota > Metazoa > Cnidaria > Hydrozoa > Anthoathecata > Oceaniidae > Turritopsis > Turritopsis rubra. Next base: position 8,557,172 of record CM077617.1, on the reverse strand, counting down.
TCCATTTTTTTAGTGAATTGTGTTTGAAAATTTGGCAATATCTCAAAATCTACCACTATTGCTTTTGCTTCTTTTGTCAAATAAGAACAGATGTATAAAAAAAAAGAACTAAGGTTAGAAAGCCTTGGCCAATACAAGGATAGATTATAGACACATGTTCTTAATTGCAAAACTATTTTTCTTAAAACGGAAATTGAATGGTAAATTGAATGGTAAGTCAAAAAGAGTTTAATGGTTTAAAAATCTTTTGTTGCTTCGTTTAGCAAGCTTTCTTTTGGAGCATCTAAAAGATCATCTAAAAATATTGTATTTATATTTGTCTAATTGATTTTTAACTTAGTTTTCTCTAATATTATATCATATCTACTGAAAGTCAAAATACTTAAAAGGAATGTTAAAAGCAATTATTGTACCTCACTTGGGAAAAAAGAAAAAAATCGATAGAAAGACATTCATAATTTGTCATTCCCACTTATGGTCTGTCTCATTTTGAAGTGATAAGAAGTTGTTTAAAATATTGATTTAACCAGAGAGGAAATTGATTTTACCCGAATCGTTACCTTTACTAAAAGTTTAATTTGGATTCAACTGATGCTACACAACAAGACTTTACCTACAAAGCAAAAATTCCATTTTTTATTTTGAGCAAAATAAATAGCAATTTAAAACAAGGATTCCTAAACAATTTTCTTTTAATCAAGATTTTCAAAAATCTGGAGATATATTTTTTTGGCTTAAAACAGGAAGATTTTGGCTTAGTAAGTAAGTTAAAAATACATGAAATAAGATAGAAAATCTTTATAATTTTTAAATTAAAGGGAAAACGACTGTGGGTGGGAAAAACGAAAAACAAAACAACTCATTATTTAACCATGTCACACTGATATTTGCAAAACAAGGCTTTACAAGGTAAGTAAGATAAGTTACAGATTAATTTACCAGGCAACACATCTGCATTGTTTTTACATTCCAAGTCCAACATCAGTTTAAGTCCAACATCAGTTGGTACGACAATTAAGTTTGGGTGAAAATGAAACAAGCGACGACGTCATACACATGAATAGTGTATAACAACTACTACTTATATCACAACTGTCACAACACTTTCATAGTCATTTGAAAAATCTCAATCGCAATTGTTAAACTAAAACTTGTTCCAAGAAAACATTTCAATCCATCGATAATCAAACGATAAACACCACCAAAGTTCTCACTTTCATTTTGCACCACAATATTCTTGCATCTGCTTATTCACCTAGTGTTACAAATTAAATAAATTCTTATTAACCATCCGAACACAAAAAGATATGTATAATCCAAGTAACCAACTCGTTATGTTTTAATGAAACTAACGGAAGGCTACCATCTTGCTCTAATTCCTCAGCAGAAGATTTGTAACTTCAACTTCATTACTGTCACAACAGAACTTGTATTCCTTTTCCCATCATGGACAAAACATAAAACAGTCGAGGCTGTGCTCATTACGTTGGTTGGTCACCATGCTTCATTTTTCCAAAAAACACATAGACTTTCTGTTTCTGTAAAATGTTTTACATAATGTTTCTTGGATTTTGTATACCACTTCTCTTTAATTTCATTTCTGTAGGAAACAAATAGAAATGATATATGATACAACATATATGATTTTTTCATAAAAAACAGCATAAAGATATCTTTGACTAAATCACGATTTTCCCGATTAAAAAACGAAATCTGTAATCATAAATAAAATTTGATAAATGCAGAGAAAACGGATAAAAAATTACAAAAAGGAAAAAAATCAATAGATTGATACTGTGATTCTATATTTCATCTGTGTTTATTCATTAACAAACTTACATATGTCAGTTTTCACAACATATGCGGCTCTATTATAAGTTCAGTTTCAGAACGAAAGGCAATTAAATATGGAAAGAAATTTCAGTAACAGTAACTCGTAAGTAGCGCAATTTCAACAAGTGTGAAATGATATTGGCATTAGCGTTTCTCAGCAAGAAAATCTTATTTTAAGAATCACAATCTTGTATTTTAATCATTTTTTTTTCTTATTCTGAAAAGAGGTCAAAGAAAGCTGTTCAATGGATTTAAAACTACGCATTTCATTAGATTTACCTACTTTATAGAAACTTTAATGATTACAAGCTCAACTTAGAGGTGTAAGTGTTTGTTAACTGTTCTTAACATGATTTTTATTTCCAATAAGGACGATTTATCTTAGAATTTGCCTTATGAAAATCAACATCTTTATGACAAAGAAAAGTTTATACTAAAGAGAAAGGGTTTAATACCGTTCAATGCTGAGGAAAATTTCAACGATATCAGTATGTTTAGTTAATCCGTACGCTGACAAACATATAACGCGTAAAGACTTTCCCTGCTGATTACAAACGGTTTGTAAGCGGAACTTGATACATACTGAAAAATGGTGTGCGTTGACGAATGAAGTTCTAATTAATCTATTGAATGGCTAAATTGCATTTAAACTTCATATAACTTCAAAGATTAGAAGCGATTTGTAAGCGGAACTTGTCGCGCCAGCGCAATATCAGGGTTAGTCATAAAGAATATCTTTATTTCCAATGCTATATTGCACAATTTCACTAAAACTTTCAGTTTCCTATATGGAAATATCACTTACACACCCTTATGAAATAGAACGAATGAATTAATAATCGATCTGAACCGAGCTGAGACGAGCTGAAACGAACTGAAACCACCATAAGATGTGCTGAGACGAGCTGATACGAGTTGAATCTACCACTGAAAAAAAAATCATCATCATCATCATCATCATCATTTATTTATTTAAAGTCGGTTGCATATATTTACAAAAAATGAAAATATAGAAATTCTAGTTTTCTTGTATAAAGAAGACTAATCAAAACCGACTATATTTTATTTTCCATCTATATAAAGTAAAATAAGACACAAAATAAATCAACAGAATTTTTCTATTCTTTGGGTTGTTAAATTATAAAATGATCTCAATTCCTTTAAAGTTCCTAATGGCATTCTTAAAAATTTTTTAAGTATTGCTGGATTTTAGGTCATATGGGAGGTTATTCCATATTTTAAGACCTAAAGAGCGAAGGCTATTTACTCCAAATGTTGTTGATTTTACTTTCACTACGATAAGATTATTCTTACGAGAAGCCCTTACTGGACGGTTGTCTAATTTCAACTGAAAAATACTTTTAATGTATGAGGGATTCAAGTCATTTATAGATTTAAAAATCTCTACACAAAGTAATTTTAATCTTTTGACTTTCAAAGTATCCTTTCCTAACTTTAACAAAATATCGTTTGATATATCTTCATGTTCACATAACAGATAAACGGATCGCCTCTTTATTCTTTCAATTTTCAATAATGAGTTTGCTGAGGAGAAGTGCCAGATAAGAGGACAATAATTGAAATTAGCATAAACGAAGCTGTTTATTAAAACAAGCTTTGCTTTTAAAGGTAAGTTTTTTCGAAGTCTAAAAATGGCATTTAATTGCGCCGAAGCAGACAAACTGATTTTAGTTATGTGTTTATTAAAATCTAATTTATTGTCAATAATGACTCCAAGAAGTTTTACTGCTGTCTGCGATAATATTTTCTTATCTTCAATCTTTACTTTCACAATATTGTCAGTTTTATTTTTTGTAAGAATTATACATTGACATTTATCTGGATTTGCGATCATTTTATTAATTTTTAACCATTCAATAGCTATCTTTGTATCATTTTCCAAGATTTTGACCAGGTTTGTTATAGAATTTGAAAAGCTTGAAAGATGTGCTGAGACGAGCTGATACGAGTTGAATCTACCACTGAAAAAAAAATCAACCCCGTCCTTTCGGCTGTCGGATGTTTCGAGTTTCGGTGGGAATCGTCCTAGCAAAAAATATATTTATTTAATTTATGTTATTCAAGATGTATAATTCCGAATATAAAAATAAACATTTTAAGGATCTTTTTGTCACGTAATTTGTTGATTGAATTGTGTTTTTATAAACTCAGAATCCAACTATTTAACACATGTCAACTTTGATCCAGACATGTCGTTTCAGTTTTCAGTTGTTTTAAGACGAAAATTGGCCACGTGACCAGATCTTCATCACACGATTCATTGGCAATACATTGATACTTGAAAGGTAAGTTAATCCTCTAAAAGTACACGAAATTTGAAACAGACAGCCATTCGCTCCAATTAATGCCTGCAAAACATGTTTTTTTGACTGTCGACTATAACTTCTTGCTGATTTTTGTTTAGCCCATTTTCCACTTGCCCAATACATCGACGCATGCGCATTAAAAAACCTTACATAAACACAGCAAATTTGATGTTGAAAAATCTGTTTGAACGAATAAATTCGTGAGTGGAGAAAAGGCGATAACAGAGAGGATTCCAATGTACTCCGAAAATCCCAAATCGGCCGACGTGGTTTAGGAAATTAGGTGCGTAGATTGTTACAAATGGTCTCAGGTCGTCTCAGCTCATCTCTTGGTGGTTTCAGTTCGACTCAGATCGTATCAGATTGTCTCAGGTGGTTCGGTTGTTTAGTCAGTACGATTAATGTAATTAGGTCGTACTGGCGTGTTATTGAATTCCCAGCTTTGGTGTAAATCGTATGTTTACGTCGAACCATTAAGCGGTTTCTTCAATAAAGCGAATTCTAGTGATCTATCGCTGCCGGCTGCGTCATCTGTTTGCTGATTACTCTCCATTTATTCTCCAATGTAAGGAAATGTGTTAATACAGAAGCCTTTTCGTACGCTATGTAAAGACAGTATTAAATCTTGAGATAGTAATAGATTGAGGAGAGCTTACTGACGTTATGAGTGTCACCAAAGTAATTTCAAAATTTTTCGTTGCGATTTTGTTGCGATATGACACGTACTCAAACCAGGACCTCAGCAACATCACCCCTTTCTCAAGGAGAACTTGAATGTTCATTTTGGCTAGGAAATGCTGCTATCGTTGGTACCAACTGATGTCATATGTAATATAGAAGACCACTTTCATAAACTTATACGTATAGAGACAACCCTGTACCGAACTTATTCAAAAATAATTCTTACAAGATTTTATGGAACACGGATTCGGTTCTGTAGTTAGATACCAAGATAAAAATTTCACATTTTACCGACTTTTCAGAGTGAAAAGTAGCTGCAAAGTACATCCTTCACAAAGTTGGCATTTAAATTGTTAATTTCAGATAATCATGTAATTTTAGCATTAAATATATTATCGCAATTTATAGATAACTAGCCGCCAAGGCGTCGTCGCTCGCCGTCCATATTTAGTCTACGTCCTCCCAGACACACTGAGAATTCACGAAAAATTAAATCAACGAATAAGTAACGTATAACCATATTGTAGTGCTCGAAATTCTGATTAAGAAAATGTACAGGATCATATGTCTACGACGAACCGTTACAGAGATATCCTTGATCAAAATTTTAATGACGTCAAAGTAGCCTGTCCCTAAAATTTTCCCCAAATTCTCTGTCAACCCATCGCTATGTCGCCAAGTCGCGGATCCCAACAAACGCCAGTTACTCCTATTTTTTCTCGAGATAATTTCCCCTAAATCTTGCGATTGATTTGGTCTATATCTCTACTTGAATGAAAATGAAAACAAAGTTGGAGAGAGGTCTGCATGAAGCTAATTACCTTCATGAAATCGTGAGAAAATATGCAGGTCTAATCTGATGTTTAAGAATATTTAGAATGAACGAATAAAAAACCTTGATTGCATATATTCATAGCAGATGCCCCTTACAGATTAATAATCCGATAAATAAATAAATTACAATCTTGTTTGTGAAGGAATTTTAAGCCTATTTTACCTCTATTGCTTTCACATGGAGCAACGACAATGGACCAGAAGTCATAAATAAACATAATTTTCAGTTCATTTCAATCAGATTCAAGGTACAGGAACAGACCATTCCATGAATTACATCACGGCAGCCATGCCTTCGTTCCTAAGAAGAATGCTTATGACATTTGTGTTGTTTACAAATATAAAGGATACCTCAGGAAAAGATTGTTTACGATGTTCATTTATCACGCTTAATTACTTAACTAATTAGACAGACAAACAGAGAATCGAGTATTAATATATAGGATACTCCTTTCCCGAGTTCTTTTTAAACGCAGTTTTATGGCCTAGTCATCAAGTTTCGCCTCGTTTTCAATATCATAATTGCTTTTAACTACTACATTGGGGAATTGGAAGAATAAGTGACTATTAGTAAGTAATAAAGTTGAAAATCAGTAAAATTATACGATGCTTAGAAACGAGGCGAAGCTTCATAATACGGCCATAATACTGTGATTAAACAGAAATTCGGGGAAGATGTATTCTTGCCAGATTAAGTATTCTATCCATGTGGGTACACGACGTTGCAACAACAATAGATAGTACCTGTATTTGCGTCGCCACATCGGCAACTTAAGTACAACTCTGTGCCAAGGTAATTTAAACGTTATTCTGGCCGACGCAAGCGCAACGCTGTAGCGACGTTACACTTGTAACTGCAGAACAACTAAGTTCAATAACGTTTATATAAACAACGTTATCTCAACGTTATTCAGATGATGTCGCAGCAACATTGATCACACAGGAACTTAATCTGCACCTGGTGGGAACGACGTTAAAATAACAAACCAAAATACAACATTAGTACAACGTTATTGAAATAACCTCTAAGCAACGTTGGCTTCTATACGTCAATATAACGGGATAACGTTAAAACAACACAACAAGTGACAACGTTATCGCGTTAAAGTGATAACGTTGTAACAACGTTCAACGCATGACGTTAATCTGGCATTGTCAGAACGACGTTAAAACAACAATATTATTTCAATGTTATTGAAGCAACCTCTTAAAAACGTTGAAACAACTAACTTTAATACAACGTTTATATTTCGTCAGATACAAACAACAAAACAACATCTATTAGCAACGTTAGTATAACGTAGTTTTGATCATGTTGCAGCAATGTGGAAGATATGACGTTTGTCTGATGTCACAGTAACGCCGTTAAAACCACCGCATCTATTTCGACATTGCTGCAACGTTATTACAGCTAACTCTATGAAGTCAGTATTCCGTGTTATCTAATTTCGCATATCTTTCCATATGGACACGTATCCATTGTTTTGCGGATTGCATGCGTAATTGATATGCAGAGATAATCATCTTGCATACGGACACTTTTGTATCCTGAAGTACATATACTCCGCATACTGGAACTATATTTTCGCATATCCTTGGGATATCTGTATAACTCCGGATACAAAATAAACGGAACCCGCATATTGCATTACAGAAAATATCAACGATGCGATTTTTTTACTGCTTTTGATTTATTCTCATATTTTACATGAAATGCAAGTTGTATCAGCCATAGATCCTTAGGTTTGATGAAAGGGAAACAGAATGATATTTCCTTTATTATACATATTTCATAAAAACACATTGATCCTTTATAAACAAATACAAAATTATTTTGAATACCGAAATGCCGTTGTGAAATATAGGAATTTTTAACAGAAATATGAACAGAAATGAAACTTCTTGTAGCTAGTCTAAATTTTTAAGAACCTTCAATAATCACACGTTTAAAGAAATCTGAGAGCATGCATTGACAATGCAACTAGCATGGAGACCATCAATAACGTTACGAAAGTCTACATGATTTTTCACTGATGATCACTCAATAAAATGTAAACACTGAATAAAAATCAACTGTTCACCCAACCTTTATCTCGGAGAAGGTAATCATGCGCAATAGCTTACATTGTCATGACAATTAATAACATTTTGATAGGCTTTTACATGTGCAATTACTAGAACTGCAATAGCGGAATATTATGGCCAATCGGAAAAATAGAATACAGAAAAACCTCCAAAACGCTGCATGGAGAAAATGTAACTGTGGGTTATCTCTTGATTTATTACACATCCCAATTTTACCTTCCCTTTTAGTTGTTTCAGTTTTTATTTTGTTTGGGAGAGGAGAGAGTGTGCAATGTATGATTTCTTTCCAAGTTATTGTTTTTCTGGATACTGCGCAATTTAGGGCTAATTATCATTACTTAAGGTTATGATTATATAAGTATGTCGTTTAAATCAAGGAACATCCAAATAAAGGATTTTAAGCCATGGTGGGTATCTTGGTTGATGGAAAATTCAGGACACATGTGGTGTATTTATTTATAACGGTAGCACCGAAAGCGAATACCGTATTAAACCACCCTTGGGCTACTGCTACTACTATTACTACTCCGGCCGAAATGGCAGTTTAGTCTTCGCTTTAAACTCTGCGAAATACACCTTTCCCGAATTTCTGTTTACGCGTCGTGTTTTGGCGTGTTAGTACATCCAACCTCGTTTAAGATATCAAAATGGCCTCTTATCATTCTACTGGGAGTTTTAGTAATAGAGATAATTACTAAGTAATTAAGTTAAAACATTATTGAAACAATAAATTTCATAAAAACAAGGTTGGATGTACTGACTAGTTCAAAACGCGGTATTTAAACAGAAATTCGGGAAAGGTGTATTCCCTTCACCAAACCACAAATTGTAATGAAGGAACGCAGGCGTGTAATTTTCAAAAACTTATCAAAACATTCAATCTTCTTATATAGCGAGTTGTGCATAACAAATTTAGTTTGGTCAGTGTGAATAAAAGGATATTAAGTAGAAAGAATTTTCTTCACGTGTTGTAAAACAACTGATGGAAAACATGATTTATTTAAATCGACACAACCTGTAACCCGATTTTCCTTCTATACCTTCTCTTTTCTATATGTATGCATATTTCGTTGAACTCCAGATTGCAGTGAAAAAATTGGCATTCAAAACAGTGTAGTGTTGCGAATTCGATTTTTGCAACGACACAATAAAACTCACAAGTTTTTTTTACGTCTTTAAGACACTTTTGTCGGGTGAACGTAAATTCGTGACAACGTAAGTTGTGTTCTTGACCATCCTGTGGTCGAAAGCGAAGAAAATTTCCAATAGCTTCTTTATCATAAAGTTCATGGGTGATCTTATACATCTCGATCATGTCGCCCCTATATCGACGATATTGCAGGGACGGAAGGTTCATGATTTCCAATCTTTCCTTGTAGCTTAAGTTTTTCATTCCAGGTATCAATTTTGTTGCGCGTCGTTGTACATCTTCGAGAAGGGAGATCTGCCGTTGCAGGCGAGGGTTCCACACAGGACCACCATATTCGAGATGGGGGCGTACAATGCTTGTGAACAGCAGCTCGAAACAATCCTTATCTAGGTAGACAAATGTTCGCCGTAACATACCAACAAGAGCATTAGCTTTGTTCACTTTTTCGTTAATGTGTTTTTCAAATGAAAGGTGCTCGTCGAAATTTATGCCTAGGTCATCCACATCTGATTTTTGCTTGAGGACAGTGCCATCGATTACATATGCGTTGCATCGGGAAACTTCAACCTTGACTTTATTTTCATGTGCTCACATTTGTCCGGATGGAATTTTAATAAGAAGGTATCTGTCCATTGCAATAATTTGTTTAGATCGCTTTGTAGGTTAGCAGCGTCAATCGTGGTTTCAATTTCTCTGAATATTTTCAAGTCATCGGCATACACGAAAAGTTCTGACTCATCAACAATTTAAACTAGAGTGTTTATGAAGATGACAAAAAGCAGTGGACCTAGGACCGATCCTTGGGGCACTCCTGACGTCATGGGAAATACATCGGATTTGTTTCGATTTACACAAACTTGTTGATATCGATCAGACAGAAAATCTCTGATCCAGGAGAGAGCTGGACCTTGTAGACCGTAGTGGCGCAAGACTTCAATTAATCGACAGTGGGGAACAGTGTCAAACACTTTTTTTAAATCACAATATATGATATCAATCACACCTCCATTTTCGAGAATTTGCGTCCATTTATCCATTATTTGGAGCAGTTGCAGAATGGTTGATCTTCCACCAAGGAAACCGCACTGGCAATTTGACAAAAGCTTATTTGCTTTGAGATATGATAGTAAAGAATTACGCATTATCGATTCGAAAATTTTTGATGCAATGCTAGTCAGGCTAATTGGTCTGTAATTTCCAGCAGAATGTTTGTCACCTTTATTCTTATAGATGGCTGTGATATTAGCTCTCTTTCAAGCGGATGGGACTTTTCCCAGGGTGTAAGACTTTTCGAATATCATGTGAAGTGGTTCAGCAATCACGGCAGCTAGTTCTTTCAAAACACGTGGATGTAGGCAGCCTGGACCAGGACTTTTGCTAGGATTCAATTCCTCTAATTTCTTCAAAACCATTTCTTGGGTCATCTCCAGTTGAAAGTCAGTTTCAATTATTGGTTTCTTCAGACCGTCAAGTGCAACAGGTAACGTTGGTTCATCTACAAAAACGCTCGAAAAGAATTTGCCTTCTCTTGGTCGGTTTCTGCCATCTTTTCGGAATTTTCATTTACAAGTAGGTCTGGAATTGATGATTTAATCTTAGTTTTTGCATTCACGTATGCCCAAAAAGCTTTACTATTTTTCTTTGTAGATCTAGCAATTTCTTTCTCAAAATCTCTTTTCGCTTTGCGTATCATTCTACGCACTTGATTTCTACATTTACAGTAAGTGAGATACGCGTTCGCATCCTTGCTGTCCATAAGCCTTTTCCATAGACGGTATTTCTTTTTCTTTTCAGCTAACGTCTTTTTATCAAGGCGATACTTTAACACCCTTTTCCCAGTCTTTACTGTTCTTGTTGGGATACATATTACTTCGGATTCCTTATACGTTACCTCAAATTTGTTCCATAGCTTGTCAATATCGTCTCCGCAGTCTTTAAAATGTTCTGTCCAATCGATGTCAAGAAGTTCTTTCATTCTTGCGAAGTCGGCTTTATTAAAATCAGAAACAACTTTAGATGGAAGCTTTTCTGGTTGATGTTAGTAGTTCAATTTAAGCAGTTCGTGATCAGATTTGCCAAGTGGTGAAGCGTATTTGATGTCTTCAACATGTTGATCCCCAGTCGTAAATACAAGGTCTAATAGCGAAGGGTCGTCCGATCCTCGTCCTCTTGTTGGTTGATTCACATGTTGTGTCAGAAAACTATCTTTGACTGCATCAATAAAATCCCGGTCTTGGCTGTTGCTAGATGTAAATGTCTCCCAATCAATTTCCCTTCGATTAAAATCACCGACAATAACTACGTGGTTGTATCTTTTCATACCAGGAATTGCACGAAAAAACTGGTTGATCTGGTCGTTTTCTTCAGTACTACTATATGGGCTGCGGTAAACAGCAGCAAACGGCATGATTTCGTTGTTTTGGAGACGAATCTCTGTCAGTAGCAATTCTTTCGGTCTTTGTTGTTCTGTCAGAATGCGTGATTTCTCTACTTTCTTGTACGATATCGAATGCCTGGCGTAAAGTACAATCCCTCTTGTCGTGTCTTGATTATTCAGATGTTCGAATTCTGCAGAGTAAGTATTCAAAATGTAGTCAACTTCCGTAAGCTGGCGTTTATAGTATTTCGGTTTTAGTTCGGTTATTGCAATAATATCTGGTGGTGCATCGGATTCTATTTCCATCTTTAATTCTTCCAGCTTATCTTGTGTTAGTGTGTCAGCGTTAGTATACCAGATGCGCATAAATCCATTGTTTATGTAGACTTCGTTTCCTTTGCTGCTTTATTATTTCCGTTATTTTCTTCTGTTTGACTTATTCAGCGGTGCTTTCTTCAGGAACTTAATCAATCTCAGGCCGTTTTTTGGATTGCCTCTGACTTTCCAAATGTGAGCAGAATCGGACGGCTCTTCGTTGTTTTTCGCTTTAGCTTTCTCAGGCCATCTCCGTATCATGTCTCATCCCGCTATTGTATAATCTTCAATAACTCTTATACCGCTGTATGCTCCAATTCCCTTTAAGCCCGTCAGATTATCCAAAACTTTTTGTATTCTTTAATACTTTTAGTTATTAGGTGTAATTCTACAAAACTTCTTTTGGTTCTATTTATCTTTTTTTTTAGCAATCCTCAAATACAATCTGGTACACTTTTACCAGAACTTTCTCTTAAAAATCATATTTTCCTGCTAAATGGTAAGTGTTATTGCCATTACGAATTACGAAGATCAACAGCAACATTACGATAGATGTTGCAACAGACAATTTTTCCATTTTCCATTGGTATGAAGAGCTGCTTTCAAAATTGTGTCTTTGTCCAAATTGTCAAAGTTTACAGTATTTACAGATCTTACAGTTTCTTGTAGCAATAGATCATCATCCAATGGTCTGGTTTCTGAGTGTTTCAGATGAAACTTATGCATTTTTCGTCAGTTAACGGTAGCAAACTCATGTTTTACGACTTTTATCTTTCCCTGAATCATGAAGTTGTTAAATGATTTCAATATACTATCAATACTTCGTACATTTCAAACGACTATGAATTGTAATACATTCAGCTACCAAAATCCATTTTTCTCTCCTGCGACAATGAAAGCCTTCCCTTTAGTGTTTTCTTGTTTTCTCTCTTTTGCGTGTTTTATAATGTCTTTTTGCAACAAAAAAGTCGGCATAACCATCAAACACTTAAGATTTATATGTCGATGTGGAGAATTAGAGAACCAAGCTTCTGTTTGGTTCGTCATTTCCTTTATAAATTCTTTTCCTTGATGACCTTTTGGCAAAGCGAAGATGTTTCTCTTCAACACAGTCATTTTTTCGTTATTCATTTCTTCTTCAAATGTATCTTTCGGAAGGGATCATCTGGTAGTTGTACAATTTGTAAGTCATCTTTCAGTTGATAATCCAGCGTTACAGTATGTTTTTTTCAACATCGTTGATGATTTTTTAAACCACTCAAACTATTAAGCGCCCTTCCACAACTTTGACACTTTAGATTCACTTCCGTCATTGTTGGCCTTCTTCGGTAAAAACATTATCAACGGAAGGAAGAGCTGCATTATTATTTCTGAGGGTTTTTTTGCGTGTGAAGCAGTAAAGGGTTTTGTGTTACGCTCAGATATTATTGATGCTATGTTATTGTTGTTGTTATTTTTCAAGCCAATTTTTATGGCTGTTTCCAAGAAAGTTATAGCTATTTTTAAGTGTGTTGTTTGTTTTGTTAGTAGGGAAGGAAGTAGGAGGGAGACCACTGATTGTCGTCACATTTTAATCTTTACTTTGAACACATCTACCTCTTCTATGATGGTTCTCTAAGTCATTCTTGTATTTATATCATATTTTTATTAATTTAATGTTGTTTGTGGTTTTTGATTGTTGCTTGATTTATATATATTTTTTCAGTGGGAGGGAAGGGATAGTAGAAATGTCATGGTATTTATTTATTTGCGCTATTTTACCTTCTAAAATAATTTGTTCTGTTTCTGATGATCATGTACTTGCTTCTGTTTTATACGATTTCTCTCTATTCAGATTATAACATTTAATAGAAATAAAAATTATGACGAAGAAGAACGAATGTGCCAATCATGGTTTTACATCATTGTGGTACAAGCAATTGGGATAAAGCATTTAAGGAATTCGTAGAAGAATGACACTTTGGTTGTATACTCATGAGGTATACTTTTTTTACGATTCACATTTAAATTGATTCAGGTATCCAGAGCAAAGGCATAATGTTACGGTTTCACTCAATATTATGTAAAAAATATGATAACAAAAACATTTTTAGGTTCCATTTAAGATTTCTTATCATGATCCCGTAAAATTGATGGACGGTGGAACCGTAAAATGAAATATTAAACACATAATGGATAATGGATAATGGATAACTCTGTGCTTTATTGCTTGGAGGCAAGTGTTACTAACAATTTATAAACGTTCTCAATGATCTTAAAAGTTGCAACACAAAATTTCAGAAAGTCTTGAAGGCACAAACATCTGATCTCAATTATCTCAAATACTCGTAGTGTCTTATTAACATAAAATTACATATCTCATTTTTTATATATATATTTTACCGCTTAGATTTTAAACGTTTGTTTTGGGGCGGGCTAGTGGTAAACAGATCAGGGGTATGCTAGATAACATTGAAGATTGAGGGTAATAGAACTTCAGAAACTGTTATGATGCGATGAAAGTTTTATTTCTTGTGCAATTGAATACAAACGTCGACGTGCTAAAAAAAGTGTATTTGCCCAAAAATTACAAAAAGTATTGCTTCATTTTCATCTTCGAAATGCTAAAAAAAGAGAGATATCATTATTACATTATTAAGGCAACATAGTGAGATGATTTGTAAACACTCAAAGATGAGACTGAATTACAATCGAATAGATTTTATTCTCTGGTAAAAAAATTGAGATAAAAAATTGTTAATGTGGAGCCAACTCAAACCCTAATTACCTAAGAGATAAAATTCTAAAATGAGACACCTTCTTTATTATCAATTTAGAGTCGAAAAGTAGTCAAGCCGTTTTTTAAAAAATAGAGAGAAAGTCAAAATAAGAAAGCTCAGAATAAATAATAAAGAGACAATTACATGGATATTTTTTCAGGGCTTAACAGTGATAGAATCATTCCATTTTATCTACTATAAGCAACTTTACAGTATTCATTTATTTGAACATACAGATTCTGCATAAAGTAGACCATAATATTGGTACGTATTGACGGCAAAAACGAGGTCATGGATACAATGGCATAAGTTATGAAAAGGTCTATCACTGTTATGACATCAGATGCAAACAAAAACGTAGTTAAACAAATCAAAGTTACAAACAATTTACATTATTTACAAACCTAATTTTCCTCATTCATCAACTTTTTTCAGCTAAGATAAAATATGATAAGTAATTTAACTTTGTATACAATCATGTTTTCAATCTTGCCATTAGATTCATTCACAAAAAAACTCACCGCTTTTAATATCTGACGTCGCATTAGTCCCCAAATTTCTCTGACGCCTCTTTTATCTACTTGCATCTGTTTGAATAAACTAGCGTCTGCAAAATAAAATAAGTCATTTAACTTTGTATACAATCTTGTTTTTAATCTTGCCATTAAATTCATTCACAAACAAACTTACCCTCATTCTTTCTTGGTTCTTGAATTGCCGACATAATCGTGTCCAATAATTCTTCAGGGGAATCTGTTAGGATGTACAAATATTAAGTACTGGCGCTAACTGTTTGACTCACATGTTTTTGTATCAAATAATGATAACAATAAGTTTTTTTTATTTTATATGTAGTAAGGTAAAACAAGACCGAGTGGTCCAAGATGTTATTTTAAATGTGTATATCAATATATAGCTTTTAACAAAATATGATCAAATAGTTCAGTTTAAACTGTAAGAACATTGAAAGAATCTTGAACGTGAAGTGGTGTTTTGAAGCTATAGCCTTTTGAAAATGCTCTCACGTATACAAGTCAATTTTTTGAAAAGTGTCATTTTAAGTCAATTTTGGTGACCCACAGTGTTACTAATATTTCCTATCTTGCACACGCTTTCTTTCATAAAAGGAGATGAGGCACAAAGGCACATCTTTCCAGCGCCAGCCAATTAGTTTTTAAGATTTCATTCTTTGAATTTAAAAAATATATATAAATATAAGTTTTCAAAAAATTAAGTTCTACAAAAGTGTACGGATTTTCCTAATGTTCTTGTTGGTTTAAAGCACAAGTTTGCGCCTTAATATGGGAATAACCACTCCAACTGCCAATTTCTATACGTCAAAGAGCTTTTGGAAGCTGATGAGCAGATATAGAGACCATTGTTTTACTTATGTTACGTTGCTTTAACAACGATTGTGGTTAATAAACGTCAAGCTAGATATAAAATTCAATCGGGAAATGATTTTGTATAATTTTTAACATAAAATCTCACATCTATAATTATATTTTTTGGTCGATGTTACTAGAAGTTACTGCTCACCTTCTGGCCAATCTCCATGATTATTATTGCCTAAAAAGAACATTTTATTCGTACTCATTAATAGTCCATATCCTTATAATTTGAGCATATTAGCAATAAGAACTTACCGTTATGATTAGCCTGACCGCTGCCGCCAACTGACAAGCCAATAAGCATGGACAGCAACAACAATTTTATGATTATCTTCATGATGTGATTTGTACTTGTTATAACTCAAACAAAATCAAACGCAGAATGAAAATAAACAGCTCGCCCAACCTTTATTTATACTCAAATTTTAATCATGCTTAATAACTTATTTAATCTTACCAATGAATTTTATTAATCTTAATTGTTCTCAGCTCTCCGTGTTACGTTGACTCACTTAGTCAACTGGCAAAATGAGAAATAAATATGATTTGTCACGACTTTATATCACATTCTGCTTCTCAGACTCTATAAATTTGGTTAGCATCTGACATCCTTACACGTCTTCAAAACGTTTTTTTCGCTTGCGAACGTATTGGTCTTTTAGCTCAAGGCTGTGCAACCTTTTATATATTGATAGTATAATTCTATAAATATTTATTCCCTCAATGTTTGTATGCAGAGAAACCAGTAGACTATTTTGCCTCATTTATCACAGATTTTGTTGGTCTTTTACGTAAAACAGGAAAAAAATTGTCCATGGATTGTTTCTTTGTCATTTCAAATCCTTTTAATACTATAATCTATGTCTAAGATGCAAGTCTTTTCGGTAAACCTAAGAAGATTAATGCAATATTGGAAATATTATTGATATAGGCGCAATTAAAAATTAGTACGAACGTCACCATTTAATTAAAGTCTCATCAGAAATCATCATGGTCTCAATTAAATATAATGGAATCGCAGGAAAGAAATTGCCAGCTAATCTCTTTATCCAGTCGTCAAAGTATCCATTATTTTCATTCTCAGCAATGTAAATAATCGGTCTTTTAGTTAGACCTGATCTATATAGACGTCACTACAGTGATGTACACAATAATCATTTTATCTGTTTCAATGACTATAATTAGAGTAGTAGCAATATTATTTATGCAATTTTATCCAATCATACAGTTTTATCAAATCCATTTTGATCCAATTCTATGATAACATCGGGAATGCGGAAAAATATAGTCAAGATTTTCGGCAAGAAAGAAATGCATAAGGCGATTGAATTTTAATCCATTTTTACCTCTTCCAATATTTCCGAACATCAACAAATCTATATATAACAATACGGACAAAAATGTTCATATTCACATAACGGCTGCATTTAATGGAACTATATGCAAATTTAAGGGACATCTTGCAAAGTAGGGAGTATGGAAAGGACATGAGAAATAAGAGTCAACCCGTTAAATATGACTTTGTGACTTTGCCAAAATCTGGATTTTAGTTAGAAAAAAGGTTTAGCTCAGTTAGAAAAATTGACTTGTTGAAGAATGTGTTGAAATTTTTCAATGGATACACGACCAATGAAATTGCTGTCAACAACATATATTCATAGTATTAAATAAACACAATTTAACAATTGCTCAGAACAGTCACTTTATTTATGTTTGGACGAATTTGAACAACTGAATCAACTGCACCTGTGTTTTATACAATACACACCTGTAATGATAAATACAATATTTACATAATGATATTCCGTATCACAAATGTCTAAGAAAAAAAAAAAAGATTTATCATTGCTTAGTATTGAAATAATACCTATACAAACATTGAAATACAACTTTATGTAATAACAAGCAACATTTAACTTTTAAATACACTTAACAATGCCTTTTACTAAAAAAGTGGTAACACTTCGGAATATTTTCCAGTAACTTTTTTGCCGAAGTAAAGCCACATAAAAGTTAGGAAAAGTCACAACGTTAGAAGGTCTAACTATAAATACTTAACAAATTATGGAGAAAAACCGCTGCAAGCATTTCAGGTCAATGATGTGCATATTGTATTAGAATTAGTGTTTCTTCATATATTTCTAGTACAAATAACTAAGATTTCATCGTAATCGCATAAAAGAAACCGTCCCAAAAGAAATACTGATCAATCGCCAAAAGAACAGGTTTGCTGGTAGTGACAAATTTTAATTAAAGTTTCTGACTGTTTGTCAAGAATAGAAAGAGTCAATATTGTTATTTTATGATTATAGAAGTAACTACGTGAGATAAGGAATGCGGAGAATTTTAGTAAAGCAAAGTAAACAGCCTTTCCAATGAAATGCATGCCTGTATTAAATAATGCCTTAACCAATTGTTTTACTGACATCTGCGTGATAAACATGATAAGATATAATATGTATACAACAAAACCTTGATTATAGAAAAAAAAGTTGAAATTACGCTTTTCACAAAATGATCGTTTCTTGCAGTTAATGGAACAAATTATTATATTGTGCAGATGCTGGTGACAACAGTATTTATTTAGTTCCATATTTTTAGTTTTCCATTTTTTTAGTGAATTGTGTTTGAAAATTTGGCAATATCTCAAAATCTACCACTATTGCTTTTGCTTCTTTTGTCAAATAAGAACAGATGTAATTAAAAAAAAAGAACTAAGGTTAGAAAGCCTTGGCCAATACAAGGATAGATTATAGACACATGTTCTTAATTGCAAAACTATTTTTCTTAAAACGGAAATTGAATGGTAAATTGAATGGTAAGTCAAAAAGAGTTTAATGGTTTAAAAATCTTTTGTTGCTTCGTTTAGCAAGCTTTCTTTTGGAGCATCTAAAAGATCATCTAAAAATATTGTATTTATATTTGTCTAATTGATTTTTAACTTAGTTTTCTCTAATATTATATCATATCTACTGAAAGTCAAAATACTTAAAAGGAATGTTAAAAGCAATTATTGTACCTCACTTGGCAAAAAAGAAAAAACTCGATAGAAAGACATTCATAATTTGTCATTCCCACTTATGGTCTGTCTCATTTTGAAGTGATAAGAAGTTGTTTAAAATATTGATTTAACCAGAGAGGAAATTGATTTTACCCGAATCGTTACCTTTACTAAAAGTTAAATTTGGATTCAACTGATGCTACACAACAAGACTTTACCTACAGAGCAAAAATTCCATTTTTTATTTTGAGCAAAATAAATAGCAATTTAAAACAAGGATTCCTAAACAATTTTCTTTTAATCAAGATTTTCAAAAATCTGGAGATATATTTTTTTGGCTTAAAACAGGAAGATTTTGGCTTAGTAAGTAAGTTAAAAATACATGAAATAAGATAGAAAATCTTTATAATTTTTAAATTAAAGGGAAAACGACTGTGGGTGGGAAAAACGAAAAACAAAACAACTCATTATTTAACCATGTCACACTGATATTTGCAAAACAAGCCTTTACAAGGTAAGTAAGATAAGTTACAGATTAATTTACCAGGCAACACATCTGCATTGTTTTTACATTGCAAATAAGTCCAACATCAGCTGGTACGACAATTAAGTTTGGGTGAAAATGAAACAAGCGACGACGTCATACACATGAATAGTGTATAACGACTACTGCTTAAATCACAACTGTCACAACACTTTCATAGTCATTTAAAAAATCTCAATCGCAATTGTTAAACTAAAACTTGTTCCAAGAAAACATTTCAATCCATCGATAATCAAACGATAAACACCACCAAAGTTCTCACTTTCATTTTGCACCACAATATTCTTGCATCTGCTTATTCATCTAGTGTTACAAATTTCATAAATTCTCATTAACCATCCGAACACAAAAAGATATGTATAATCCAAGTAACCAACTCGTTATGTTTTAATGAAACTAACGGAAGGCTACCATCTTGCTCTAATTCCTCAGCAGAAGATTTGTAACTTCAACTTCATTACTGTCACAACAGAACTTGTATTCCTTTTCCCATCATGGACAAAACATAAAACAGTCGAGGCTGTGCTCATTACGTTGGTTGGTCACCATGCTTCATTTTTTTACATAGACTTTCTGTTTCTGTAAAATGTTTTACATAATGTTTCTTGGATTTTGTATACCACTTCTCTTTAATTTCATTTCTGTAAGAAACAAATAGAAATGATATATGATACAACATATATGATTTTTTCATAAAAAACAGCATAAAAATATCTTTGACTAAATCACGATTTTCCCGATTAAAAAACGAAATCTGTAATCATAAATAAAATTTGATAAATGCAGAGAAAACGGATAAAAAATTACTAAAAGGAAAAAAATCAATAGATTGATACTGTGATTCTATATTTCATCTGTGTTTATTCATTAACAAACTTACATATGTCAATTTTCACAACATATGCGGCTCTATTATAAGTTCAGTTTCAGAACGAAAGGCAATTAAATATGGAAAGAAATTTCAGTAACAGTAACTCGTAAGTAGCGCAATTTCAACAAGTGAGAAATGATATTGGCATTAGCGTTTCTCAGCAAGAAAATCTTATTTTAAGAATCACAATCTTGTATTTTAATCATTTTTTTTTTTTCTTATTCTGAAAAGAGGTCAAAGAAAGCTGTTCAATGGATTTAAAACTACGCATTTCATTAGATTTACCTACTTTATAGAAACTTTAATGATTACAAGCTCAACTTAGAGGTGTAAGTGTTTGTTAACTGTTCTTAACATGATTTTTATTTCCAATAAGGACGATTTATCTTAGAATTTGCCTTATGAAAATCAACATCTTTATGACAAAGAAAAGTTTATACTAAAGAGAAAGGGTTTAATACCGTTCAATGCTGAGGAAAATTTCAACGATATCTTTTCTCTAAAAAAGTGACTGCGATGGCGGCCACATAGAAAAGACGCAAAGATTGAGTTTGCATAGAATCTTGTTTACTTCTAGAAAATTTTACTGCAAGTTGCTGCAACCGTGATGCTCTCAGGGGGAATGCGGAATACGGTGAATTTGTTGAGCATTGGAGAAGTGAACAGTTCAGGTAGATTAACCATGTGACGGGAACTAAAACGTATTTATTGTCATATTTAAAAGGTGTAACCTAACTGTAAATTTAAGGTATAATTTAGGTATCAGTTAAAAATAGTGTTTATTTCTCGCTAAAAAATATATGTTAGATGTCCATGTGAAAGACGTGCGACATTTGTTCTTTTATAATTCGGACTTTAACACTCCATCTTCTGGCGAGTTTGTTAAAATTGGTTTCATTTATGTCAGTATGTTCAGTTAATCCGTACGCTGACAAACATATAACGCGTAAAGACTTTCCCTGCTGATTACAAACGGTTTGTAAGCGGAACTTGATACATACTGAAAAATGGTGTGCGTTGACGAATGAAGTTCTAATTAATCTATTGAATGGCTAAATTGCATTTAAACTTCATATAACTTCAAAGATTAGAAGCGATTTGTAAGCGGAACTTGTCGTGCCAGCGCAATATCAGGGTTAGTCATAAAGAATATCTTTATTTCCAATGCTATATTGCACAATTTCACTAAAACTTTCAGTTTCCTATATGGAAATATCACTTACACACCCTTATGAAATAGAACGAATGAATTAATAATCGATCTGAACCGAGCTGAGACGAGCTGAAACGAACTGAAACCACCATAAGATGTGCTGAGACGAGCTGATACGAGTTGAATCTACCACTGAAAAAAAAATCATCATCATCATCATCATCATTTATTTATTTAAAGTCGGTTGCATATATTTACAAAAAATGAAAATATAGAAATTCTAGTTTTCTTGTATAAAGAAGACTAATCAAAACCGACTATATTTTATTTTCCATCTATATAAAGTAAAATAAGACACAAAATAAATCAACAGAATTTTTCTATTCTTTGGGTTGTTAAATTATAAAATGATCTCAATTCCTTTAAAGTTCTTAATTGCATTCTTAAAATTTTTTAAAGTATTGCTGGATTTTAGGTCATATGGGAGGTTATTCCATATTTTAGGACCTAAAGAGCGAAGGCTATTTACTCCAAATGTTGTTGATTTTACTTTCGCTACGATAAGATTATTCTTACGAGAAGCCCTTTCTGGACGGTCGTCTAATTTCAACTGAAAAATACTTTTCATGTATGAGGGATTCGAGTCATTTATAGTTTTAAGAATCTCTACACAAAGTAATTTTAATCTTTTGACTTTCAAAGTATCCTTTCCTAACTTTAACAAAATATCGTTTGATATATCTTCATGTTCACATAACAGATAAACGGATCGCCTCTTTATTCTTTCAATTTTCAATAATGAGTTTGCTGAGGAGAAGTGCCAGATAAGAGGACAATAATTGAAATTAGCATAAACGAAACTGTTTATTAAAACAAGCTTTGCTTTTAAAGGTAAGTTTTTTCGAAGTCTAAAAATGGCATTTAATTGCGCCGAAGCAGACAAACTGATTTTAGTTATGTGTTTATTAAAATCTAATTTATTGTCAATAATGACTCCAAGAAGTTTTACTGCTGTCTGCGATAATATTTTCTTATCTTCAATCTTTACTTTCACAATATTGTCAGTTTTATTTTTTGTAAGAATTATACATTGAAATTTATCTGGATTTGCGATCATTTTATTAATTTTTAACCATTCAATAGCTATCTTTATATCATTTTCCAAGATTTTGACCAGGTTTGTTATAGAATTTGAAAAGCTTGAAAGATGTGCTGAGACGAGCTGATACGAGTTGAATCTACCACTGAAAAAAAAATCAACCCCGTCCTTTCGGCTGTCGGATGTTTCGAGTTTCGGTGGGAATCGTCCTAGCAAAAAATATATTTATTTAATTTATGTTATTCGAGATGTATAATTCCGAATATAAAAATAAACATTTTAAGGATCTTTTTGTCACGTAATTTGTTGATTGAATTGTGTTTTTATAAACTCAGAATCCAACTATTTAACACATGTCAACTTTGATCCAGACATGTCGTTTCAGTTTTCAGTTGTTTTAAGACGAAAATTGACCACGTGACCAGATCTTCATCACACGATTCATTGGCAATACATTGATACTTGAAAGGTAAGTTAATCCTCTAAAAGTACACGAAATTTGAAACAGACAGCCATTCGCTCCAATTAATGCCTGCAAAACATGTTTTTTTGACTGTCGACTATAACTTCTTGCTGATTTTTGTTTAGCCCATTTTCCACTTGCCCAATACATCGACGCATGCGCATTAAAAAACCTTACATAAACACAGCAAATTTGATGTTGAAAAATCTGTTTGAACGAATAAATTCGTGAGTGGAGAAAAGGCGATAACAGAGAGGATTCCAATGTACTCCGAAAATCCCAAATCGGCCGACGTGGTTTAGGAAATTAGGTGCGTAGATTGTTACAAATGGTCTCAGGTCGTCTCAGCTCATCTCTTGGTGGTTTCAGTTCGACTCAGATCGTATCAGATCGTCTCAGGTGGTTCCGTTGTTTAGTCAGTACGATTAATGTAATTAGGTCGTACTGGCGTGTTATTGAATTCCCAGCTTTGGTGTAAATCGTATGTTTACGTCGAACAATTAAGCGGTTTCTTCAATAAAGCGAATTCTAGTGATCTATCGCTGCCGGCTGCGTCATCTGTTTGCTGATTACTCTCCATTTATTCTCCAATGTAAGGAAATGTGTTAATACAGAAGCCTTTTCGTACGCTATGTAAAGACAGTATTAAATCTTGAGATAGTAATAGATTGAGGAGAGCTTACTGACGTTATGAGTGTCACCAAAGTAATTTCAAAATTTTTCGTTGCGATTTTGTTGCGATATGACACGTAGTCAAACCAGGACCTCAGCAACATCACCCCTATCTCAAGGAGAACTTGAATGTTCATTTTGGTTAGGAAATTCTGCTATCGTTGGTACCAACTGATGTCATATGTAATATAGAAGACCACTTTCATAAACTTACACGTATAGAGACAACCCTGTACCGAACTTATTCAAAAATAATTCTTACAAGATTTTATGGAACACGGATTCGGTTCTGTAGTTAGATACCAAGATAAAAATTTCACATTTTACCGACTTTTCAGAGTGAAAAGTAGCTGCAAAGTACATCCTTCACAAAGTTGGCATTTAAATTGTTAATTTCAGATAATCATGTAATTTTAGCATTAAATCTATTATCGCAATTTATAGATAACTAGCCGCCAAGGCGTCGTCGCTCGCCGTCCATATTTAGTCTACGTCCTCCCAGACACACTGAGAATTCACGAAAAATTAAATCAACGAATAAGTAACGTATAACCATATTGTAGTGCTCGAAATTCTGATTAAGAAAATGTACAGGATCATATGTCTACGACGAACCGTTACAGAGATATCCTTGATCAAAATTTTAATGACGTCAAAGTAGCCTGTCCCTAAAATTTTCCCCAAATTCTCTGTCAACCCATCGCTATGTCGCCATGTCGCGGATCCCAACAAACGCCAGTTACTCCTATTTTTTCTCGAGATAATTTCCCCTAAATCTTGCGATTGATTTGGTCTATATCTCTACTTGAATGAAAATGAAAACAAAGTTGGAGAGAGGTCTGCATGAAGCTAATTACCTTCATGAAATCGTGAGAAAATATGCAGGTCTAATCTGATGTTTAAGAATATTTAGAATGAACGAATAAAAAACCTTGATTGCATATATTCATAGCAGATGCCCCTTACAGATTAATAATCCGATAAATAAATAAATTACAATCTTGTTTGTGAAGGAATTTTAAGCCTATTTTACCTCTATTGCTTTCACATGGAGCAACGACAATGGACCAGAAGTCATAAATAAACATAATTTTCAGTTCATTTCAATCAGATTCAAGGTACAGGAACAGACCATTCCATGAATTACATCACGGCAGCCATGCCTTCGTTCCTAAGAAGAATGCTTATGACATTTGTGTTGTTTACAAATATAAAGGATACCTCAGGAAAAGATTGTTTACGATGTTCATTTATCACGCTTAATTACTTAACTAATTAGACAGACAAACAGAGAATCGAGTATTAATATATAGGATACTCCTTTCCCGAGTTCTTTTTAAACGCAGTTTTATGGCCTAGTCATCAAGTTTCGCCTCGTTTTCAATATCATAATTGCTTTTAACTACTACATTGGGGAATTGGAAGAATAAGTGACTATTAGTAAGTAATAAAGTTGAAAATCAGTAAAATTATACGATGCTTAGAAACGAGGCGAAGCTTCATAATACGGCCATAATACTGTGATTAAACAGAAATTCGGGGAAGATGTATTCTTGCCAGATTAAGTATTCTATCCATGTGGGTACACGACGTTGCAACAACAATAGATAGTGCCTGTATTTGCGTCGCCACATCGGCAACTTAAGTACAACTCTGTGCCAAGGTAATTTAAACGTTATTCTGGCCGACGCAAGCGCAACGCTGTAGCGACGTTACACTTGTAACTGCAGAACAACTAAGTTCAATAACGTTTATATAAACAACGTTATCTCAACGTTATTCAGATGATGTCGCAGCAACATTGATCACACAGGAACTTAATCTGCACCTGGTGGGAACGACGTTAAAATAACAAACCAAAATACAACATTAGTACAACGTTATTGAAATAACCTCTAAGCAACGTTGGCTTCTATACGTCAATATAACGGGATAACGTTAAAACAACACAACAAGTGACAACGTTATCGCGTTAAAGTGATAACGTTGTAACAACGTTCAACGCGTGACGTTAATCTGGCATTGTCAGAACGACGTTAAAACAACAATATTATTTCAAAGTTATTGAAGCAACCTCTTAAAAACGTTGAAACAACTAACTTTAATACAACGTTTATATTTCGTCAGATACAAACAACAAAACAACATCTATTAGCAACGTTAGTATAACGTAGTTTTGATCATGTTGCAGCAATGTGGAAGATATGACGTTTATCTGATGTCACAGTAACGCCGTTAAAACCACCGCATCTATTTCGACATTGCTGCAACGTTATTACAGCTAACTCTATGAAGTCAGTATTCCGTGTTATCTAATTCCGCATATCTTTCCATATGGACACGTATCCATTGTTTTGCGGATTGCATGCGTAATTGATATGCAGAGATACTCATCTTGCATACGGACACTTTTGTATCCTGAAGTACATATACTCCGCATACTGGAACTATATTTTCGCATATCCTTGGGATATCTGTATAACTCCGGATACAAAATAAACGGAACCCGCATATTGCATTACAGAAAATATCAACGATGCGATTTTTTTACTGCTTTTGATTTATTCTCATATTTTACATGAAATGCAAGTTGTATCAGCCATAGATCCTTAGGTTTGATGAAAGGGAAACAGAATGATATTTCCTTTATTATACATATTTCATAAAAACACATTGATCCTTTATAAACAAATACAAAATTATTTTGAATACCGAAATGCCGTTGTGAAATATAGGAATTTTTAACAGAAATATGAACAGAAATGAAACTTCTTGTAGCTAGTCTAAATTTTTAAGAACCTTCAATAATCACACGTTTAAAGAAATCTGAGAGCATGCATTGACAATGCAACTAGCATGGAGACCATCAATAACGTTACGAAAGTCTACATGATTTTTCACTGATGATCACTCAATAAAATGTAAACACTGAATAAAAATCAACTGTTCACCCAACCTTTATCTCGGAGAAGGTAATCATGCGCAATAGCTTACATTGTCATGACAATTAATAACATTTTGATAGGCTTTTACATGTGCAATTACTAGAACTGCAATAGCGGAATATTATGGCCAATCGGAAAAATAGAATACAGGAAAACCTCCAAAACGCTGCATGGAGAAAATGTAACTGTGGGTTATCTCTTGATTTATTACACATCCCAATTTTACCTTCCCTTTTAGTTGTTTCAGTTTTTATTTTGTTTGGGAGAGGAGAGAGTGTGCAATGTATGATTTCTTTCCAAGTTATTGTTTTTCTGGATACTGCGCAATTTAGGGCTAATTATCATTACTTAAGGTTATGATTATATAAGTATGTCGTTTAAATCAAGGAACATCCAAATAAAGGATTTTAAGCCATGGTGGGTATCTTGGTTGATGGAAAATTCAGGACACATGTGGTGTATTTATTTATAACGGTAGCACCGAAAGCGAATACCGTATTAAACCACCCTTGGGCTACTGCTACTACTATTACTACTCCGGCCGAAATGGCAGTTTAGTCTTCGCTTTAAACTCTGCGAAATACACCTTTCCCGAATTTCTGTTTACGCGTCGTGTTTTGGCGTGTTAGTACATCCAACCTCGTTTAAGATATCAAAATGGCCTCTTATCATTCTACTGGGAGTTTTAGTAATAGAGATAATTACTAAGTAATTAAGTTAAAACATTATTGAAACAATAAATTTCATAAAAACAAGGTTGGATGTACTGACTAGTTCAAAACGCGGTATTTAAACAGAAATTCGGGAAAGGTGTATTCCCTTCACCAAACCACAAATTGTAATGAAGGAACGCAGGCGTGTAATTTTCAAAAACTTATCAAAACATTCAATCTTCTTATATAGCGAGTTGTGCATAACAAATTTAGTTTGGTCAGTGTGAATAAAAGGATATTAAGTAGAAAGAATTTTCTTCACGTGTTGTAAAACAACTGATGGAAAACATGATTTATTTAAATCGACACAACCTGTAACCCGATTTTCCTTCTATACCTTCTCTTTTCTATATGTATGCATATTTCGTTGAACTCCAGATTGCAGTGAAAAAATTGGCATTCAAAACAGTGTAGTGTTGCGAATTCGATTTTTGCAACGACACAATAAAACTCACAAGTTTTTTTTACGTCTTTAAGACACTTTTGTCGGGTGAACGTAAATTCGTGACAACGTAAGTTGTGTTCTTGACCATCCTGTGATCGAAAGCGAAGAAAATTTCCAATAGCTTCTTTATCATAAAGTTCATGGGTGATCTTATACATCTCGATCATGTCGCCCCTATATCGACGATATTGCAGGGACGGAAGGTTCATGATTTCCAATCTTTCCTTGTAGCTTAAGTTTTTCATTCCAGGTATCAATTTTGTTGCGCGTCGTTGTACATCTTCGAGAAGGGAGATCTGCCGTTGCAGGTGAGGGTTCCACACAGGACCACCATATTCGAGATGGGGGCGTACAATGCTTGTGAACAGCAGCTCGAAACAATCCTTATCTAGGTAGACAAATGTTCGCCGTAACATACCAACAAGAGCATTAGCTTTGTTCACTTTTTCGTTAATGTGTTTTTCAAATGAAAGGTGCTCGTCGAAATTTATGCCTAGGTCATCCACATCTGATTTTTGCTTGAGGACAGTGCCATCGATTACATATGCGTTGCATCGGGAAACTTCAACCTTGACTTTATTTTCATGTGCTCACATTTGTCCGGATGGAATTTCAATAAGAAGGTATCTGTCCATTGCAATAATTTGTTTAGATCGCTTTGTAGGTTAGCAGCGTCAATCGTGGTTTCAATTTCTCTGAATATTTTCAAGTCATCGGCATACACGAAAAGTTCTGACTCATCAACAATTTAAACTAGAGTGTTTATGAAGATGACAAAAAGCAGTGGACCTAGGACCGATCCTTGGGGCACTCCTGACGTCATGGGAAATACATCGGATTTGTTTCGATTTACACAAACTTGTTGATATCGATCAGACAGAAAATCTCTGATCCAGGAGAGAGCTGGACCTTGTAGACCGTAGTGGCGCAAGACTTCAATTAATCGACAGTGGGGAACAGTGTCAAACACTTTTTTTAAATCACAATATATGATATCAATCACACCTCCATTTTCGAGAATTTGCGTCCATTTATCCATTATTTGGAGCAGTTGCAGAATGGTTGATCTTCCACCAAGGAAACCGCACTGGCAATTTGACAAAAGCTTATTTGCTTTGAGATATGATAGTAAAGAATTACGCATTATCGATTCGAAAATTTTTGATGCAATGCTAGTCAGGCTAATTGGTCTGTAATTTCCAGCAGAATGTTTGTCACCTTTATTCTTATAGATGGCTGTGATATTAGCTCTCTTTCAAGCGGATGGGACTTTTCCCAGGGTGTAAGACTTTTCGAATATCATGTGAAGTGGTTCAGCAATCACGGCAGCTAGTTCTTTCAAAACACGTGGATGTAGGCAGCCTGGACCAGGACTTTTGCTAGGATTCAATTCCTCTAATTTCTTCAAAACCATTTCTTGGGTCATCTCCAGTTGAAAGTCAGTTTCAATTATTGGTTTCTTCAGACCGTCAAGTGCAACAGGTAACGTTGGTTCATCTACAAAAACGCTCGAAAAGAATTTGCCTTCTCTTGGTCGGTTTCTGCCATCTTTTCGGAATTTTCATTTACAAGTAGGTCTGGAATTGATGATTTAATCTTAGTTTTTGCATTCACGTATGCCCAAAAAGCTTTACTATTTTTCTTTGTAGATCTAGCAATTTCTTTCTCAAAATCTCTTTTCGCTTTGCGTATCATTCTACGCACTTGATTTCTACATTTACAGTAAGTGAGATACGCGTTCGCATCCTTGCTGTCCATAAGCCTTTTCCATAGACGGTATTTCTTTTTCTTTTCAGCTAACGTCTTTTTATCAAGGCGATACTTTAACACCCTTTTCCCAGTCTTTACTGTTCTTGTTGGGATACATATTACTTCGGATTCCTTATACGTTACCTCAAGTTTGTTCCATAGCTTGTCAATATCGTCTCCGCAGTCTTTAAAATGTTCTGTCCAATCGATGTCAAGAAGTTCTTTCATTCTTGCGAAGTCGGCTTTATTAAAATCAGAAACAACTTTAGATGGAAGCTTTTCTGGTTGATGTTGGTAGTTCAATTTAAGCAGTTCGTGATCAGATTTGCCAAGTGGTGAAGCGTATTTGATGTCTTCAACATGTTGATCCCCAGTCGTAAATACAAGGTCTAATAGCGAAGGGTCGTCCGATCCTCGTCCTCTTGTTGGTTGATTCACATGTTGTGTCAGAAAACTATCTTTGACTGCATCAATAAAATCCCGGTCTTGGCTGCTGCTAGATGTAAATGTCTCCCAATCAATTTCCCTTCGATTAAAATCACCGACAATAACTACGTGGTTGTATCTTTTCATACCAGGAATTGCACGAAAAAATTGGTTGATCTGGTCGTTTTCTTCAGTACTACTATATGGGCTGCGGTAAACAGCAGCAAACGGCATGATTTCGTTGTTTTGGAGACGAATCTCTGTCAGTAGCAATTCTTTCGGTCTTTGTTGTTCTGTCAGAATGCGTGATTTCTCTACTTTCTTGTACGATATCGAATGCCTGGCGTAAAGTACAATCCCTCTTGTCGTGTCTTGATTATTCAGATGTTCGAATTCTGCAGAGTAAGTATTCAAAATGTAGTCAACTTCCGTAAGCTGGCGTTTATAGTATTTCGGTTTTAGTTCGGTTATTGCAATAATATCTGGTGGTGCATCGGATTCTATTTCCATCTTTAATTCTTCCAGCTTATCTTGTGTTAGTGTGTCAGCGTTAGTATACCAGATGCGCATAAATCCATTGTTTATGTAGACTTCGTTTCCTTTGCTGCTTTATTATTTCCGTTATTTTCTTCTGTTTGACTTATTCAGCGGTGCTTTTTTCAGGAACTTAATCAATCTCAGGCCGTTTTTTGGATTGCCTCTGACTTTCCAAATGTGAGCAGAATCGGACGGCTCTTCGTTGTTTTTCGCTTTAGCTTTCTCAGGCCATCTCCGTATCATGTCTCATCCCGCTATTGTATAATCTTCAATAACTCTTATACCGCTGTATGCTCCAATTCCCTTTAAGCCCGTCAGATTATCCAAAACTTTTTGTATTCTTTAATACTTTTAGTTATTAGGTGTAATTCTACAAAACTTCTTTTGGTTCTATTTATCTTTTTTTTTAGCAATCCTCAAATACAATCTGGTACACTTTTACCAGAACTTTCTCTTAAAAATCATATTTTCCTGCTAAATGGTAAGTGTTATTGCCATTACGAATTACGAAGATCAACAGCAACATTACGATAGATGTTGCAACAGACAATTTTTCCATTTTCCATTGGTATGAAGAGCTGCTTTCAAAATTGTGTCTTTGTCCAAATTGTCAAAGTTTACAGTATTTACAGATCTTACAGTTCCTTGTAGCAATAGATCATCATCCAATGGTCTGGTTTCTGAGTGTTTCAGATGAAACTTATGCATTTTTCGTCAGTTAACGGTAGCAAACTCATGTTTTACGACTTTTATCTTTCCCTGAATCATGAAGTTGTTAAATGATTTCAATATACTATCAATACTTCGTACATTTCAAACGACTATGAATTGTAATACATTCAGCTACCAAAATCCATTTTTCTCTCCTGCGACAATGAAAGCCTTCCCTTTAGTGTTTTCTTGTTTTCTCTCTTTTGCGTGTTTTATAATGTCTTTTTGCAACAAAAAAGTCGGCATAACCATCAAACACTTAAGATTTATATGTCGATGTGGAGAATTAGAGAACCAAGCTTCTGTTTGGTTCGTCATTTCCTTTATAAATTCTTTTCCTTGATGACCTTTTGGCAAAGCGAAGATGTTTCTCTTCAACACAGTCATTTTTTCGTTATTCATTTCTTCTTCAAATGTATCTTTCGGAAGGGATCATCTGGTAGTTGTACAACTTGTAAGTCATCTTTCAGTTGATAATCCAGCGTTACAGTATGTTTTTTTCAACATCGTTGATGATTTTTTAAACCACTCAAACTATTAAGCGCCCTTCCACAACTTTGACACTTTAGATTCACTTCCGTCATTGTTGGCCTTCTTCGGTAAAAACATTATCAACGGAAGGAAGAGCTGCATTATTATTTCTGAGGGTTTTTTTGCGTGTGAAGCAGTAAAGGGTTTTGTGTTACGCTCAGATATTATTGATGCTATGTTATTGTTGTTGTTATTTTTCAAGCCAATTTTTATGGCTGTTTCCAAGAAAGTTATAGCTATTTTTAAGTGTGTTGTTTGTTTTGTTAGTAGGGAAGGAAGTAGGAAGGAGACCACTGATTGTCGTCACATTTTAATCTTTACTTTGATCACATCTACCTCTTCTATGATGGTTCTCTAAGTCATTCTTGTATTTATATCATATTTTTATTAATTTAATGTTGTTTGTGGTTTTTGATTGTTGCTTGATTTATATATATTTTTTCAGTGGGAGGGAAGGGATAGTAGAAATGTCATGGTATTTATTTATTTGCGCTATTTTACCTTCTAAAATAATTTGTTCTGTTTCTGATGATCATGTACTTGCTTCTGTTTTATACGATTTCTCTCTATTCAGATTATAACATTTAATAGAAATAAAAATTATGACGAAGAAGAACGAATGTGCCAATCATGGTTTTACATCATTGTGGTACAAGCAATTGGGATAAAGCATTTAAGGAATTCGTAGAAGAATGACACTTTGGTTGTATACTCATGAGGTATACTTTTTTTACGATTCACATTTAAATTGATTCAGGTATCCAGAGCAAAGGCATAATGTTACGGTTTCACTCAATATTATGTAAAAAATATGATAACAAAAACATTTTTAGGTTCCATTTAAGATTTCTTATCATGATCCCGTAAAATTGATGGACGGTGGAACCGTAAAATGAAATATTAAACACATAATGGATAATGGATAATGGATAACTCTGTGCTTTATTGCTTGGAGGCAAGTGTTACTAACAATTTATAAACGTTCTCAATGATCTTAAAAGTTGCAACACAAAATTTCAGAAAGTCTTGAAGGCACAAACATCTGATCTCAATTATCTCAAATACTCGTAGTGTCTTATTAACATAAAATTACATATCTCATTTTTTATATATATATTTTACCGCTTAGATTTTAAACGTTTGTTTTGGGGCGGGCTAGTGGTAAACAGATCAGGGGTATGCTAGATAACATTGAAGATTGAGGGTAATAGAACTTCAGAAACTGTTATGATGCGATGAAAGTTTTATTTCTTGTGCAATTGAATACAAACGTCGACGTGCTAAAAAAAGTGTATTTGCCCAAAAATTACAAAAAGTATTGCTTCATTTTCATCTTCGAAATGCTAAAAAAAGAGAGATATCATTATTACATTATTAAGGCAACATAGTGAGATGATTTGTAAACACTCAAAGATGAGACTGAATTACAATCGAATAGATTTTATTCTCTGGTAAAAAAATTGAGATAAAAAATTGTTAATGTGGAGCCAACTCAAACCCTAATTACCTAAGAGTTAAATTCTAAAATGAGACACCTTCTTTATTATCAATTTAGAGTCGAAAAGTAGTCAAGCCGTTTTTTAAAAAATAGAGAGAAAGTCAAAATAAGAAAGCTCAGAATAAATAATAAAGAGACAATTACATGGATATTTTTTCAGGGCTTAACAGTGATAGAATCATTCCATTTTATCTACTATAAGCAACTTTACAGTATTCATTTATTTGAACATACAGATTCTGCATAAAGTAGACCATAATATTGGTACGTATTGACGGCAAAAACGAGGTCATGGATACAATGGCATAAGTTATGAAAAGGTCTATCACTGTTATGACATCAGATGCAAACAAAAACGTAGTTAAACAAATCAAAGTTACAAACAATTTACATTATTTACAAACCTAATTTTCCTCATTCATCAACTTTTTTCAGCTAAGATAAAATATGATAAGTAATTTAACTTTGTATACAATCATGTTTTCAATCTTGCCATTAGATTCATTCACAAAAAAACTCACCGCTTTTAATATCTGACGTCGCATTAGTTCCCAAATTTCTCTGACGCCTCTTTTATCTACTTGCATCTGTTTGAATAAACTAGCGTCTGCAAAATAAAATAAGTCATTTAACTTTGTATACAATCTTGTTTTTAATCTTGCCATTAAATTCATTCACAAACAAACTTACCCTCATTCTTTCTTGGTTCTTGAATTGCCGACATAATCGTGTCCAATAATTCTTCAGGGGAATCTGTTAGGATGTACAAATATTAAGTACTGGCGCTAACTGTTTGACTCACATGTTTTTGTATCAAATAATGATAACAATAAGTTTTTTTTATTTTATATGTAGTAAGGTAAAACAAGACCGAGTGGTCCAAGATGTTATTTTAAATGTGTATATCAATATATAGCTTTTAACAAAATATGATCAAATAGTTCAGTTTAAACTGTAAGAACATTGAAAGAATCTTGAACGTGAAGTGGTGTTTTGAAGCTATAGCCTTTTGAAAATGCTCTCACGTATACAAGTCAATTTTTTGAAAAGTGTCATTTTAAGTCAATTTTGGTGACCCACAGTGTTACTAATATTTCCTATCTTGCACACGCTTTCTTTCATAAAAGGAGATGAGGCACAAAGGCACATCTTTCCAGCGCCAGCCAATTAGTTTTTAAGATTTCATTCTTTGAATTTAAAAAATATATATAAATATAAGTTTTCAAAAAATTAAGTTCTACAAAAGTGTACGGATTTTCCTAATGTTCTTGTTGGTTTAAAGCACAAGTTTGCGCCTTAATATGGGAATAACCACTCCAACTGCCAATTTCTATACGTCAAAGAGCTTTTGGAAGCTGATGAGCAGATATAAAGACCATTGTTTTACTTATGTTAGGTTGCTTTAACAACGATTGCGGTTAATAAACGTCAAGCTAGATATAAAATTCAATCGGGAAATGATTTTGTATCATTTTTTAACATAAAATCTCACATCTATAATTATATTTTTTGGTCGATGTTACTAGAAGTTACTGCTCACCTTCTGGCCAATCTCCATAATTATTATTGCCTAAAAAGAACATTTTATTCGTACTCATTAATAGTCCATATCCTTATAATTTGAGCATATTAGCAATAAGAACTTACCGTTATTATTAGCATGACCGCTGCCGCCAACTGACAAGCCAATAAGCATGGACAGCAACAACAATTTTATGATTATCTTCATGATGTGATTTGTACTTGTTATAACTCAAACAAAATCAAACGCAGAATGAAAATAAACAGCTCGCCCAACCTTTATTTATACTCAAATTTTAATCATGCTTAATAACTTATTTAATCTTACCAATGAATTTTATTAATCTTAATTGTTCTCAGCTCTCCGTGTTACGTTGACTCACTTAGTCAACTGGCAAAATGAGAAATAAATATGATTTGTCCCGACTTTATATCACATTCTGCTTCTCAGACTCTATAAATTTGGTTAGCATCTGACATCCTTACACGTCTTCAAAACGTTTTTTTCGCTTGCGAACATATTGGTCTTTTAGCTCAAGGCTGTGCAACCTTTTATATATTGATAGTATAATTCTATAAATATTTATTCCCTCAATGTTTGTATGCAGAGAAACCAGTAGACTATTTTGCCTCATTTATCACAGATTTTGTTGGTCTTTTACGTAAAACAGGAAAAAAATTGTCCATGGATTGTTTCTCTGTCATTTCAAATCCTTTTAATACTATAATCTATGTCTAAGATGCAAGTCTTTTCGGTAAACCTAAGAAGATTAATGCAATATTGGAAATATTATTGATATAGGCGCAATTAAAAATTAGTACGAACGTCACCATTTAATTAAAGTCTCATCAGAAATCATCATGGTCTCAATTAAATATAATGGAATCGCAGGAAAGAAATTGCCAGCTAATCTCTTTATCCAGTCGTCAAAGTATCCATTATTTTCATTCTCAGCAATGTAAATAATCGGTCTTTTAGTTAGACCTGATCTATATAGACGTCACTACAGTGATGTACACAATAATCATTTTATCTGTTTCAATGACTATAATTAGAGTAGTAGCAATATTATTTATGCAATTTTATCCAATCATACAGTTTTATCAAATCCATTTTGATCCAATTCTATGATAACATCGGGAATGCGGAAAAATATAGTCAAGATTTTCGGCAAGAAAGAAATGCATAAGGCGATTGAATTTTAATCCATTTTTACCTCTTCCAATATTTCCGAACATCAACAAATCTATATATAACAATACGGACAAAAATGTTCATATTCACATAACGGCTGCATTTAATGGAACTATATGCAAATTTAAGGGACATCTTGCAAAGTAGGGAGTATGGAAAGGACATGAGAAATGAGAGTCAACCCGTTAAATATGACTTTGTGACTTTGCCAAAATCTGGATTTTAGTTAGAAAAAAGGTTTAGCTTAGTTAGAAAAATTGACTTGTTGAAGAATGTGTTGAAATTTTTCAATGGATACACGACCAATGAAATTGCTGTCAACAACATATATTCATAGTATTAAATAAACACAATTTAACAATTGCTCAGCACAGTCACTTTATTTATGTTTGGACGAATTTGAACAACTGAATCAACTGCACCTGTGTTTTATACAATACACGCCTGTAATGATAAATACAATATTTACATAATTATATTCCGTATCACAAATGTCTAAGAAAAACAAAAAAGATTTATCATTGCTTAGTATTGAAATAATACCTATAAAAACATTGAAAATACAATTTTATGTAATAACAAGCAACATTTAACTTTTAAATACACTTAATAATACCTTTTACTAAAAAAGTGGTAACACTTCGGAATATTTTCCAGTAACTTTTTTGCCGAAGTAAAGCCACATAAAAGTTAGGAAAAGTCACAACGTTAGAAGGTCTAACTATAAATACTTAACAAATTATGGAGAAAAACCGCTGCAAGCATTTCAGGTCAATGATGTGCATATTGTATTAGAATTAGTGTTTCTTCACATATTTCTAGTACAAATAACTAAGATTTCATCGTAATCGCATAAAAGAAACCGTCACAAAAGAAATACTGATCAATCGCCAAAAGAACAGGTTTGCTGATAGTGACAAATTTTAATTAAAGTTTCTGACTGTTTGTCAAGGATAGAAAGAGTCAATATCGATATTTTGTGATTATAGAAGTAACTACGTGAGATAAGGAATGCGGAAAATTTTAGTAAAGCAAAGTAAAAAGCCTTTCCAATGAAATGCATGCCTGTATTAAATAATGCCTTAACTAATTTTTTTACTGACATCTGCGTGATAAACATGATAAGATATAATATGTATACAACAAAACCTTGATTATAGAAAAAAAAGTTGAAATTACGCTTTTCACAAAATGATCGTTTCTTGCAGTTAATGGAACAAATTATTATATTGTGCAGATGCTGGTGACAACAGTATTTATTTAGTTCCATATTTTTAGTTTTCCATTTTTTTAGTGAATTGTGTTTGAAAATTTGGCAATATCTCAAAATCTACCACTATTGCTTTTGCTTCTTTTGTCAAATAAGAACAGATGTATAAAAAAAAAAGAACTAAGGTTAGAAAGCCTTGGCCAATACAAGGATAGATTATAGACACATGTTCTTAATTGCAAAACTATTTTTCTTAAAACGGAAATTGAATGGTAAATTGAATGGTAAGTCAAAAGGAGTTTAATGGTTTAAAAATCTTTTGTTGCTTCGTTTAGCAAGCTTTCTTTTGGAGCATCTAAAAGATCATCTAAAAATATTGTATTTATATTTGTCTAATTGATTTTTAACTTAGTTTTCTCTAATATTATATCATATCTACTGAAAGTCAAAATACTTAAAAGGAATGTTAAAAGCAATTATTGTACCTCACTTGGCAAAAAAGAAAAAAATCGATAGAAAGACATTCATAATTTGTCATTCCCACTTATGGTCTGTCTCATTTTGAAGTGATAAGAAGTTGTTTAAAATATTGATTTAACCAGAGAGGAAATTGATTTTACCCGAATCGTTACCTTTACTAAAAGTTAAATTTGGATTCAACTGATGCTACACAACAAGACTTTACCTACAAAGCAAAAATTCCATTTTTTATTTTGAGCAAAATAAATAGCAATTTAAAACAAGGATTCCTAAAATAAGAATTTTTGCTTTTCCAAAGAACAATTTTCTTTTAATCAAGATTTTCAAAAATCTGGAGATATAATTTTTTGGCTTAAAACAGGAAGATTTTGGCTTAGTAAGTAAGTTAATAATACATGAAATAAGATAGAAAATCTTTATAATTTTTAAATTAAAGGGAAAACGACTGTGGGTGGGAAAAACGAAAAACAAAACAACTCATTATTTAACCATGTCACACTGATATTTGCAAAACAAGGCTTTACAAGGTAAGTAAGATAAGTTACAGATTAATTTACCAGGCAACACATCTGCATTGTTTTTACATTCCAAGTCCAACATCAGTTTAAGTCCAACATCAGTTGGTACGACAATTAAGTTTGGGTGAAAATGAAACAAGCGACGACGTCATACACATGAATAGTGTATAACAACTACTACTTATATCACAACTGTCACAACACTTTCATAGTCATTTGAAAAATCTCAATCGCAATTGTTAAACTAAAACTTGTTCCAAGAAAACATTTCAATCCATCGATAATCAAACGATAAACACCACCAAAGTTCTCACTTTCATTTTGCACCACAATATTCTTGCATCTGCTTATTCATCTAGTGTTACAAATTTCATAAATTTTTCATAAGAAACAAATAGAAATGATATATGATACAACATATATGATTTTTTCATAAAAAACAGCATAAAGATATCTTTGACTAAATCACGATTTTCCCGATTAAAAAACGAAATCTGTAATCATAAATAAAATTTGATAAATGCAGAGAAAACGGATAAAAAATTACTAAAAGGAAAAAAATCAATAGATTGATACTGTGATTCTATATTTCATCTGTCTTTATTCATTAACAAACTTACATATGTCAGTTTTCACAACATATGCGGCTCTATTATAAGTTCAGTTTCAGAACGAAAGGCAATTAAATATGGAAAGAAATTTCAGTAACAGTAACTCGTAAGTAGCGCAATTTCAACAAGTGTGAAATGATATTGGCATTAGCGTTTCTCAGCAGAAAATCTTATTTTAAGAATCACAATCTTGTATTTTAATCATTTTTTTTTTTCTTATTCTGAAAAGAGGTCAAAGAAAGCTGTTCAATGGATTTAAAACTACGCATTTCATTAGATTTACCTACTTTATAGAAACTTTAATGATTACAAGCTCAACTTAGAGGTGTAAGTGTTGGTTAACTGTTCTTAACATGATTTTTATTTCCAATAAGGACGATTTATCTTAGAATTTGCCTTATGAAAATCAACATCTTTATGACAAAGAAAAGTTTATACTAAAGAGAAAGGGTTTAATACCGTTCAATGCTGAGGAAAATTTCAACGATATCTTTTCTCTAAAAAAGTGACTGCGATGGCGGCCACATAGAAAAGACGCAAAGATTGAGTTTGCACAGAATCTTGTTTACTTCTAGAAAATTTTACTACAAGTTGCTGCAACCGTGATGCTCTCAGGGGGAATGCGGAATACGGTGAATTTGTTGAGCATTGGAGAAGTGAACAGTTCAGGTAGATTAACCATGTGATGGGAACTAAAACGTATTTATTGTCATATTTAAAAGGTGTAACCTAACTGTAAATTTAAGGTATAATTTAGGTATCAGTTAAAAATAGTGTTTATTTCTCGCTAAAAAATATATGTTAGATGTCCATGTGAAAGACGTGCGACATTTGTTCTTTTATAATTCGGACTTTAACACTCCATCTTCTGGCGAGTTTGTTAAAATTGGTTTCATTTATGTCAGTATGTTCAGTTAATCCGTACGCTGACAAACATATAACGCGTAAAGACTTTCCCTGCTGATTACAAACGGTTTGTAAGCGGAACTTGATACATACTGAAAAATGGTGTGCGTTGACGAATGAAGTTCTAATTAATCTATTGAATGGCTAAATTGCATTTAAACTTCATATAACTTCAAAGATTAGAAGCGATTTGTAAGCGGAACTTGTCGTGCCAGCGCAATATCAGGGTTAGTCATAAAGAATATCTTTATTTCCAATGCTATATTGCACAATTTCACTAAAACTTTCAGTTTCCTATATGGAAATATCACTTACACACCCTTATGAAATAGAACGAATGAATTAATAATCGATCTGAACCGAGCTGAGACGAGCTGAAACGAACTGAAACCACCATAAGATGTGCTGAGACGAGCTGAGACGAGTTGAATCTACCACTGAAAAAAAAAATCATCATCATCATCATCATCATCATTTATTTATTTAAAGTCGGTTGCATATATTTACAAAAAATGAAAATATAGAAATTCTAGTTTTCTTGTATAAAGAAGACTAATCAAAACCGACTATATTTTATTTTCCATCTATATAAAGTAAAATAAGACACAAAATAAATCAACAGAATTTTTCTATTCTTTGGGTTGTTAAATTATAAAATGATCTCAATTCCTTTAAAGTTCTTAATTGCATTCTTAAAATTTTTTAAAGTATTGCTGGATTTTAGGTCATATGGGAGGTTATTCCATATTTTAGGACCTAAAGAGCGAAGGCTATTTACTCCAAATGTTGTTGATTTTACTTTCGCTACGATAAGATTATTCTTACGAGAAGCCCTTACTGGACGGTCGTCTAATTTCAACTGAAAAATACTTTTCATGTATGAGGGATTCAAGTCATTTATAGTTTTAAAAATCTCTACACAAAGTAATTTTAATCTTTTGACTTTCAAAGTATCCTTTCCTAACTTTAACAAAATATCGTTTGATATATCTTCATGTTCACATAACAGATAAACGGATCGCCTCTTTATTCTTTCAATTTTCAATAATGAGTTTGCTGAGGAGAAGTGCCAGATAAGAGGACAATAATTGAAATTAGCATAAACGAAGCTGTTTATTAAAACAAGCTTTGCTTTTAAAGGTAAGTTTTTTCGAAGTCTAAAAATGGCATTTAATTGCGCCGAAGCAGACAAACTGATTTTAGTTATGTGTTTATTAAAATCTAATTTATTGTCAATAATGACTCCAAGAAGTTTTACTGCTGTCTGCGATAATATTTTCTTATCTTCAATCTTTACTTTCACAATATTGTCAGTTTTATTTTTTGTAAGAATTATACATTGAAATTTATCTGGATTTGCGATCATTTTATTAATTTTTAACCATTCAATAGCTATCTTTGTATCATTTTCCAAGATTTTGACCAGGTTTGTTATAGAATTTGAAAAGCTTGAAAGATGTGCTGAGACGAGCTGATACGAGTTGAATCTACCACTGAAAAAAAAATCAACCCCGTCCTTTCGGCTGTCGGATGTTTCGAGTTTCGGTGGGAATCGTCCTAGCAAAAAATATATTTATTTAATTTATGTTATTCGAGATGTATAATTCCGAATATAAAAATAAACATTTTAAGGATCTTTTTGTCACGTAATTTGTTGATTGAATTGTGTTTTTATAAACTCAGAATCCAACTATTTAACACATGTCAACTTTGATCCAGACATGTCGTTTCAGTTTTCAGTTGTTTTAAGACGAAAATTGGCCACGTGACCAGATCTTCATCACACGATTCATTGGCAATACATTGATACTTGAAAGGTAAGTTAATCCTCTAAAAGTACACGAAATTTGAAACAGACAGCCATTCGCTCCAATTAATGCCTGCAAAACATGTTTTTTTGACTGTCGACTATAACTTCTTGCTGATTTTTGTTTAGCCCATTTTCCACTTGCCCAATACATCGACGCATGCGCATTAAAAAACCTTACATAAACACAGCAAATTTGATGTTGAAAAATCTGTTTGAACGAATAAATTCGTGAGTGGAGAAAAGGCGATAACAGAGAGGATTCCAATGTACTCCGAAAATCCCAAATCGGCCGACGTGGTTTAGGAAATTAGGTGCGTAGATTGTTACAAATGGTCTCAGGTCGTCTCAGCTCATCTCTTGGTGGTTTCAGTTCGACTCAGATCGTATCAGATCGTCTCAGGTGGTTCGGTTGTTTAGTCAGTACGATTAATGTAATTAGGTCGTACTGGCGTGTTATTGAATTCCCAGCTTTGGTGTAAATCGTATGTTTACGTCGAACCATTAAGCGGTTTCTTCAATAAAGCGAATTCTAGTGATCTATCGCTGCCGGCTGCGTCATCTGTTTGCTGATTACTCTCCATTTATTCTCCAATGTAAGGAAATGTGTTAATACAGAAGCCTTTTCGTACGCTATGTAAAGACAGTATTAAATCTTGAGATAGTAATAGATTGAGGAGAGCTTACTGACGTTATGAGTGTCACCAAAGTAATTTCAAAATTTTTCGTTGCGATTTTGTTGCGATATGACACGTACTCAAACCAGGACCTCAGCAACATCACCCCTTTCTCAAGGAGAACTTGAATGTTCATTTTGGTTAGGAAATGCTGCTATCGTTGGTACCAACTGATGTCATATGTAATATAGAAGACCACTTTCATAAACTTATACGTATAGAGACAACCCTGTACCGAACTTATTCAAAAATAATTCTTACAAGATTTTATGGAACACGGATTCGGTTCTGTAGTTAGATACCAAGATAAAAATTTCACATTTTACCGACTTTTCAGAGTGAAAAGTAGCTGCAAAGTACATCCTTCACAAAGTTGGCATTTAAATTGTTAATTTCAGATAATCATGTAATTTTAGCATTAAATCTATTATCGCAATTTATAGATAACTAGCCGCCAAGGCGTCGTCGCTCGCCGTCCATATTTAGTCTACGTCCTCCCAGACACACTGAGAATTCACGAAAAATTAAATCAACGAATAAGTAACGTATAACCA
The DNA here is from genome assembly GCA_039566895.2 of Turritopsis rubra. Classification (NCBI taxonomy): domain Eukaryota; kingdom Metazoa; phylum Cnidaria; class Hydrozoa; order Anthoathecata; family Oceaniidae; genus Turritopsis; species Turritopsis rubra. The sequence goes on along the minus strand of CM077617.1, from coordinate 8,514,583 downwards.
TATTGTAGTGCTCGAAATTCTGATTAAGAAAATGTACAGGATCATATGTCTACGACGAACCGTTACAGAGATATCCTTGATCAAAATTTTAATGACGTCAAAGTAGCCTGTCCCTAAAATTTTCCCCAAATTCTCTGTCAACCCATCGCTATGTCGCCATGTCGCGGATCCCAACAAACGCCAGTTACTCCTATTTTTTCTCGAGATAATTTCCCCTAAATCTTGCGATTGATTTGGTCTATATCTCTACTTGAATGAAAATGAAAACAAAGTTGGAGAGAGGTCTGCATGAAGCTAATTACCTTCATGAAATCGTGAGAAAATATGCAGGTCTAATCTGATGTTTAAGAATATTTAGAATGAACGAATAAAAAACCTTGATTGCATATATTCATAGCAGATGCCCCTTACAGATTAATAATCCGATAAATAAATAAATTACAATCTTGTTTGTGAAGGAGTTTTAAGCCTATTTTACCTCTATTGCTTTCACATGGAGCAACGACAATGGACCAGAAGTCATAAATAAACATAATTTTCAGTTCATTTCAATCAGATTCAAGGTACAGGAACAGACCATTCCATGAATTACATCACGGCAGCCATGCCTTCGTTCCTAAGAAGAATGCTTATGACATTTGTGTTGTTTACAAATATAAAGGATACCTCAGGAAAAGATTGTTTACGATGTTCATTTATCACGCTTAATTACTTAACTAATTAGACAGACAAACAGAGAATCGAGTATTAATATATAGGATACTCCTTTCCCGAGTTCTTTTTAAACGCAGTTTTATGGCCTAGTCATCAAGTTTCGCCTCGTTTTCAATATCATAATTGCTTTTAACTACTACATTGGGGAATTGGAAGAATAAGTGACTATTAGTAAGTAATAAAGTTGAAAATCAGTAAAATTATACGATGCTTAGAAACGAGGCGAAGCTTCATAATACGGCCATAATACTGTGATTAAACAGAAATTCGGGGAAGATGTATTCTTGCCAGATTAAGTATTCTATCCATGTGGGTACACGACGTTGCAACAACAATAGATAGTACCTGTATTTGCGTCGCCACATCGGCAACTTAAGTACAACTCTGTGCCAAGGTAATTTAAACGTTATTCTGGCCGACGCAAGCGCAACGCTGTAGCGACGTTACACTTGTAACTGCAGAACAACTAAGTTCAATAACGTTTATATAAACAACGTTATCTCAACGTTATTCAGATGATGTCGCAGCAACATTGATCACACAGGAACTTAATCTGCACCTGGTGGGAACGACGTTAAAATAACAAACCAAAATACAACATTAGTACAACGTTATTGAAATAACCTCTAAGCAACGTTGGCTTCTATACGTCAATATAACGGGATAACGTTAAAACAACACAACAAGTGACAACGTTATCGCGTTAAAGTGATAACGTTGTAACAACGTTCAACGCATGACGTTAATCTGGCATTGTCAGAACGACGTTAAAACAACAATATTATTTCAATGTTATTGAAGCAACCTCTTAAAAACGTTGAAACAACTAACTTTAATACAACGTTTATATTTCGTCAGATACAAACAACAAAACAACATCTATTAGCAACGTTAGTATAACGTAGTTTTGATCATGTTGCAGCAATGTGGAAGATATGACGTTTATCTGATGTTACAGTAACGCCGTTAAAACCACTGCATCTATTTCGACATTGCTGCAACGTTATTACAGCTAACTCTATGAAGTCAGTATTCCGTGTTATCTAATTTCGCATATCTTTCCATATGGACACGTATCCATTGTTTTGCGGATTGTATGCGTAATTGATATGCAGAGATACTCATCTTGCATACGGACACTTTTGTATCCTGAAGTACATATACTCCGCATACTGGAACTATATTTTCGCATATCCTTGGGATATCTGTATAACTCCGGATACAAAATAAACGGAACCCGCATATTGCATTACAGAAAATATCAACGATGCGATTTTTTTACTGCTTTTGATTTATTCTCATATTTTACATGAAATGCAAGTTGTATCAGCCATAGATCCTTAGGTTTGATGAAAGGGAAACAGAATGATATTTCCTTTATTATACATATTTCATAAAAACACATTGATCCTTTATAAACAAATACAAAATTATTTTGAATACCGAAATGCCGTTGTGAAATATAGGAATTTTTAACAGAAATATGAACAGAAATGAAACTTCTTGTAGCTAGTCTAAATTTTTAAGAACCTTCAATAATCACACGTTTAAAGAAATCTGAGAGCATGCATTGACAATGCAACTAGCATGGAGACCATCAATAACGTTACGAAAGTCTACATGATTTTTCACTGATGATCACTCAATAAAATGTAAACACTGAATAAAAATCAACTGTTCACCCAACCTTTATCTCGGAGAAGGTAATCATGCGCAATAGCTTACATTGTCATGACAATTAATAACATTTTGATGGGCTTTTACATGTGCAATTACTAGAACTGCAATAGCGGAATATTATGGCCAATCGGAAAAATAGAATACAGAAAAACCTCCAAAACGCTGCATGGAGAAAATGTAACTGTGGGTTATTAGTCGTAACATAAAGTCATTTTGATTATTTGGTTACATATTAGAAAGAAAATGCCAATGAATTATAGCAAAGAATGCGGAAAATGTGTCGTGTTTAGTAATAAACTAGTACTAGTGTAGCGTGTAAAAACATTTTACAGTTTTTCTCCATAAATTGATTTTTACACGCAATACTGCCATGACAGTGTTTGAGTTTTCATTTAAAAAATGATTGAGTTTTTCTATTGAATTTCGTCAGTTCTATTGTTTTTCTCACTTAAATATAATCACGCGATGGTTTTTTGTAGCTATGAAGAGAAAATTAAGCGATAGTTCCGCATAGTAAAGTGTAGTAAATATGTCGTTGGTAAAGTTAGCATCTATTGATCAATTTATAAATTTGTGGCAGGAAGAGGAGTGTTTGTGGAATGTTTCGTCCACAAATTACAAAAATAGGGACCAAAGAGCAAAGAGTATCAAAACCTTAATGAAAAAGTGTGGTATGAACGGTGAGTATTATTATTATTTAAATTGGTTTGCACAAGCACATGAAAGTTGTAGAGATAACTCACTGAAAACGCTGTTGTTTTTTTACAAGCTGAAGTAAAAAGAAAAATGAACACTCTACGAAGTTACTATTCGAAAGTATTAGCGAAATGTGTGAAGAAAAGCGGAGCTGGACGAGATGAAACTTATGAGTCGAAGTGGCCATTCTTCCAGGCTATGTCATTCTTGAAGGATATTATAATTCCAAGGCAAGCGATTTCATCTTATGTAAGTATATTCATTACTAATAACCCAGTGGGCACACGACGTTAATTAACGTCTAAAAGACGTCATGTGTCCAGTGCTTCTTTTCTCTAGAAGAAGAAGCCCTGGAAACGAGGTTGTATTATCACAGTAATAGCTATATTAAATAAAATTATCTTGCCATGGAACTGCTCCAGTTGTATTGAAATAACCACAAAAGTCATCTCTTACTTTTTTTGCATCCAGCTTATAGGTATTTATCCCACTGAATTTGATACTATGCATGATGTCACCTTCGTTGGACCTCCACTGGCCATTTGCAATGGTACCATCTTCAGTATTTTCAATATCTATACTTCCGGGAGGAGTATAGTTTGAGCAGGCCTTTTCTCGTAAAAAGTTATGAAGAACACAACTAGCACACACAATCTTTTGTACATTTTCTGGCGATAGAAGAATTGGTGACAAGAATACTCTGAATCGATTTGCCAATATACCAAAGGCATTTTTCACAATACGCCTTGCTCTGCTCAGCCTATGATTAAAGATTCTTTGCTCCCTTGATAATCCCCGAAATGGATAAGGTTTCATCACATTTCTCTTGAGCGGAAAGGCATCGTCTGCAACCAAGACATAGGGAACGTTGATTTTTCCGTCATCTAATAATGTTGGTTCGGGTATTCCTATCAAATTCTCTTCCAGTGCTGTAGACAATGAACTATTTCGATACACGCCACCATCACTTATCCGACCATTGCAACCAACATCGACATAAATGAAGCGATAATTAGCATCCACAACAGCCAGCAGTACTATACTGAATGTGCCCTTATAATTAAAATAATAAAAACTGCTATTTTGGGGTTGCTTTATGACGATGTGCTTACCATCAATAGAGCCACTGCAATTTGGGAAGTTCCATCTTTCCATGTATTCTTTAGCAACTTGATTCCATTGTGCCTCTGTGCATGGCGTCTAAAATGAAACAATCATTTTTTTAGAAAGTCGAAGAACCTAACACAGAAAAGGAGAATGACTTCCGGTATGAGGAATATAGTAATGAGTTCGAGGAAAACAACCTGGAAAACAACCAAGAATCTCCCGATCTTCCGGGATCAACTAAGAAACCTCTTCCAAAAAAGAGAAAAGCGACAAAACAGCAAACTGAAGAAGACTTTGAATTCTTATCGTCGATTTGAACGTAATATGATCGGTTTGAGAGGTAGTAAGTGATGTTCAGTTTGTGGAGTTTATAAATTAGTGTTTTAAAGTCAATTGTATCAAAGGCTTTTGAATAATCTGCAAAAATAGCGATCGTTATTTCACCCTTGTTCATGGCTTGGAGTATATCATCACGTAGTTTTAGGAGACAGGAGATGACTGAATATGACTTTCGAAAACCGAACTGTCTTGATTGGTAGAGTGATTGTGAGTCTATGAATTCACAAAGTTGTTGCAGTACCACTCTTTCATAAACTTTACATAAAACGGGAAGGACTGGAATTGGACGATAATCAATTAGTGACGAAGAATTTGTGACTTTTGGAATCGGTGTGATTTTTGCTTGTTTCCACTCGTCAGGAAATTTGTTGGTTCGGATGAAGTTATTAATGATGTGAGTCAATGGTGATATGACGTGTTCTTGTACAGGTTTTAGAAGATTAATTGGTAACTTGTCTGGACCTGTATAACAATCGTTTCATCATAGGTTGTCAGCCTAAGTTTGAAGGCGTTTTCACTAGGTTCAGCTAGATCATGGATTGTACAGTACCTTATTTTATCGAATAAATTATGTAACGGTCAAATAAGAACCGTTGAACATCTGAAATTTGATCAAGAAGGAAATATCGTTACTATATATCTCAAAATGGAAGATGATGATATAGGCATGAAAACAGCAAATGCTAATTCATATGGAAGAGCTCATAACTTAATCCCAATAGATAGAGTTCAAAAGGAGATAAAAAATAAAAAAGAACAGTTTATCGTCACCAGTAATAAAACGACTCCAATTTCCACTAAGTCTTTCCTGGGCTTGCACAGTACATAAGGTTTAAGGTAAAACATTTCCGCAAATAGTCTTCAGTCTTGATATTCTTCGTTAACGACGATTTAATTCTGGTCAAGTTTATGTTGCATTAAGTCGTGTAACATCTTTAGCTGGATTGTATATCTTGGGAGACATTGATCAAAAGCATGTTACCACCGATCAAAGAGCGACTGCTGAGTAAGAATTCATGAGAGGAAACCTGTCTTTAGATTATAATCATTTAGAAAATGGACAAGAAGAATCCCTGTCCGTTTCATTACTGAACGTTCGTTCACTTTTAAAGCACGCTATTGAAATCAAGCATGACATTGAACTTATGAAAAGTGATATACTTTGTTTCACCGAAACCCAATTAATTTCCAGTATGAGGACAACACAGATATCAGATACATTAACTCCTTTTTCACTTGAATTTAACAATACTAGTAATGACAAATTTTCAAACATTGCATTGGCATATAATGATGGTGTCACATTGATCAATACTATTTCGATTCCAGGGGCTTCTCTTTATACATTGAGTAAATTTCAATCTTACTCTGACCAACTTAATATTATCCTTTTGTATCGGAAAAATAATTTTCATCTAGTAGACTTTTTATATCTTATCCAACATTTGCATAGCCAAATTGACATGGTTCATATAATTCTAGGAGACTTTAATATTAATGCTTTACATATGGATAACACCGTGCATGATTATTTAAACGAGGATTATGTTTTAGTGAATGACACTGCAACTCATATATCTGGATCATTGATTGATCATGTGTATGTCCACAAAGAGTTCGTCCAAACTACCGATGTTAATGTTTCAATGCGTTTTGTTTACTATTCAGATCATGGCGCAGTTAAGTTAACTATAAAGCAAAAACCCTAATTCAACTTGGAGTGGAGTCAAATTATGAATAGTTTCATTATATTTAATTTGATTTATTGATAATGAAGATTATATGTATTTATGTAAATTAACAGAAAATGATGAAAATGAACGCTATTGGGTAGATTCATAACAAACTTATAGCTATCGTTAAAAAAACATCCACTCAATTTTATTGGAGGCTTAACATTCCGTTGTAATTATTCAAACACCTCCTGGTCGAAACGTCTCACCTACAGTACCTTATTTTATCGAATAAACGTCCTTATTTGTATAAACACCTCTCTTGAATAACGCACCTAAAATAAGTTCAAAAGTAAATAAACGCCCTCCCCAATTTACCACTGTCTCGTGTGTATATACAGAAAAAAATAAAGATCAGAGCGTTTTTAGTAATGTTTCCATCCTTTTATAGAGATCTTACAATACTGTTCCATTCCTTCATTTTCCCAATTTTCCCAATTTTCCCAATTTTTGTAATAAACGCCACTCTCAAATAAACGCCCTCCACAAATGTTTGATTTTATATTCTTATTCTTATTCTTATTCTTATTCTTATTCTTATTCTTATTCTTATTCTTATTCTTATTCTTATTCTTATTCTTATTCTTATTCTTATTCTTATTCTTATTATATTAATATATTATATATTATATTATACACTAGCTATACTCATTAATGGTCAATAACATATATTCTATTTCCCAGAATTATTGCAAAATAGGAATAAATAACTTGTAATGGAGCAAAAAACAACAACAATAACAACAAAAATACAAACAAACAACAACATTATAATACACCTATGGGAGTAAAAAGTCGCTTACAACTTTATTTAAGAAAAGTCATGCGATTTTTCTGTATTCCCTTTCTGATTTTATTCCATTAGCCTTATCTAGCTTGTCTAATTTCGCGCTGATCTTCAAGCCGCAAGGATCTTGTTTTGCATTCACTTTGATCACATGATAGAAAATAATTATTGTGCATTGTTTGTAATTTGTAAGTGAGTGCATGATTATAATAGACTTCTAGACAATAGAATTTTCTAATGACTATGACCGTATCTTATAATAGCTTTAATAGCTAACATTCTCCTTCACAAATTTCGACCTCTCTTTGGAGCCAGCGTGATTGCGTTGCCATAGTAATAGTTGATTCCAATAAAGTGATTAATCTATTAATCCCATTGTGTTAAAAATGTTGAATGTTGTATATGATTGAGTAAATACAAACGCTTTAGTGCTTTCAGAAACAAGAAGGAAAATTTTATTACACCATGTTAAGGTAAGTTGAATTTCATTCCTCGCATCAGCGGCGGATCTAGGGTATGCAGAGGCGGATCTAGAGGGTATGTCGAAATTTATGGAGGAGAATTAAACCATAAATGAAAAAAGTTTAAGTAATCCCATTGTGGAGGAGAATGTTGGTTGTTTAACCATAAAAGAAAAACGTGCAAGTAATCCCATTGGTGATACAAACTGAAAACAGAAATTAGTTTTATGTGCTCCTCCACAATTTTTGACATACCCTAGATCCGCAGCTGGTATGTTAGAAATTGTGGAGCACATAAACCTAATTACTTGCACGTTTTTCTTTTATGGTTTAATAGCTAACATTAACAAACTCCTGGACTTTTAATTTCCTGATGTACAGTGGACTCCCGCTATCTCGAACTCTCAAGGGACCGAGAAAAAAGATTCAATATTCCCAATTTTTCTTTTTCTTTTAAAGTTTTGATCAAATGTTATTTATTAACAAAACCCAGATAATATCGGATGGTTTCTGCGAACTAAATGTTTTGAAAAAGTTCGAGGTAGCGAATGAAATGCATTCTATGGACATAAAGAGTGATTCGGGATTTGTAAGGCCTCTCACCGTAAATGCTGAAGGGACGGAAACTTTTGTTCGAGATGCAGACTGTATGTAAACCTTTTTGTCAAAAAAATTAAAAACAAATTCACGGAAAAGTTTTTCAAAACAGAACTTCCAAAACTAAAAAAACTATTTGAGGCGGATCTAGGGTTAGCCAAAAAATGAGAATGAGTACAGTGTCGTGAATTTTCTATTAACATATAAGTGTTGTGATTGCGTTATTTGCACTTTTTCTATCTCACTCTTAATGATCTTACTCTCCCCCATAAATTTCGCGTAGGATCTAGATCCGCCTCTGTTAAGGTATTCTTAATAGACCTGATGCCGAATTTCTGTTTAAACACCGTGTTCTGGCCTAGTTAACAAGTATGGCCTCGTTTTTAAGATCTTAATCGCTTTTAATTATTCTACTGGGGAATTGGAATAATAAGTGACTATTGCTTGGTAATAACGCTATTCATTAGTAATTTTCGTATCTTAAATATATCAGTTGAGTTGGATAATAGCTTCCATTTTTAGAAGGCTGCTGTTGTGATATTTTAAAGAACTTAGTTTATTGTTCGCAACCTGTGAGATCTCGTATCTACTGTATGGACCCAAAAATAGGTTTCCCACAAAGTAGGTTTTTTCGCCGGCGTAGTTACAGTTTTATGTTGTATCGATGAAAGTCGATACCTACTACTGGAAAAATATTTATTGACGAGCACATACTGTAAACGGCTCAAACAAAGCTTAAATAACACAACGCACGTTTTTTTATAAGAACAAAGGATATAAGAACATAAGGCTTCGAAGGTCTAAGAACATGCTAAGAACATTCAAGGCTTAGGAACGTTTGTTCTTAGAGCGTATACATCTACCGATTTCCAACCAGCTAATCTTCTTGGTTAAAAATTACCCAAAGCATAGTCTAATACTTTACTTTACATCCATAACTTTCATTAGAAAATTCTCTTCTCTTGAAGCCTAATATGATGTTCTATTTTCGGCCCTCTTAGCACACTTGGTTTTCCATTGTTTTGGATGACATGCAAGTAAATAATTACTATGTATTTATTGTAAGTTCTGATAAAAAAATGTTAATGGATAAAGTTTGTCAATTAAAAAAATCAAAAGAGAACGACTTTTCACAATAAAGTAAGTAACTAAGTAACGGGAAGTTTTAATTTCCTTGGGGCATATCCATTTATCTCAATGGCTCTTCATCCCCTCCGACAGTCCACTCATTAGTCAACTTAAAGCATAAGGTTATAATTTATGTTTCCAGGCCAGGGGAATTTTCTAATGACTGCACACAGGTGCTGTTAGTGGCTATAAGCACCAGATGATCAAATTCACTAAAACGATAAGCACTACGAGAACACCCTTATCTCAAAATCGATTCATTCAAAACTTTTTCTATCCCTTATACTTTCTCTGCCGCCAAGAGACCTAGAAGAGACAGGTAGTCCTTCTCTCTGAAGGGTTTGAGTAAAACCACCGTCCACTGTGTCCACCGTCACCGTCCACCGTCTAATGCACGATTCTCTAGACCAGGATTCCTAATATACCATACAGGATGGGCATTTCCTGTTAGGGTTAGATCTTGAAATTCAGCATGCAGGTAAAGATCTTTCATAGTAAAATTTCCCCATAGACTAAATTTGGTACTGGTCACGTCATGATGACGTGAACGGTCGCATTAGAAACACCCACTTCCTGTAGGTGTTAAGTCTTGAAAATTGGAATGCAAGTGTAGGACCTCTGTAGGATTCTCCGAGGTCAAAGTTTGGTACTGGTGACGTTTTAGTTTGTATTTTTATTTGTATCTGTCGATAATGTACAATGTGGAGAAAAAATATACTACTAAATATAAATATATTCTATATACTTGTGTACATCTGACGAATGCGTTAAGCATGAAACTTGAAGTCATGTACTTTTGTTTTTAATGTTTGAAATATAATATTTTAATTCGCTCTATTGTTATAATATCGAGCACTCTTCCATATTATTCATCAAACTAATATTATATAATATCTAAAATTATATATATGAACACAAGATAGTGGGAATAACCAACAAACACATTGCTTTTAGAATTAGAATTTAAAATTTATTAGGTAAATACATCGACTGACTTTTTCAAACATACTAATTATATTATATATATATAAACGCTGAAAATACCATCTCTCCAATGAAGTCATGAAATGAGATCACGACTCCATAAGAGAGGGTGGTTAGTCTATTAAAACTAAGTGAAATCTGCTGTAAAAGAATTCAAAAACGTATAAAAACTTAAATATACCCAATATTCGGTAAATAAGCAGCACAGATTCGGCACTTACACTACTCTAGGCTCGGAAGGATTCCCAACGATTCTCAAAATCTGCAAGAGTTTCTGTTCGTAGGAAGAAATTGCCATAAAGAGGCAGCAATATAAGGAATTGTCTATAAGCCATATCTGATTGAGATGTAGATGACATGTAGGATGGGTTCAGAAGAAGCTTACAATGGTGCCTATGAATATCTGTCCAACAAGAGGCACTGTCGATGTTACATATACGACATGCTCTCGCTAGAATGCTGCCTACTGTTCGGATGGACATCCTAGAACTGAAGCCCAAAACAAGAGGACAATAGCTAAATTTAGACAATATAAAAGTAGTATATAATATTTTTTCTGGTGTTGGACTAAAGAATAAGAAATACGGCGTAGGGCACCAGCCTTGGCACTAGCTTTTTTACAGAGTGTTAATATGGAAACGGAAAGAAACCATCAAGTAGATTGGAATGAATACAAATCTTTCAGAAATCAGTGCAATAGCATGCAGAAATAACCTAAAGCTAGATACCATAAAAACTTAATTAATGAAAATCGCATTAATCCAAAAGACTTTTGGAAATCTTTAATAAACATTTTTGCTAGTTGCATGAAGAACACAGTTAATAATAAGGAAAGTAACAAAATCAAAACAGAGAAGCTTCGTGAGTTCTTTGCTTCTGCATTTGCTTAGCTAAAACTCATCACATTTAAGCTAAAAGACTATGTATGGAGACCTACTAAGCCTGTTCTAAGTCAAACGAGAAGTAAATTCGAGTTCCAATATGTATCTAAAGTTCATTAGAAACATTTTGAAAAAGTTGAAATCAAAGAAGGCGACAGGACTCGATGAATTACCACCAGGAATGCCCAAAGACTGTGCAGAGTACATAATAATACCACTACACCACATTGTGAACCAGACAATGAAAACCAGTACTGTACCATCGGATTGGAAGAAAGCGAAAGCATTACCCATCTACAATTCTGGTGATGCAAATTATGTAGAAACTTTTCGACCAATTTCTTTTCTTCCGGTGCTTTCGAAACTGTTGGAAAAAGCTGTCCACTCACAATTCAGTGAATATCTGAAGCGAGAAAAACTTTTAAGTGACTGTCAATTTGGATACCGAAAGAATCTATCAACACTCCTTACAACTTAGTTGTTTGTAGATGATATAAGGGATGCAAGTGATAAAGGAATGCTGACCGGGGCTTTGTTTCTTGATCTTAGCAAAGCCTTCGATACCATTAATCATGAGGTGATTTTGAAGAAACTAGAATCGTATGGTGTTCGAAATGTTGGGTTAAGTTGCTTTACAGATTACTTGTTTTCTCGATTGGCAAGTTGTTGTTGTTGGGAACGAGGAATCCTCTCAATTTAACGTTTCATGTGGGGGACCACAAGGTTCCATCTTGGGACCCTTAATGTTCGTGGTGTTTTTAATGACTTTTCTGAACAACTCCCGTGATCAATGTGTGCTCAGTATGCCGATGAAACGATTATATTTTATGCAGATAAGAGTCCAAAAAGGATTGAACATATTCTGAATGATGAAATTGAAAATTTGAGAAAATATCTTTACGAAAACGAGGTAATTCTTAATTTTAAAAAAGGAAAGACAGAACCATGCTTTTTGGAACGGGAAAGAGACTATCGAAAAAGACTTCTTTCTTCATTCATTCTTCATTCTGAATTCTGAATGAATTCTGAAGCTCAAAATGGATGGCCAACAAATAAATCACACTTAATTATTATTATTATTATTATTATTATTATTATTATTATTATTATTATTATTATTATTATTATTATTATTATTATTATTATTATTATTATTATTATTATTATTATTATTATTATTATTATTATTAAAAGAATGTTTATACAGGTCAAAAACTTCAGCTACGTAAAAGTATTCACAACTGTTATGAACGGTCCACCTGTTTAACGAATAAATTAATCGATAAATAAATAAAAGAGAAAAAGTTGTTTTAAATTCAAATACTTAGAAGAACAAGAAGAAATTAGAGCGTTTTCAGAATCAAACAACTGATCTGTTGTTAGACGCCCTAGTTATTTAATTCCAAAAACTCCCCAACTTCTGTTTCAAATAAACTTAAAGATGCTGCTTTTCTTATTGACAATGGGCGATCGTTAAACAGTTTGGCACCACTATATTTAAAGGACTTATTACCAAGTTCCAGCTTAACTTTTGGAAGTGCAACAAGATGACCATGATTACGAGTACATTTGGTGTGTTGCTGAATCTTGAAATACCCTTCGTAATTGCGACTTGTTACGTTTTCCAATGATTATTCAACAAGAACGAGTGCTTCCTTTTTTATGGAATTGAATATACTTGGGACGGCTTTTCCAATAATTTGTTTGGCTCGTCGTTCAAGTGGGGTGAATCTGTGTTCTTGTGTTTTTGTGTGAGAAAGTTTCACTAGTCCTCTATGTGTTAAAATTGGCACTATCATCATTGTGTATACTTTGTACGCAACTTCTTTTGTCAAATAGTAACGGGGACGTTTAAATTTTTTTAGTCTACCACTTGCTTCTTTGTATACTTTTTCAAAGTTTACATTAAAATTAAAATGGAAATCTACAATGTTTTCCAAATACTTGTACTCTGGAACATTGATTATCTTTTTTCTTAGTAGGAGATGTCTAGTTCTTTGTTCGTTGTTTGTAGACGCTTTGATGTACCGAAAATCATCCCTTCAGTTATGCCCTTCTTCAGATTAATGATGAGTTCATTATCATCAAAATATCTAGCAATTCTCTCAAGATCTTATTCGAGTAGCTTTTCGATTTCTTCTTTTTTTTTCCACCTACGTATACAACTGTATCATCAGCATACATAACGACGTTACTGTGTCTGAGGCATTCAGGAAAGTCATTTAAAAAATATTGTGAATAGAAGAGGCCTCAGAATGGAGCCTTGTAGTACACCACTTAAAAGTTGCTGTTTTGAAGACATTGCGGTATCGATGCAAACAACTTTACTTCTATTAACATATAGTTAGTAAGCCACTCTAGTTCTCGACCTTCAACTCTATATTCCTGTAATTTGTGTAACAATATTCCGTGTCTCACGGTATCAAAAGCTTTTTTCAGGCCGATGTAGACAGCTCCTACCATTTGACCACCATCAATAAATTTTCTAATATCATCCAAAAGAAAAGTAGAAGCAAGTTTCGTGGATCGTTGGTGTCGATATCGGAATTGTGAGTCAGTTAATAGTCCATTTTCTCAAGGAAATCTGCTAATTGACTCTGAACAGCTCGCTCTGCTATTTTGGAAAATATTGGCAATATCGAAATAGGGCGATAGTTCTTTGCTTTTATCAACGATTTTGTGTATTGATACTATTTTTGCTTCTTTCCAGAGTGATGGCACTTCCACTTTAAATGATAACTTTGATAAGGCATACAAGAAAGTCAGTGGGCGCTTAAATCTATTGCACAAAATGAGATTGTATTTGTGTATCGAAGCTGCTTACCAAATGGTCATCTTACCCCTGCTGTTATACAGGTCACTAATAAATTTGCAAATTACACCTATTCAGCAAAGAAACTTATTGTCGATCGAGAGGAGAGCGAAACTAAAAACGCACCTTTAGAAAACCCAAATATATGCATTTAGTCCTGCTATCAGCAATCTATGGTCGATGCAACTGTGGGGTGGAGGGGAATTCTCCGGGGGTGATTCTCCGGACACAGTGCAAAGTAGACGAAATTACATTATTAAACTAAATTTAACCGTGTAACTCATTAAGCCGCACAACAAAGAAATAGTCTTAATTAAATGCGGCTTAATTTTTTACTCGGTTTACAATAACGCGCGTTAATTAACACTGAAACTAGATCTAACTACAAATGCGACATTTAAGGACATAAAGAAAAATGTTCAGTAACTACTTCACGTCAACTATTTTAAAAGAATTAATTAAAGATCTGAGTCTTGATGTCACGACTATCTCAGTCGACTTAAGATTGACAACGCTGAAACCTATTCACTTGGAGACATTAAAAAAAATTCTTAGTTTTTTTATACAGAAGATGGCAAAAAGATAATCAGATCCGGGTTTCGATCAGCTGGTATCGTCCAAGCTGTTGTAGTTGTGGAGAAGAGTGTTTGTATTGAAAGAGTTAAAAATATAATTCAGGACCGTGCCAAGTTTAAACCTTTAAATGTTACTCCTGGGAAGAAACTGAATTTTATTATTAATCAAGAAAAAAGTTACGTGAGGTATATACATTTCTTCGTAAAAAGGGTAGTATATCTCATAGTACTTATAATAATTTATCTCCTGTAGGATCAAGACCTGATATTTTATACGAGTTGTGTAAAATTCACGAAACTATTGTTGAAGATTGTCCACCATTTCGTTCTATTTTATCAGCAATAGGCACGCTTACATACAAAAGTTAGCTGAGTTCTTAGTCCTACTTTTGTCTGAAATTACGACAAATGATTACACTGTTAAAGACTCGTTTACAACTTCTTCTGAGATCATTGATCAAGACGCCCAATTATTTATGGGTAGTTTAGATGTTGACTCTCCTTTTACTAATATTCCATTAAAGGAAACTATTGATATCTGCATACAAAATTTGTTCAAAAATAAGGAAAAAGTGAGAGGCCTCACCAAAAGTTTAAAACTTTACTATCTTTAGGAATAAAAGAATCCTATTTCATGTTTGATAATGATTTTTAATAACAAATTGATGGTGTGGCCATGGGCTCATCTCTAGATCCTACTTTAGCCAATGCTTTTCTTATCACACCATGAACAAACTTGCCTTCAAAGTTTTTACCGTTGCTATGTCGACGACGTTTTCGTGCTATTCAAGTCACCTGATCATTTAATATTATTAAGATTTCCCCGTTTACTATTGAATTTTAAAATTTATTTAGGCTATTGAAATTATCCTGAAAGTTACAACGTACTTTAATACTTCTGAAAAAATCTGTTTCTCGAGTTTTACGAAAGCCTTCCATAAAACGCGTAAATTCGGAAAGCCTAGATTTTGGCCGTAACTATCCAGGTTATAGAATATCAAAAAGTGGATTTATGATTATGGAAAAAATGACGTCTTCATGACACCTATTTGACGCAATCATATGACGTAATAATAAAACGTCTATGTAACGTTGTACTGACGTAATATTGATAACGTCTTTGTATCGTCATGTGCCCGCTGGGTACCTTTCTCGTTTGTTATTTACACGTTTCGTTTACTTGTATTTGTAAAGATCTAGTTTAAAAAGCAGTATTTCGTAAAGCAGTCGTTCATGATGGAATCATCATTTTTTTTCGAAGAAGACGCGTGTTTTTCTCCTTAGGATATTTTTGTTTTCGCTTTGAAAAAAATATTTTGTGTATCTAATGGTTACAGGTCACGCATATATATTTCTTTTGTTTTAAACAATAAGTTGTTTATTTTAAAAAAATACCCTGTAAATGGCCGAGTGGCATAAAGCTTTGCATTTCTTTTCGAGAACATAGTGGTTCAAATCCAATGATAGCCGTTTTTCGGTTTTTTTATTCGAATAAGTTAGAATAAGTAAATGTAGGTTACAGATATCCTCCTAGGTTACACTATAATGATTACAGACAGATTTAGTGTTAAACGATAAATATAATTGAAAAAATTCGCCATAGGATTTGAACCACTATATTGATTGATAGAATGAGTTTTCACAATACCTTATATTGGCCCTATTGGCCGGCCCTTATTAGGCCAAAGCAAAAATCATGATTTGGCCATTTAGGTATTAAAAAAATACATTATTGACACCCAGGCTGTATAAAGCTTCTATTTCCTCTGGAGTTAATATTATCATAGACATTGATAAAACGAGTATTCTGGGACACACTGTCTAGGGAAATCTTTTTAATCAACAATGTTGATCTTGTTTCAGAATTATTTAAAAACTTATCACTCTAACATTTCTTTTACTACCGAATTTGAAAATAGTGACAAACTTTCGTTTTTAGATGTTGAAATTTTGCGTGATAATAATAAGTTTATCACATCCGTTTATGGAAACCCCACCATTAGTGGTGTTTATACACATTTTGACAGTTTTGTACGGCTTTAAAATTTGGCATGATTTATACTATCATTCACAGATGGTTTTAAATTTCCTCTAGTTTTTCTAAATTTCACCTGCAGCTTCTAAAAGTTAAGGACATTTTCAAGAAAAATGGTCATCCTGTTTCGTTTATAGACCGTTGCATAAAAATGTTTCTGGCCAGTGGGAAGTTTGAGCAATGCTTAACGTATCTCTAGCGGTAAGTTAACTAACAAGGTGACTGTCAGAGGGGATGAAGAGCCTTTGAGATAAATGGATATGCCCTAAGGACATTAAAACCGTTACATTACTTACTT
This sequence comes from Turritopsis rubra, assembly GCA_039566895.2. Classification (NCBI taxonomy): domain Eukaryota; kingdom Metazoa; phylum Cnidaria; class Hydrozoa; order Anthoathecata; family Oceaniidae; genus Turritopsis; species Turritopsis rubra. The sequence continues at coordinate 8,497,756 of CM077617.1, read as the reverse complement.
ACTTACTTACTTACTCTTTCGAATGTAGTTAGGACTAAGCTTTACAATATCATCTCCAAAAGTCTGCCAATCATGCCAACTTTATGTTGCTTTCAAAACACCCTGTAGACTTTCTAGTTATTTTAAATTTAAGGATCGCCCTTGTGAGGATCTCATCTCTGGCATTGTTTAACGTTTTTCGTGTGGTTGCTGCAATGCTTCCTATATTGGCCAAACTAAGCGCCATTCTAAAGTCTGAATGAGTGAACACGTGGGTGTTTCTCCTCTAACCGGTAAAGTATCGTCTTCTAGTGCAAAGCCTACGGCTATCCGTCAGCACACGTTATCTACACGGTTTTCTTTTTATAAGAATATACTTTATAAGAATACTTAAGATGAAATGGGACAAAAAGTTAAGAACATCCTCAGAATATGCTCATCTTGAACTTTTGGTTACCAAGGTTAAGAATGCACTTTATAAGAATATTCATCTAAATGGAATAACCAAAAATCAAAAACACATATTTTCACTTTTTCATGATTCTATGAAAAACATCATTCACGTCATAAAAACATTCGAATTTAAGAGGCTTAGTAATGTTTTTATGACATCAACCTTAGGAACATTTACACCAGTTTGCCTTTGATAATATACTCTATCAGAATAACTAGGATGAGATCTTCCCTGAAGGTTGCCACTGTGCTAAGAATATGCTAAGAATATATTATGATGGTATTTGCCCAAAAGTTAAGAATATCTATGTTGAAACGAAAACACACCATTCTTATAAAAAGAAAAGCGTGTACTGGACATAAGGTTAGTCGTGCTGATTTTAGTATATTTGCCCACGCTGACAATACTTATATTTTAAAACAAAAGGAATCTCTTTTTATTTAAAAAGACAACCCGGTCCTTAACAGAACAATTCGTTCTACACCATTGTATCTTTATAACAAGTATATTTTTCGTAGGTTTTTGACCTTTCTTGGTAATTTTTAAAGTTTACACGATCCCTTGTGGAAATAATATTCTTTTGTACAATTTTATACAAAATCGATATTTTGTGTTAAATATTTTGACTAGATAATAGGCATTCTCGCTTCCGAGTTGAAAATCGGGTTTTCCGTAGTTGCCTAGCCACGTGCGCTGCAGTGAAAACATTAAAAAACCATTAAAGCGCTGACACACATTGATGAACGCATATTTGATTGCGTTGGAGTAATAAAAATGCCTTTAAGTTGTGCTGCTTATGGGTGTACAAATCATAATATGATGGAAAACAAGCCCAGTTTCTACTGTTTTCCCAACAACAACCCTGAACATAGAAAGAGATGGATTGTTGCTTGTAAACGAGTAAACAAGGATGGTACCACTTGGAATCCAACGAGTAAAAATGTTTACCATTGTGGAGAGCACTTTTTGTCCATAAAACCCTCCACTGACCCTGACCACCCAAATTTCGTCCCAACTGTGTTTGTTTTCAAGGAGAACAATGGTGATGTGAAGCTAAGGAGGTATGAGTCAGCCAGAAAAAGAGTCAAATTAGAAACACCAACTACTCCAAGTACAACAAATTCGGATACTTCTTTTCTAGAAAGTACTCTGCCCAAAGCTTCCCTCAGTAAGATTGAATTCAATGTTTTTACCCCTCCACCTGTAATGGACTCTGTGACACCACTACAGATGGACTTAAGTGCTGCTGAAACCCCATCAAGTTCAAAAGCAGCGGAGTCTCCGGATGATGTTCAGTACAGGCATGAAATTGAAAAATTAAAACGTGAGGCCACTTCATTGAAGTTGGAGAAGCTTGATAACATCAAAACAATTGATAAAATAAAATCACATATATTATCTTACGAAACAATAAAAGATCAACCTGACAAATTTAAATTTTATACTGGGATCAAGATTGAATGTTTTGACATAATATATGGTTACATAACACCACATTTACCAAACATAAGTAGATCTCCAATGACATACAAAGATCAGTTGTTAATGACTCTTGTGAAATTAAGACTCAATGCACCATGGTTTTGTCTCGCTGATCAGTTCAACAGCAATAAAACATCTCTCAATGACTTCTTTTGGAAATGGATTGAGTTAATGTACGCAAAAATGAAATTTCTTATCAAATGGCCAGATCACGATGCCAGCGGTTAGAACACTGCCTAACATATTTAGACAGTATTTTCCTCGACTAACTGGAATAATTGATTGTACGGAAATTTTCATTGAACGACCAAAAAAATTAGATGCTAGGGCCAAAGTATATTCCAATTACAAGAAACAGTTTTTAATAACATGTACATAGCATGTACACCACATGGTACTGTTTCGTTTTTGTCGAAAGCATATGGAGGCCGTATTAGCGATGTTGAACTGGTGAAAGATTCCGGTTTGATGCAACTCAGTGATCACCATCCTGGAGATCAAATTCTTGCTGACAGAGGTTTCACTTTGGTTGACGAATTTGCAGCAACATCTGGTGTAGATGATGTTTTTAGTGACGAATCGTAAAATGTGATGTCAGAAATAGATTCACTTTTTATTTTTTCCACGTAGTCATTGTTCCATCTGCATGCTTCCTCAGTACAAGTTCTCTTGTTGTATCCAAGACGAACAGCAGCCTCAATTTTAAACAACAAAGCACCAACATGTGTGCAAGACTCACAAAGGCCAGCCATGCATGTACAGTGGGCAGAAATCATCAAGAGAGACAACCACCCAAGGAACATGACAAGTATCATTTAAGTGTTGTGATGGTAAAACATCAGCTTTGAAAATTATTAGTTCACCACTAGGAAAATGGTGAACAACATCCCTAACCCACCCACTGACAAATTGATTATGTGCCTCTAGACTCTTGCGATTCTTCATTGATTCTCTTGTAAAGATACCAGGAAAATTAATGAGGTAACCGTATATCTCTGGATACTCCATTTCGGGCCACTGTGTAGGGTCGTTATTCCAAGCATTTGCAGGGAGAAGATAAGGACATTCCTTTAATTTGCATAATTGTAACTTTTTTCTATATCTTTCTCTGGCTTCAGGAGGTAGATCGTTGCTGTTGTAAGAAGACATAATCACAAAATCCAAGAAGATAAAAGCAAAGGAACACAAGAATACAAGGACGGCACACGTCTTCTTCAACAATTCACTGCAGTGAAACGGTTTGTTTTCACTGCAGAAGATCGCGCATGCGTACTATGGGTTCCGATTTTCCGATTTACTCCGATTTTGCGATCAGCCCGGAAGCGAGATTTGTACGCTCTAAACGTTGTCATTAAAAATTTTGCCTTTTTTCTGTTTTTGTTTAACTTGCAGAAGCGTGATTAGTTAAAAAAATTCACGTGTACACAGTCTTATGATTTCAATTAATAGCAACGTGATCATTCCTAGCCGCCATGCTCCAAAACTTTTTAAAAAAAAATGTTGTTTAGTGGTGTAAAAAAATCTTTTCTAAAAGGTTTTAAAAATTTGAAAATATCAGGAATATCATTATCAGTTATATTCCTTAAAAGTATGTTTCTATCCAAAAAATATTTAAATTTTACAAGTGTGTGAAAAATGGAAGAAGATTCCTTTCAAAGGCATTTCTCTGTACTGGTTGAGAGAGAAAAAAGACTTAAAAGGTATAAAGGTAAAAATGATTATGTTTATAAAGTATTATGTTATAAGTTGATTTTCATATTCTATCAGGTTAATTTTATTTTCATTAATGACTTAGAAATAAATGGATAAATGAATGGAATGTTTTTAAAGCATTATAAAGAAAACATATAAATTACCAACCAAGATGCGTGCACATGTTGGTACTGTAGACATAATCATTAAATCAATCAATAGAACTTATAAATGGGCACTGAATTGACTCCTGAAACGCATTGTGAGCCTGTCATTTCATGTAGTTAGTCCGACAGAAAACTATCTAACTGTTTGGTAGTAACAAAAGATTCAAGGTGCCAACTAACAACCTGACATTGGACATGTCTAGGAAAAATGTAACAATTCCCTTCCAAATTTTTAATCTCTTAGATCCATGTATGACCATACAAGTGAGGGGATCCAAAATGTTCATTGGTAAAAAAGTGATCCAGCACATGAAATATTTATCCTTCCTTCCTTTTTTTCTAAATAATTACTGAATATTTTAACGCTCAGTCGCGCGACCATCAAAATCAATGTTTGAGAATCACTGTGAAATCCTTAGCATGATAAATTAAAGCAATAACTTGAAGATGGATTTTGCACTAAGCATTGTTCTAGCACCTTAAATAATCACCTACAAATTAAGCAATAAAATATCAAAACCTTTTGATAATTTAACACACGGTTAGCAACAAAATCAAAAAAACGTTTGTGATCTTTCGTGATCGTGCATTTTCAATGAAATTTCAAAAACACATTAATATTTGAAAAAGAGAAGGTTTTGTTGTGTTGTGAGTAAAGAGAAAGCCAATATGTGTAAAAATCGAAGATCAAATTGCAGGAAGAAAAAATCCTTACAGAAGCTGTCAGAAAATTTGCATATCTATATGACAAGTGTACTCCCGTTACGAAGACAAAATAAAAATTGAAAACGCTTGGAAAAAAGCTGCAGAAGAAATTGGACTTACAGAAGGTACGATTTTCTCCCCACTCGCAGAATTAAATTCCCACAAACATTTATTGAGGTATATATATAACTCTCTGTGGTTAAGTTAAGTGGGCTAGTGACGTGTTTTCCTACTGGTTACACAGCATTTCACCTCTGCCACTAACTTTTATTAGAAAATGACATTTCATCTGTTTTATTCTTCATGATTATGTCATGGGATATTAATAATCGCTTATCTCAATAGCCTATAATTAATCAGTTAGTACTATCGTAATGAAGAAACAGGTCATGGCATCGAATAAGCATAATAGCAATGTATAGTCTATTGGTCACTTATTTTATCTGTCACTAATGGCCAATGATGATTGCCAAATATCACCTGCATTTCCATCTAAAGATAAAGGTTGGTTACATATCCTTGCAAAGTTTCTATAGTTTGAAAAGGAAGCATTTCCTTATTCTATGGAAATTTTGAAAATGCTCAGCTAATAATGCAGAAATCCTTCTGCCTGCAATGCATTTCATTTTCATTTAATCAGTGTTCCTTCTTAATCAAGATCTGAAGCTCTTGAAGTCTGTCAAACTCAATTCTTTCAACATCATGTTATAATGCTCACTTTTAACTTACTTGCTGGAGCCAATCTTGTCAGAAAAAGCCATAAATCTATCATATTTATGGCTTTTTACCCACTTTTTCTTCAATTAGGTATATGGAATAATTCCACTTCAAAATATAAATGAACACAAAATAATTTCAATTTCATTTTCATTTTCATCTTCACTCTAGATATTGCCACAAAGAATAGATATTCTATTTTTTTAAACAATATTTCAATCAATTTTATATTTTGAAAATTGAACTAGAAAGTTATTGTTGTGTCTATTCAGATATAAAGTATTGATAATAATTTCTTACCCAAACGAGAGTTGACTAGCACTTTCAAGTGCCATTCCCACTACAATACAGAATTTCACTCCCAAATGCTGAACCTATAAAAACATAGAATGAAAGGAATCAAATCATAAATCAATCAATAGAATTTATGAGTGGGCGCTGATATGACTCCTGAAACGCATTGTAAACCTGTCATTTCATTAAGTACTTCCGAAAGCAAACTATCTAACTGTTTGGTAGTAACAAAAAATTCAGGTTGCCAACTAACGACCTGACATTGGACGTGTCCAGGAAAAATGTAACAATTTCTTTCCAAATTGTTAATCTCTTAGATCCATGTTTAGATATTGTCATGCCATACCAGTGAGGGGATCTTGCCATACCAGTGAGGATGATGAAGAGCTACTGTTATCGGATGCTTCTGATGATGAAGAGACACTGTTATCGGATGCTTCTGATCATTCCTGGAAGCTGTTTAAGAGTAAAAAAGAAGTCTTAATATTTATAACCATGGCTTTGGCTTTTCTATATGGTGGGATGACTTTTTCAGTACTAGCGCCATTCTTCGCTCCTGAGGTATTTTATCTTTTGTTTATAACAATTGTTTCTTCAAAACCCTTGTCAAAGTGAATCCTTCATGTAAGTCACAGGTGAGCCACTGAATAAATATTTTGTTGTGGCATTTTCATTTAGGCTTGCAAAAGGGGTGTTAGTGGCACCATTACTGGTATAATATTTGCAGTGCACCCATTTGTGTTTTTCATTCTGGCACCAGTCTTGAGTAAAGTGGTGAGTAAGAAACTTATGTGTTTATTATTTCAATCTTTATATCTTAAACTTAAACTCAAATACCTTTGTCTTTGAATAATGGCGGACATCACCGAGATTAAATGGATTACTATGAATAGACTTTTATGGCATTATAAATTGAATGCAAATCCAAAACTTAATTTCACTTGAATAACAGAGTGTGAGAAAATAAAAATGTAGGCATTTTTATTGTTTGATCTATTAAAAAGAAAAGAAAAGAAATATTATGTGGAATCGAGGAAGAATAAATATTTCATGTGATGGATTACTTTTTAACCAATCAACACTTTAGATCCCCTCACTGGTATGGCAAGACAATGTCTAGACATGGATCTAAGAGATTAACAATTTGGAAAGAAACTGTTACATTTTTCCTAGACACGTCCAATGTCAGGTCGTTAGTTGGCAACCTGAATATTTTGTTACTACCAAACAGTTAGGTAGTTTGCTTTCGGAAGTACTTAATGAAATGACAGGTTTACAATGCGTTTCAGGAGTCATATCAGCGCCCACTCATAAATTCTATTGATTGATTTATGATTTGATTCCTTTCATTCTATGTTTTTATAGGTTCCGCATTTGGGACTGAAATTCTGTATTGTAGTAGGAATGGCACTTGAAAGTGCTAGTCAACTCTCGTTTGGGTAAGAAATTATTATCAATACTTTATATCTGAATAGACACAACAATAACTTTCTAGTTCAATTTTCAAAATATAAAATTGATTGAACTATTGTTTAAAAACATAGAATATCTATTCTTTGTGGCAATATCTAGAGTGAAGATGAAAATGAAAATGAAATTGAAATTATTTTGTGTTCATTGATATTTTGAAGTGGAATTATTCCATATACCTAATTGAAGAAAAAGTGGGTAAAAAGCAATAAATATGATAGATTTATGGCTTTTTCTGACAAGATTGGCTCCAGCAAGTAACTTAAAAGTGAGCATTATAACATGATGTTAAAAGCATTGAGTTTGACAGACTTCAAGAGCTTCAGATCTTGATTAAGAAGGAACACTGATTAAATGAAAATGAAATGCATTGCAGGCAGAAGGATTTCTGCATTATTAGCTGAGCATTTTCTAAATTTCCATCGAATAAGGAAATGCTTCCTTTTCAAACTATAGAAACTTTGCAAGGATATGTAACCAACCTTTATCTTTAGATGGAAATACAGGTGATATTTGGCAATCATCATTGGCCATTAGTGACAGATAAAATAAGTGACCAATAGACTATACATTGCTATTATGCTATTCGTTGCCATGACCTGTTTTTTCATTATGATAGTACTAACTGATTAATTATAGGCTATTGAGATAAGCGATTATTAATATCCCATGACATAATCATGAAGAACAAAACAGATAAAATGTCATTTTCTAATAAAAGTTAGTGGCAGAGGTGAAATGCTGTGTAACCAGTAGGAAAACACGTCACTAGCCCACTTAACTTAACCACAGAGAGTTATATATATGCCTCAATAAATGTTTGTGGGAATTTAATTCTGCGAGTGGGGAGAAAATCGTACCTTCTGTAAGTCCAATTTCTTCTGCAGCTTTTTTTCCAAGCGTTTTCAATTTTTATTTTGTCTTCATAACGGGAGTACACTTGTCATATAGATATGCAAATTTTCTGACAGCTTCTCTAAGGATTTTTTCTTCCTGCAATTTGATCTTCGATTTTTACACATATTGGCTTTCTCTTTACTCACAACACAACAAAACTTTCTCTTCTTCAAATATTAATGTGTTTTTGAAATTTCATTGAAAATGCACGATCACGAAAGATCACAAACGTTTTTTTGATTTTGTTGCTAACCGCGTGTTAAATTATCAAAAGGTTTTGATATTTTATTGCTTAATTTGTAGGTGATTATTTAAGGTGCTAGAACAATGCTTAGTGCAAAATCCATCTTTAAGTTATTGCTTTAATTTATCATGCTAAGGATTTCACAGTGATTCTTAAACATTGATTTTCTCAAAAGTGGTTCATGTACGAAGACACTGAGATGTTTTTAGTTTTCTCACATCTGACCCTTGTTATGATCAGAACAAGGTGAATACTGGCTGTGACCTATTGTTTTCTTTTTCTTCACTATCATCACATGAAGATTGCTTAATAGTGGTTTCAGAAATTTATATCAAAGTGTCTTTATGCCATTATGTTTTTTGCGTTCCGCAGTGTATCATCTAAATATTTTATATTGGAGAGGACTCCTAGATACAGCAAATTATTTTTGTCATTTGTTTTTTATTCTGTTTTAGACTTGTTGGAGGTATGTATAGCGGAACAACTTTCATTGTTATCAGCTTTGTATGTCGAATTGCAGCAGCTGTTGGCACAGCGTTTGTCCATGTTGCTTTTCTTACTTTAACTTGTAATACTTTCAAGGAAAATCTGGTCACGGCCTTTGTAAGTGATGTACCAACTTTAATACTTGATTATATTATATTGTTGACAGGACTATATTTTTGAAAGTAAACACCCACCAAAAGTCTTAAAATTATTAATTGTTCTGTTTCATGGAGCCGGTGTAATGTAGTGTGTAGTGTTTTCCCACATTCACACATTACAGTCATTTGTCTATTTTATCTAATTTTTAAGGGAATAAATGCATCATTTACTGGTATAGGATTAACACTTGGGCCTGTACTTGGAGGTTACTTGTTTAAGGTATGTTATAAAAATTGTTTGGGCATATTTACATTCCCATGCAAGTAATTTTTCAAGTTCTCCCGTGCAAGCAAGATCTTATTGAGGGTTGTACACATTTTTTCTAATGAGAAACCACTTTATGGGAAACTTAGTACTAGACCCGTCAAAATTTTTAAAACTTTTGGGACTTTATGCCAAACCTCAAACCAATGATAAACTCTGATATCTCTGAAACCCTATCCCTGGTCACCATGAGGCACAAGTAAGTCTGTTAAAACGATAGTTCTTTCTGTTTCTATATCTGTTCTGAGTTGGATACATAGAATGATGTAGTCATGCATAGACAGAGCACCAACATACATGTGACAGTGTTATTCTACCAGCAGTTCTTGAGTAAGGTCTACACATTTAATGATAAACTTCTCCAAGCAATTCGCAACAATTTGATTTTTAGACGTTTTGATTTGATTTACAATACTCGTAGAAGGAATGCAGGTTCTTTAGTTTAACCCCAGATTAAGACTTTCTCATTGGTAAATTCTCTATCCAATATCAGTCTATTCCCCCAATGGAATCTCATTTATAACCACCTTCATTTATCTGCGCTTACATTTCCAAAATAAAAGGTCTTAACTAAATCATATTTTCTTTCTCAATTATAATGACTAGTTGACAAAAACTTATTTTTTTTAATTTTTTAGCTGGCCACTTCCTTTCACTATTATTTCCTATATGGTCTCCTAGTTATTCTTGTTTCATCATGTTATTTTTCAGGCTGGCGGATTTAAGCTTCCCTTCATCGTGCTTGGTAGTACAGTTTTATTTGATATGTTACTGGTAGTGTTCATCATACCTAATAAAGGTAACTCAATTACATGTGGTGGAGATGGGGAGGGAGGAGGGAGGGGAGAGATCAGCCTTGTACCCAGGTGTATTTCATACCCTTTCACAACAATCATAGTAGCCTTTGGATTTCCCCTCACTTTCCCTTTTTTGCTTCGAGGATTTTCGAAATTATCCATTTTCCTTATTAGTCCTTCGGCAAAAAACTGCCGAACCTCCAGAGTCATTTTCTGAAAAAAGGCTTGGCAATTGCTTCAGCAAACACCCTCTGCATTATTGTGCTACTATTACGAATTTTCAATTAAGAAAATATTAAATAATGTTCTTATGTTCTGATGTTCTTATTTTTGAAAAAGTAGTTTTGTAAACTCATTTTGTAAAATGCTTAGAAGGTTATTGATCGCGCTCCCTCGTTAGAGTTCAGGAGCGTGATACAAAATACTGTATATAAATACATTGCACGCAAAAAATAATTTTCTGATAAAAAAACTGTTTAATCAAGATCGTAACATTACAAAAAGTAACATAACGAAAAATTTGTATTTGCTTATCCTTGCTTTCAAATTTGAATATGATTAAAAAAAAGATTTAAACATGTGTTTCGAAGACACGTGCTACAACGAGTGATCCAAAAAATCAGAGATTGGTTAACAAACAGAGGATGCAAAAGGCTTATAATATTGTTGTAAATGTTAATTGAGTGGCAGTAAGTTTTTAAAAGTTTTTCCATATTAGACCCCGTTGTAGCGCTTCATAATAGAGTTGTGATTCATTGATCAGAAAAATATCCCAAGATGCATCATAACTTTACATGCTATATTATTAGACTTCCTTTACTTACCAGACCCAGACCCAGACCTTTCCGTGAGACCAATGAAAACGGAAACCCATATTAGAAAACAGGGACCCATGTTAGAAAAGGGGGACCCATATATCAGAAAACGAGAACCCAGATATTAGAAAACGGGGACCCTCGCTCTTCCATTCTAATGCGTGTTAAACCAAGACCAAACTGTAACGCTTTCACCAGAATAATAGGTAAACCTTTTTTCTCTAAGGGCATTTTGCCATACCAAAGAGTTAATAAAATAGTATAAATAAAGAGTTTGTTACACAAATTGCGTTGGGTGAAATTTAGTAAAACTACCAAAACGCCGAGAAGCTAACCATAGAGCATTTCACATATATATTTTGACACAAGCAAAATATTGGGAACGTTTGAAGGGAAGCTGAGCAAATCCGTGAATAGACATAAAGTAAATGATGATTATGCCTCTGTTGAAAAAAACCCAAGTTATTTTATTATGTTGTTATTTTATTACTTTTTATGTCTTTCCTTTAAAGTATGAAATGAAAGCGATTTGAGTTGGCTAGATTTATCTCAAAACTCCCCCAAAAGCTCCGCATCTTTATGGAAGCCGATTGTCACATATCTTTGATATTCTTAGTATATCAAATGATTTAGTAGATATACTAAGTATATCATTTGATATACTTAGTTTATCAAATGATATACCTAGTATATCAATTTTTACTATGAATATCGGCTGATATTCAATGTAATTAAAAGCAATTGCGATATATGTGTAAGCAAAATAGATATTTTAGATATGGTCTCCATGATACAAAAATGACGATGATATATTTACAACAAATCTTAAGCATGAAAATAGAAAAATTAAAAGTCAAGAACACCCGTTTCCTTTGTTAAATAATTTTGAAACTTCATCATTATATTCAGGTTGTGTGTGAACAATAGACCTTCAACCACCAAATTCGCTTCTTTGGACCATCTCTATTTAGTCTATAGCATTATTGTTGGGATGCTGCCTGCAATTATGGTGAGCAAGACAAGAAAACCGCTAACTTGTGATTTTTCGTTGCCCGTTAATTTCCAATTTCCGTTCTTAAATTTGATATACCTAGTATATCAGACTTTATTTTAGATATCAGTTGATATTCATAGTTAAGAAGGATAAAACTTGATATTCTTAGTACATCGTTGGATATACCTAGTATATCAAATGATATACTTAGTATATCAACTATAAACATATGTGACAATCGGCTTCCATACATCTTTGCACTACGTGACTGGGCAAAAAGTGATACCGGTAGCCGACCTAGTAGTAGTTTATTTATACAACAGCACTCCATTTCACATTTGTTATTGAACGCCGAAAGCTTTGCAAAAACAAAACTGACCTACACAACGGGTGGGGGCAATAACAGGAGGTGAAAAAACCGTTTGCTGTGAATCCTCAGGAGAAAGCCTTTCATGCACCTGCGACCAAAAACTTTGAAGCTGATTTTAAAAACTGGGGAGTTTTTAATTACTTTGTCCAATACACAAAGTGTAACTTCTTAGTTATGCGGTACGGTGGTCGTAAGAATGATACGCCTTATTTTTGATAGGAAATTTCAATGTTGCATGTGCACCACCTCTAAATCTGGTACAGCAATAATGGGGATCTATGCTATACATTTTGATTTGCAAAGTTTTAGGAAAATCCTACTGAAATTTGTGTTTACCAATTACCCAAAATATCAGGACAATGGATGTTTTCCTCTTCCCACTAAGTTTTAAAAACTTTCTTTGTTCATCCTGCCAGATTTCCAAGACATGTTTTTGATTTTTTATCTTTTTATACCTTTTTCACAGATTAAAGGGGCTGACACCCTCATTATTTATATTTACCGAACATATTCCACTCTTACCATGCAAAAATCTACATCATAAAACTTTTTGGTTCATTCTTCGTTTTAGAAAGAAGTACAAAAAATATCCACTCGTAGTTTATTTGCAATCAAATTTCTTGTAGGAATTATTTTAACGGATTAACTTCATTTTTCCGATTTAAAAAATTTAAAATTCATTTATGCGTCCTCATTCTTTTCTAAATCTGGTCAATGAAAATCTGTAAGCAAAAAATTGTATTGTTTCAGCAACTAAGTCTTATGACGTCAGAAACTTATTTATGCAAATCATTATTGCAGTTACTAAAACATAAACCTCCCAGGACCAAGCAGGAACCAAGCAGGAACCGACCAGAAACCCCTCATTTATAATAATCGCATTTTACCATGCCGATATAATGGCTGTAATAACAACTGCCATCTGTGAATATACTGACAAGAATAGGAAACGTCAATGGAACAGTGGTAATGTGTATATTCATTACCTGGCGGCATGCCTGAAAGGCCATGATCAAAAATTCCGATTCAAGGCAATCACCGTACCAAAGAGTACAAAACAACATTTGACAGATGATCAAATTACACAATTGGCCGAAGCTGGATGTATCATTGAGTGAAGTTCTTTGGACGCTTGAAGAAAAGTGACAGACGTTATATATTTTGAATTGTATTTTTTGTTTAGAACTGTTATATTGTTATAGTTCATAATTTTCTGAGTTTGATACAACTTTGTTCCCACTATAATGTTCTCAAAATTAAAACTTGGATTTTGTTTCCCAGACTCGCTATATTACACTCAAAGCAGTTCGCCACAAATATTCATTATGAAAGTTTCATTACATAGCCTCAAAATAACGTTTTTCACAAAATGTGTAGTTTTTCATTTATTTTATACGTAAAAGAAGAAAACACAACTTTTTACAGACCTCTGAGTTTTATGTTCTACAATCATCAACTGTAGTTAGCTGTAGTTTATTTTATCCGTTTCAAATCTTTATGCAAAATTGATCCAAAAAGAAGGCACACATGTCCATCCTTTCACCCAGGGTTTTTTATTTTTTGCACAGTAAGAGACAAAAAGGCCTGGGAACAAGTTTGTGATGAAAGATTGCAGCAATACGAATACAGAGGAAAAAGCGAGGCAAATTTTCTTGATAGCTATTTCATAATACTTGGTTCCTGCTTGGTTTCTGGTCTGTTCTGGTCGGTTCATGTTTTAGTAACTACGAAATCATTATTGTTTCAAAACAAAATGTTGCTTAAAATGTCTACGAATACCATTGTTCCTTGCATATATTTACTTTCATTCGGCTTCTGTGTTAGACGAAAAATCACTAATATCTATTTTGTTTTACAATCATTTTCGTCTTACGAAAAAAGTGCCGAGATTTCAGAAAAACTGGAATAATTTGGAAAATTAATCTTTCCAGCAACTTTTCTTCTTGTTTTCGATAAAAGTGCATTCCAATACATCAATTAAGCCAATAAAAAATGAGCAAATCAGCCTCTTTAAATCTATATTCATAATTCAGTGAACAAACATTTCCTCAATAATTCTTTGTTTTAATGTGAACCAATCCATGTCGCTCTTATTTTGTTGGAAGTTTGTATTACTTATACCTAAAATAAGAAATAGAAAATTTAATGTTATCATTTTGTATTTAGTTAAACTGGAAGAAGAAGAAAAGAGTGATGTGAAGATTTTAGATGTGCTGCGTGTACCAGAAATTCCTCTCATGTGTAGGGAGATTTATTAATTTCAATTCCTAATTCTAAAATTTGATCTAGAAAAAAGATCTCATCAAGTGCCTTTTTCATCGTAATTTCTTAACTATACATCCTTCACCCTTAAACAAGAGTTTCGGGTGTGTTCCTTTTGCAGCATCCATAGGTATATAATATCCCCATGTGGATTTAATGGAACATATGTGGGCTTATTTCTTTACCTGACAAAAAGGGTGTACAGTTAAATGATCGTTTGCACTTAATCGAGAAAATACGGTTAATTTTTGAAGAAAACCTTGCACTTCATAACTTTTTTCTGTGCAGAAGAGTTTGCGAAGTTATACAGTTTCTGGCCATTACAGATAGGCTAGTGTCATTCTTAACAAAACCTTAAGACTTACAAGAAATATCAGTGCTGTTAAATAAATTATACTTACCACTTATCATCTTTCAGTATTAACAATTATTGTCTTGGCGACAAGTGGCGCATTTCTTGATCCAACCCTAGCTGGTTATTTAAATAAAATTACACAGCCGGTAAGTGTAATTGGTTTGATGAAATTCCATTAAATTGATTTCTTAAAAATGTGTAGTTAGATGATAGTAACCTCTTCCAATCATTAGAATGGTGGGGTGATCTTATCTTTGTTGTGTTCTTTTACAAAGTGTGGTGTCTGGAAATTGACTTGTGTGTTAACAATATTCAAAGAAAAAAACTTTTTTTTTTCTCAACAGTTTTATCTTAAAGGGATCCCGAGGTCAAAATATAAATTAATACTATTATAAACAATGATAGGCAAAAATAACGTTAGTTAAGATTTTTGTTCTTGTAATTCATCTGAAGTTGAGTATCGCTTGATTCAAAACATATTATTTTACGATCTCTTCGTCCGCCATTATTTTTAACTTGAATTGTATTTTCAACTCTATGCGCCAGTCCCTTTAGCTGCGTTCGTAGTTGTGACGTATCATTTGAGTAACGGCTCGGAAAAAAGTAGGAAATGTCTGTGACACCATACCAATATGAGCCAGTAAAACGACGAACTAAAAACGAGCAATCAGATGACGAATGGGAAGATGTTGAGGATGTAGAAGATGAATTTCTCTACCAAGTTAACGATTTCCATATCCAGCAAAACAACAAAATCTCTCAATTAAGTGGAGAGGTAAATCTCTGGTGTAAATGTTCCCAATGCCATATCATGGCTGTTAATCGGGAATGTTTATGTTGTACAGAGATTGATGAGATAAAATACAAAAAACTTTCTGAAGGTAAAAATTTATTTCTTCTACTTAGTAAAACTAAATCGACAGTCTTCTATCGATATACCACCTGTTCTAATCTAAAAAAATCATCGAAGTATTTTGGTGCATATTTTTCGATCAACCCCCCATCCTACTGGCATTGAATTTTTCTTACAAACTTAAAGTGCATAACTGAACATGATGGTTTCCAGGCAACATCCTTGAATAAAGATGTTTTGTGGGTAGCCATGAACAGTTTGAGTGACCGTGAAGGTGCATGGCTCCCTTCAGAAGATAACGTCCCAAATAAGTAAGAGAACTGAAAACATATCTACCAAGACTTGATTTCATTTTTCAAAATAAATAGCTCCTAAGGTAATCGAGAATAGTACACTTAATTTTCTTTTAGATCGTACCGTTACGCTGCTTACCGTCAATTAAGCTGGTTTATCTACACCAAACTTGGAAGACACATCAGGCGTATTATTCCTTCATGTGCCATTGTTAAAATACGAGAAACATTACCTGAAGCTGATGGCAACTATGGGCAATTTGTAGGTGATGATGATGGAGCAGATGCCATTAACACTGAGATAACCGAGGCATGGGAATATTTAGGAGGATTTGAGGAATAATAATAAAACTCTGATGTAGGAGAGTTTTTAACGTAACTGTTATATGGTGCTATATTATTCACAATACACTATTATGTTACAAGTTCTTGATGAGGTAACTAGTGAAAGGTCTTTTGCCAGCATATTCAATTTTTTTAAAACCTTTCATATCATTAATCTTCATTATTTCTGTTTTCAACTAAATAGATTTTTCCGTAAATTGCGTAAGCAGCTTTTGCCTCATTTCTCAAATTAATTAAAGAGGAAAGAAGTGCCAACTCATCATTCTTCAGTAGGACGTATAAGCAAAATACGATAATTTAGAAACTTAATAAAACGATTATAGAAATACCTTGAAAAAATTTACAATATTATAATCACATAAACCTTGAAAGTTTTTCCGCCCTTTCAATGATTGTTTGCCGATTTTCACGTTCACGTGGAGCCATTGGTCGCTTTCTTGAAGTAGCTCGATTTCCTTGCGATCCTTTTTTGTGCACACTCTTGAGCATGATTTTCAAATAATCATTTTTTATTTTTTTTTGATAGACTTTGCGAGCGATGAAATCTTGTTTTGGCTTTCGCCAAGCAATTTTGAAGCGCTGTTTTCCCTCAGAATCTGTCTCTTGTCTTCGCCACGTGTTGAAATTATTATCCAGAGCAGCCAAATAAGCACCCATAACCATATGGTCGTACTCGAAGTGGTACTGCTTAGGAATATATTTCAACAACAGATTGTTAAACACTTTAACGTTAGTTGTGTGTATGACGTCAGTAAGATATTTGAAATCGTTTTTCAAATTTTTATCTTTGACCAATGATACCAAATACTGATGTGCGCCTTCTTCTAACCACTCCTTTGTTCTCTGCTCTTGTGTTGTTAAAGGTGGGTGCTCGCACTGCTTGAAGTACTTACGCGCATCCCAAGAGTATCTATTTGTGCAATGGTAAATGATGGAGGAAAATTTTTCGTACATAATTTGAGCATTGTTTTCGCCCGAAGTTACACTCCACCAAAAGTGATTCACTATGGACGGGATCCATTTCAATAGCATGCTTCGAGCTTTCAATTTGGTAGCCTTATTTATTTTTTTACTACTATTCTTGATGTTATGCCAGGGATCGATTTGGTGCTTGATGTGGTTGAATTTTGGATCAACTCGCATGAGTTTCCGTATTTGTGTATGCTTATCCGTGAAAACAATATCGACTTTCACATTTTCATTTTGAAGGCGTGTCAAAATTCTCATAAATCCTTCTTTTTCCACGGCGTTCGAATTTTTAACATCACTGACAGGTACAACTTCAAAATCGACAACATTGCCAGTTCGGGTATCAATGAATGTATATGTGCAATACTTAGCGGAATGTCCAGGACTATCGCAACGCCCATCACCAACTAGAACAACTACATCATGCGATTGCAATACTTTAAACATGTCCTTTCTTTCTTTTCGCCATCTATGTTTAAGAACAGGAACGATAAAGTCACGTTTGAGTTGATAATAGACGCTATCAGAAATGAACTTTAAATTGATGAGTTTTGCGAAGCGATCCATTTTGTTGAGCAGGATTCCAGTGAAAGCAATCGAGGACGATACAAACAAATTCCCTAAGCCTTTTAAATCGCCTACAGTTGGTTGACTTTTCCAATCCACTTGACAATCGTTAAAACAACTGAATTTCAGGTGACGCTTCGAACCAGTATGTGGCACCTCCTTGATCAGCGTGCGATCGACTCTAGCACCGCATTTCGGACAGTATGCTAGCAACTCGTATAATTGCTTTTCATAAACAAGAAATGTCCTTTCATTTCGCAGCTGTTCTTTTTCTGTAACGATTTCCTCAAATTTGTCACTGGATTCACTATGGTCAGATGGTACGTAATTACTGTCGCCACTGCCTTCATCTCTACCACCGAAACTGCTGTCAGATTCATTATTTACAATTACTTCATTATTTACAGGAACGGGATTATTATTTAAAAAATTTGATTCGATATTTACATGATTTAGATTTTTATTGACAGGTGCCTCCGACAAACAACCACAGAGTGACCTGTCATCAGATCTAAATACATCGAAGTCAAGGCCATCAATAATATTCTTGGTAGAAGAAACAACATCGTCACTTGAGCAATCGGTGTCTTCATCTTCTACATCGGATTCCTCCTCGTCTACATCTCCAGTTTCGCTCAAACTACCATCGCCATCCGATAGAACTTTTGCTTTGAACACCGACCTCCATTTCTCTCTAGGTTTTTGTATACCACGTCGTTTTTTAAAGTGGGAAACTGAGCAGCATAATTTTTTGTATTTTTGCATCTTCGCTTTCGGAAGTTCTTTTGTTTGTGTAGTGACTGATTTTGTAGTGCTTTTAATCAACATGTAAGTTGATGTAGATGATTGAATATATGTATATTGTTTGTCAGTCTAGTATTCATAATATATAATTAGAGTTTATCATGTCATAGACCGGTTGTTTTTGTTTGCGACGTTTCGACAGTTACTACTGTCATCATCGGGCGTTTGTAAATGAATGATGTAAAGTTTATATATGTTTTCAGTAGGATCGAAATTATTTCGGACCTGGAAGGAAGCAATGTCAATAATTTGTTTTGCGTAGAGCTGGAAACCATATCGCAGGAACATTATACGATGTACTATTAATACTGGAATTGTTTTTGACACTGTATATAGTCTCTTTGACTTTTCGAGCAGTCCATCCTTTTTCCTTGTCAAGGATCTTTCTATTCTCCCAATCAAACTTGTGGTCATTAGTCCAACAGTGGTCAGCAATTTCGTTTTTGGTTACATCGCCATTCCGTACGGCTCGCATATGTTCTTTGATGCGTTGCTCAAATGTTCTTTTTGTTTCTCCTATATAAACTGATTCACAATCACTACATGGAATTTGGTATATCACGTTATTTGTGTCGTTCATTGAGATCTTGTCTTTCGGATGAGATAATATGTTACGAAGAGTTTCCGTTGATCGAAATCTGCATTTGATGTTGTGTGTACGGAATATTCTTTGTAAAGCATTACTGATACCAGATACATAAGGAATATTAATAGTGGTCACCGGTTCTTGTTCTGTTGATTCTTCGGTGTTTGATTTCGATCAACGGAAACTCTTCGTAACATATTATCTCATCCGAAAGACAAGATCTCAATGAACGACACAAATAACGTGATATACCAAATTCCATGTAGTGATTGTGAATCAGTTTATATAGGAGAAACAAAAAGAACATTTGAGCAACGCATCAAAGAACATATGCGAGCCGTACGGAATGGTGATGTAACCAAAAACGAAATTGCTGACCACTGTTGGACTAATGACCACAAGTTTGATTGGGAGAATAGAAAGATCCTTGACAAGGAAAAAGGATGGACTGCTCGAAAAGTCAAAGAGACTATATACAGTGTCAAAAACAATTCCAGTATTAATAGTACATCGTATAATGTTCCTGCGATATGGTTTCCAGCTCTACGCAAAACAAATTATTGACATTGCTTCCTTCCAGGTCCGAAATATTGACATTGCTTCCTTCCAGGTCCGAAATAATTTCGATCCTACTGAAAACATATATAAACTTTACATCATTCATTTACAAACGCCCGATGATGACAGTAGTAACTGTCGAAACGTCGCAAACAAAAACAACCGGTCTATGACATGATAAACTCTAATTATATATTGATGTAGATGCATGTTTATTCAAAATCCTCGAATCATCTGTTTGGGTTTCCGCGTCAACAGTTACGGTTTCGTGGAAGTCCGTACTCGTTTCTATGGAGCAGTTCTCTGCTTCAACAATACGCGCGTCCTCAGGAACATCATTAGTTCCCATCAATGTTTTTACAACCTAAAAAAGAGATAGAAACCACAATAGAGTGGATACAAAGATATCACAAGCAAACATTTATGCAGGGAGGAGAGAGAACTTATCCACTATCCTCACAGTGGGAATAATGACAATTACTTACTTGGGATAGTTGCGCTTTCTGCGATCGATCAACTGAAATTCCTCTCGGATTCACCACGTTCTGATATGCAAAGATTGTGGGCACAACCCCCTTAATTAACTTTCTGCTAATTCGTTGCTTTGTTGGCGGAGCATATTTCATCCGCATGTCGTGACTTTGTTTTGAAACAGAGTTCTTCGAAATGGTTTGAGCAAAGAAATATATTCTTTTTCTTTGGTAAATTTCCTTTGTCGCGACGTATTTTTTGAAGCCATATTTTCTTAAGATTTTCATCCGTAGGAAGAGCATGAAAAGATATGTTACTATTATTACTTGATTGATTATTACAGTTGTGCGCAGCGCAGTGAGGCATATTTTCGACTATGCTTTCTTCACAACTAATGTTCAATTAATTAATTTAGACGGAATATTTATTTACTTTCTAGAGCTCTTTTATTTCATTTTTATTATTATTACCTTTTATTTTATCACGTAACGAAACCCGGCGGGGATTTTACCTTAAAACTGGTGGTTATTAACTCTCACTTTTATTGTGTAATTTTTTCAGTGAAAGCAAGTATAAAAGATATATTTCAATGCTACTCAAATCATACGTCATAAAAATTTTAACAATGGGAAAAGTTTGGGCGCTAGAGATTAAAAAAATTGGAGGAAGAAGGTTTTTAAAAAAGTTTGAAAGCATGCAGAAAAAACACTTGTAACGTGATTATCTCAAGATCTAGAAAACGTTTTAAAAAAAGAGTTGTGACTTCATTTTTTAAGATAAAAAATATTACTTGAATAGTTCAGCAGACCTCGGGATCCCTTTAAGTGACCAGTTTTTTCAGTCAATATTCAATATTGTTCTTATTTCTGATATTGTCTCAAATACTATTATAATAATCAAGCCATTACCATACCATGTCTTTAAAACCTCTAGGAAGGCGTCAAAAGTGACACAACTGGTCTTATATTTTTTTTAATGTCTTGGTCATATGGACTCGTTAATTGGGTAATCGTTAAGAAGGTAAAAAAATAATTTTTTTTCTGACTGAAACAAATTGCTGATACTCGTGTATATGACATGAGGGAATCATATACCATATTTCCTTGAATAAGCACCCTCCCTTGAAAAAGCCATTTTGGATTCCCCACCCAGTAATGGATCCCTGCTTTAAGTCAAACTTTTAAATAGGCACCCTTCTTGAAGTAGTAGAGCCTCCTGGCCCTAAATCGAATAAATTTTCTGAACCAAAGGGGTGCTTATTCAAATTTCCTGCAGTAAAAGACGACTTTACTCATAAAATGTTTAAATTTTGAATACTAGATTAGTTTTTCGCTTTTGATCATTTCATTTTGTTGCATCTTCTGTAAGATTTATGGCATCAGTCTTTATCAAGAACCCCTCCCATTTAACGTTCGAGCATCGAGCAGTATGTACGTTGATCTGTGCTTGGTTCTGGTAAGTATCTGGTAATTCTCACAGTCCTTCAAAATACAATTTTGGATTTCATTTGTTGTACCATGTTATTGGTTGAATTTAGGTCAGTGCTAGAGGAGTGATCATTGTTGGATTCGCTATTATTACTATTAGCTTGTTACTAATTGGTCCAGCACCTTTTCTCCAATCGTTATGGAAGCCGTAAGTTCATGTTATAATTACGATGTATACCATGCATGCCAATCAACAACTTCTAATAGATAACTCATCAAGTCTTCTCTACATTTTATTTTATGTCACTGTCTGTTATTTTTTAGAAAGGTATATTTGGTTATTATTGCAATGGTATTCTTTGGTATTGGGTCATCCATGGTTTATGTACCATTGTTTCCAGTGATGCTTAATAGCGTAATGTATGTGTATGAGATATTAACTCCTAGGTAGATAAGTTCTATGAACAAATTTAATTTAAATTTAAGACAGTTTTTCAAGATGATGAACCTATACTAACCTATGTTGTCATATATCGACATGTTTGAAGAAAAAAGCCATTTCTAGAGACATTTTTTGGTTTGAGGTGGGTTTTTTTTTACAATTAAGGGACTTTGGAATTTAGAATCATAAAATTTCTTGAGATAGATCTTTTCGTAAAGAGCAGTCAGGAGCAGTTTTCGCCTAGTTTTCAGGCTGATTAATAATAAAGTTTATTATCACGCTTTAGGGCATAGAAATTATCAAGATTAGAAACGAGGCAAAACCTGCTCTAACGTACTTTACAGAAAGGTCTATTATAATATCTGCAATATTTCATTATACTGATTACAAGTTATCTTGGTTTGTAAACCTTATTAAGTTCTACTGTCAGTAATTTTAACTTGAACTATCTAACTGTAGTTTGTTTTGCATTCACTTTTGATCACATGATAGAAAATAATTACTGCGCATTGGCTGTAATATGTCATGTGATCAAAAGTTGTCTATGATAAAATTTGCCTATCGAAAAGATCAAAGAAAAAGTGACCAATAAGTTGTTAAACTAGAACGTTAGAATATTCTAATGACAATGCTTTCTTTCAACTTTTATCACACTGTTTTCTATATTAGTGAAGCAGGTTTGCCAGATGACTTGTATACGATAAGCATTGTTTCTGGATTGTTTGCTAGTGGGCTGTATCTTGGGTAAGGCACCAAATTATAGTGATACCACTTTCCTCTCACTTTCTGTTTAATATGAGGCCCGTGTTCGAATCTCGGTCATGTTCCATTTGGATACTACGATACGCTTTAAAACATAGTCACAAGAAAGAGATAGTCTGGAGATACGGGCCGTACCCGGCCGTTTTTATAATCAAACTCGCGTTCCGCTAGAATTTAGAACCCAGACCACTTATAAATGCAAATAACAGCGGGAAAATTTAAGTTTGACTGTGGTTTTGCACTTGAAAAGCAGTTATGCCTGGCGCTAATTGCTCTATTTTTGGCTGTACTACCTCAAGATATACTCCTAATGTTGCAATATTTGGCCTTCCTCGCGGAGATGATGATTTTGATATAGAATGGCGGAAAAATCTCGTCCATATTATCACTAAAGATCGTGTTATTGACAAATCTTTGAAAGCACAAATTGATAACAAAAGTCTTCATGTTTGTGAACTCCATTTCGTTGAGAGTAACATCAGACGTCGTAAGTGCATACAAAGCTTTTAATTAACCCTTCATTAATACTGTGATAGTACAAATCATGAAATCAAATCTAATCATTAAAGTTTATTTTTTTCAGATAAAAAGCGTACTACTCTTATCCCTGGTTCATTACCTATATTAAATCTTCCAGTAAAAAGTATTATTTCAACAAGGTACATGTTCCCCCTGTTTTGACAAAATCACAAATAAAATAATATATAGAATATACATATAAATATATGTTAATGTTTTCTATAGCACAATTACCAAACCAAGACAGTCAGCACATGTCATAGAAATGAAGAAAGTTGTTGCTCCTGTTCTTGAACCACAACCATTCTACCCTACATTTGACAATTTTGTTGCACGTATAAAAGCTCTCAAACTTCCTGAATGTTGGAAAATTGAAGAAAGACCAGAATATGTAGCAGTCACATGTCATGATAAAGTTCATAGTATTCCTCATTTTGAAATCTATGTTGAAAAGTCACTGAAGTACACAATCCGTGTGTTTGCCTGGAATTTACCAACTGATCACATAGTATACACTTCACATGACCGAACAGTTAAAAACATTACTTTATCACAACTTGTATCGCTATTGTCACAGTATCAGCTATGTTTAGGAATTAATGAAATTTGTCGTGACTTTCAGCAGCATGTCATACCAAAATATTATTCTCCTGTTAGCACTGATATCACACAGCCTACACATCAAACTGTATATAACCGTTCACTTTCATGCGAGGTATTGATTAAATCAGATGACACCTGCAAAGCCTGTATTAAAATGCAAAGTTACAGCATATCAAAATCAAACAAAGCTCTGAAAAGAAAAGCAGAAACTCTTACTAAACCAGCAAAGTTAAATGCACCTATATCGCTCACTTCACCAGAACGTATAAAGTTAACGCTGCAAAACCAGAGGTCTGAAATAAAATTATTGAAAATAAACATGAAAAAATTACAAGAAGAAATTGAAAAATCATCTGTTGCAGTAAATGCTGATTTGAATGAGGACTTTCAGTCAATAATGTCAAACAATGCACATGCTCTTTCACCATTCATGAAATTGTTCTGGGAAGAGCAACAAAAATACATCATGGCTTCCCCCACATCTGTTAGATATCATCCGATGATCATTCGATACTGCTTAGCACTTTCTGCAAAGTCACCACAAGCTTATGAAGACATTCGGTATAATTCGAAAACTGGAACAGGCTTTTTAGTCCTGCCAAGTCAACGACGTCTTCGGGATTACAAAAATTATATTCATCCACAGCGTGGTTTCAATCCAAAAATAATCCAGGAGCTAATTCAAAAAGTTGAAAAATTTAGTGACATTGAAAAGTATGTTGTTCTACTTTTTGATGAAATCAAAATTCAAGAAAACTTGGTGTGGGATAAGCACACAGGTGAGCTGATTGGGTATGTTGACCTTGGAGATATTGATCTCAATTATGCCACATTAAAAAAGGTTGATGAATTGGCCACACATATCCTTGTTTTCATGATCAGAAGCATTGTAAATCCATTTAAATTCACATTAGCAAACTTTGCAACAACTGGTGTAACATCAAGTCAAATATTTCCTCTTTTCTGGAAAGCAGTTGGTATTTGTGAACTTCAGTGTGATTTAAAAGTTTTGGCAACCACATGTGATGGTGCATCTCCTAATCGAAAATTTTTCCGCATGCATTCTCTTTTATCAGAAGATGATGAAAATACAGATGTGACATACAAAACAAAAAATTTGTTCTGTAGTGATAGATACATCTATTTCATATCTGATCCTCCGCACTTGATGAAAACCGCAAGAAATTGTTTCAGTAACTCTGGTTCTGGACGATGCACAAGATTTATGTGGAATAACGGCTTTCATATTCTGTGGCGTCACATTTATGACATTTTTATTGAAGATCGTGAATGTGGTTTGCACCTTCTCCCCAAACTAACGTATGACCATGTCAAGTTATCATCTTATTCTGTAATGAATGTCAAATTGGCAGCTCAAGTTTTAAGCTCTACTGTCAGTCAAGTTCTTCACAACTATGGTCCACCTGAAGCTGCTGGTACATCAACTTTCTGCTATATGATGGACAGTTTTTTCGACATAATGAATATTCGTAATACCACTGAAGGCTTGCATAAATCAAAACCATTTTTGATTCCATTTTCATCGGTAGATGATCATCGTTTCACCTGGCTTACAAGTGAATTTATGGGTTATTTTGAAAGATGGTTACAAAGTATTGAATATCGTCCGGGAAATTATACAGCCAATGCAAAAAGTAAAATGTTCATTTCTTGGCAAACATATGAAGGAATCAAGGTAACAGTTTATTCAATCATTGAATTAGTTAGATATCTTTTGTCAAATTATGTCTCATATGTCCTGACGGAGCGTTTTTGTCAAGATCCTCTTGAAAACTACTTTGGACGTCAACGGTCAATGGGTGCTCGCAAAGACAACCCATCTGTTCGTGATTTTGGCTATAATGACAACAGTATCAGAAATCAAAAAATCTTCAGACCAATTCAAGCAGGAAATTCAGCTGATAATGTTACTGTGGAAATCTGTGATGATCCAGTGCCTTGCAAGAAGAAGAAGACAAGTCTCTAAAGTAACGACACAAAGAAGAAACAAACAAAAACGGCTATTTTTATAGCCACACATTACTTAAAAAACATTATTCAGGTATTGGTTGAACTTCCAAGAACTTCCAGGTATGTATTACAGTCTAATAAAAATTCATAATTTGAAAACTCATAATTTGAAAGTCAACATAGTGTTGACATACATCTCCAACATAAAATAGATGTTAAGAGAACCAAAAAAGGGAGATTTTTACATATTTCATAATAAAACAGAATTTCAAAACATTTTCACAAAAACTTTAGGATAAAGTATAGTAGATATACAAACCCATTTAGTATCAATAGCACAAAAATATGTTTTTAATGTATTTGTAGCTATAAAAATAGCTGTTTTATTGTGAAATCTGCAACACTTTACTTCAGTGACCATGATCCAAGGTTGATGACTTTTGCTTTAGTTCTTTTCTGAGAGATTTCGTTTTCAATTGGCAAGACTTCATTTTATGCAACTGCTGTTTATCCTTCAAGAATGAGTAGGTTCTGGTGCGTATATACAATGAAAGAAGATCTTCAAGTAAATTCATGGCTATTTTTTTTTTTGACAATGATATTTGCTGAGCTTCTTATGTTTGAAACCATTGATTGAATTGTGGTTTATGTGTTTATGTTTCAACAAGGCATGGACCATTTCTTTACTATCAATCATATTGCTACATTTTTTACTGTATGTTCGAAAAGTTATTTCAGCCACTGAAAAAATTTTGATTACATCTAATGTAACTTTCCAAAGCCCCATCCGATCTCGTGTATTAACAAGCTTATGCTCAGGTAACTCATTTGTCTCTACATACTGACCAGCAAGAAGGAAGGATAAACACTGTTGATAATAAATATTTTTCTGGTTTAATGTTTTTAAAAAACGTATCGAACGGTATGTTTTTCCAAAAACATAACCACTGAGGTAGCCAATTATAGACCTTTCTTTCTCTGAAAAGTTTATAGCATCTTGATCGCAAGTCTTTGAATTGTTTTCATAGTGTGCTCCTGATAACACAGCTAATACATGATTAGCTGCTTCGAATCCAACAAGAAGTGAACAGTTTCTGCTGAGATCGATAAAAGCATTTTCTGCATCACGAATACACTTATAAAATGATGGGTAAAACTTCTCTGAATCACCATTGAAAGCTGTTATAACATCCTTAATTATATTATAAGTATGCTTGATTTTTTCAATATCACCTATGTAATTTTTCAGCTCATTAACAATGGTATCTGGATAGCACTCCTCATTTACTAGCTTAGCAATACATTTTTCCACAATGTTTTTGAACTTGAAGGGTGGTAGAATTTCTTCAGGCATTTTTTCTTTTATTTTGGGACTTTTATTTTTATCGATGTTTTCATCTTTATGCTTCGTAATAATATGGCGGCTAAGACCTCGTTTACTGAGGCATATCTTGCTGCATTTTGTACACTTAATTGCTTCGGTAACATCAAGTTCTTCCTTTAAATTGTTATCCTGCTGCTCCCCTAGTACATTATCATCAATAACTGCAAAAATAGCATCGAGATCATCACCACAGAAGAAATCTTCCCCTACACCAGCCATATCTAGTCGCTTTATTTTGCATTTAAATTACAACGGCCGTCCAATTTCAGCTTCATCGCTAAAAAGTCAGATATACGGCCCTGTCTCCAGACTATCTCTTTCTTGTGACTATGTTTAAAAGTAACGTGTCAGCTCGTTTGGGGTCATCGACGGACTGCATACTGGCCATCATGCAAGTCAACTTTCTAGTTTCAATTCGGTGGGCGGATGAATCAACCGTAGTAAACTTCAAGTTTTAGTAGTATCATGTTACAAGCTGCAGACGTTTTAGAAAAAGGTTTTCACTTTTTTCACTTTCAATTCTTCTTCTTTTTCTGCAAAAATTCTCAAACAGTGATGTTTCACTCAGCTGAATGCATTGGCTCTTTAATAAAAAAGAATTATCGAATTATTTAATGATTAGTGACAGTGATGTAGGTAAGAGCAGAGTAGAAGGAAGTCCTGTTTTCAGGAAAGGAGCTGGAAGCAATTCTTTATATTGTAGATTTTGCAAGTTTTGTGAACATAAACGTTGTAATAATGGTATTAAGCGTAAGTGTTGTGCACAAGGAGAGTTTAGCTAGCAGAAGTTTACCTTTAGTAAATATAGGGAAGGTTTTTCAGGCTTGTGTACTCAGTGTTATATGGTAGTGAGACTTGGGCAGTAAAGGAAGAAGATATTAAAAGGTTAGAAATAAATGATGACATAATGATTAGGTGGATGTGTGAGGTTAGCTAAACTGACTGAGTATCTCTTTTGGAGTTGAGAAACAGAATGCAGGTAAATAGCTTAAGAGATTGTTTGGTTATATGAAAAGAATGGAAGTTGATGTTTGGGCTAGTAAATGCCGGGATATTCTACTTGATGGCAGTTTAGGAAGGGGTCGGCCTCTGAAGATTTGGCAAGACTTAAGAGAAAGGAAAGTCGGCAACGATGTACTAAGGAAAGGGTAACATTGAAGTCAGTCATCAGAATCCGCCCAACCCATGTCAGTAAAGAAAACAGACATTAACCCGGGTTTGATGATGTTGCTGATGATGATAAAAATGAGAATGACTTTCAAAATTAGTGCAATGAGAAAAAGCGTACTTCACTCTTTCTACGCTACAGGGATTTGGACCACTATACCAATTTAGTAGCTGGCAGTGTAGAGACTTCTTGCAATAGATCATTATTATTGGTTAATTGACGTCACAACCTCGGTCAATATTCTCCCGTATTGACCGGGTAAACGGTTAAAAAGCCATTAGTATTAGAAGTCCATCACCTGACGAAGTATGTTATACAATACAGATACGTGATGATGAATACAGTGTGTATGTACAATTGCACTATTTAACCAATTGTGTCATACAATACTTATAACTAAAGTGACTGTTTTGCCGGTCTATTTAGGAATAAATTGACCGCCACCATGCCAAATGGAACGAACATAGTGATTCATTCATAAAACTTATTCAAGCCCTATCCTGTCGTTTCAGGAAAATAGCGACAGGTCATGTGAGGTCAATTAACCAATCCCAATAATTCATTAAAGAGACTCTACGTTGCAGAGATAATAAATGTTCGTAGTGATGAATGCAGGATGACTATTATGATTCTCCATCCTGTAAAAATCTCAGTGACAAACACACGCACACATCGCATATTTTCACGTCAATTTTAGACAGGGAAAAATATGTTCTTTGCCTCGAAAATCACACGACGAACCAATAAGTAATTGTAATTTATCACTTCTTCCTAATTTTAGCGCAGCGTTTGGACCTGCGTTAGGTGGCTTGTTAGCAGATCAACTTGGATTTAGGTGGACCAGTTTCGTAAGCAATTCTTTTGTTTTCGATATTTTTTTAAACGTGCTGCAAGAAAGTGTCCGCTATAAAACATATACCCCATTCACACCGACTAAACTAGTTAACCATAATTTTGATTTATAAATAAATATATAAATTAGCGGTATATTTCTAGTTTCTAGTATACAATTGGCTCTTCTACTAGAAATGCGTAGGAGAAGTTTATGCATGACGTCGGTATAATTGTTTTTTGTTTTTTTACTAAAATATAAATATGCGTAACTAAATCAGCTATCGAGCGATTCCTTTATCCAGAAAGTGAAACTTTGCGGCATTTGAAAAGTCTGAATGGTTCACTTTGGCGACACGTTAAAGGAAGTTCGTTGAATTGCTTTCCAATGAAAGTTCCTCGTTCGTGCTTTCGTGGTAAACAGCATTGCCTTGGTTTTCGTGGCGTTCAACTTTATATTTGACTTGCTTGCCCAATCGTTTAGTATTGTTACCTCTTTTTTAATTCTCCGCAAAACATATTTGGATGTCTTTTATTTTGGCGCTCTTATAAATTGTTGTATCGTCAGCGTATCGAGTGCAATGACTAGCAAGTCCTTTTTGCATACTAGCGACGTAAAGATTAAATTGTATTGGTTTAAGTATACGGTCTTGTGGTACTCCAAATTTGACCTGGATTGATGTGGATATTTTGTCTTCGATTTGAACAAATTGGTATCTGTTGGTTAAATAGCTATGGAAAAGTACCAGGATGTGTTTAGAAGTTCATTTCGTGTAATGATTTAATTAAAGTTCCATATTCCACGGTATCAAAGGCTTTAGAAAAGTCGGCCATAACTGCTAGCGTAATTTCACCTTTATGAATTGACAACTTAATGTCGTCATGAGTCTTCAATGATGGTGTCGTTGTGCTATGACCACTCCGAAAACCAGATTGATTGTCATTGTATTTTCCCGTCGCTTCAATAAACAATGACATTTGTTGGAGTATAATCTTTTCAAATATTTTCGACATTACTGGAAGGACAGATATCGGTCGGAATTCGTCAGGAGTATTAGCACCATTTGATTTTGTTATCGGGCAAATCCTTGCTGTTTTCCAAGCAGTTGGGAATGTAGAGGCACCGATTGCGGTGTTTGTAAAGTGAGTGATCGGAGATGTTAAATATTCTATGGCCATCTTAACGTATTTGACAGGGATTTTGTCGTACCCTGTTGAGCAGTCAGTACGCAATGATTGTATAGCTTTCCAAATGTCTTAATAATTCGCGTGGCGCAGTGAAAACTCATTTGTACGATCTGGTAGGTTGTGAATTTCTGATAATAACATTTTCTTGTCCACACCTTTCTTCCCAGTAATTCTTGAGCCAGTTTCGCTGTAGTGGCGGAAATTCTGGTTGGACTTGATCGCAGTAGCCTACGGATTTTATTTCCACACCTCCTTTGGTCGCTTAGACGATAGAGCTGTCTTGTAGAAATCCATTTTTGTGTTTCTAATGGCTTGTTTAAGTTTACGTTTCACATCCTTGTATCTATTCCAATCGGCTAAATCCTGACTTTCTTTCTTTATTAAAACAAGTTTTAATTAAACCTAAGTTTACTTCAGGTATCATTCACAGCAACAGCAAAAAAATAATGTTTATCAGACTGTAAATGAAATGGTTTGATCATCTTCTGTAAAAATGGAAGGTGCGACTGCTCGACGAACTGCTCAAATGTTACGTCACCATCCACAGATGAATGACAATCATTATCAATAGCTTTAGCATTATCAATTTGACACTTCAGTCTATATTAAACGTTGTTCCACATGAATTCTGTTCAAAATGTAAATAAAACAAAACGTAAGAAAATGAGATGCGAGAGTTTGTGTATAACTGCCCTGCAACGTTTCGAAACAATTTCCCCACGATCTACATGTGTTTCTATATCTTAACTCACCACAAGCGTTCCAAAAGCAAATAAGCATAAATATAACTAGGGTTTATGTACGCGTTAATCGGTACCCTTTTCTCTCTTTGACGAGATGGCGTACAGGCGTTTCGGAAATTCTTTGTTTTCATAGTTCTTGTTGTTGTTGTTTTGTTTATTTTGTTTCGCTTTGATATTTTGTTTTTGTTATTTGCTTTTTTTCAACTTACTTTTGACAAAATGGCGGACTTTTCCCTTCCTGGAGCAGATATCTTGTGTTCCACAGTTATTAATGGCTCACTTGTCTCCGCAACTTGAATGAAGTATTTGGCAAGACTCGATTATACAGTACCGTTACTTGATAAAAGCACGTGGATAAAACTCAATTAGTTTCCATGACAGACATTGCCTATCCTCGCGCACTCATTGGTTAAAATGATCTTTTAACTCAAAATACTTTAATGTAGACTGAAGTGTCAAATTCTATTGAAATCGGCGCGTATTTAATTGAGCGTCGATCAGAGACGATGTTTTCTGCTAAGATGTCATTTCAAAATAAAATATAGCGTTTCAACGTGAATTCCGTTTATCATTTCTTGTAGAACTTATCAAATGTAGGGGGTAGTGGTTGGTTTCTTCCCGTGAATGCAATCAGGTTCCTTAAAGTATGGAAGTTTCTTGGGTGGTGTCTGTGCTATCGCAATTTCCAGCCAAAAAGCTTTTCTCGTACATAATTTTAATCTCTCTTGTATATTATTTGACCATCTAGTAAAAAGTATTTTCGTTTCTGTTGCATCTCAATGTCTCGATCAATGATTTTTTCTTCTTCTGTGATTCTAGGCCATGCCTTACTTTTTCGTCTATTTTTGTTAATGTTTTAAATAAAACATGATTTAGACTAAACCTCCGACAGTTAGTTTTATTAAAACTAGGTTAAATTAAACTCGTTTCCACTAAACAGGTTTCACTTCGGTGGTACATTAAACTGATTAAAACATGTTTTACTTTTGGTGTGAATGGGGCATTAACTTCATTAAGTTCATGGGCGTTGAGTGGGTGGGAATTTATGGGTTAAAATTCCATGAAATTAACTGATGTTCAAAAAATTTGAACAAGCATGCAATTTTTGATTGTCACAATGAAGCATCTGTAGGTCGAATGTATCTCCATAAATCGATAAATCGTTCCCTGTCTTCTAAATTCATTCCAATTAAAGTCTGTCTCAAAAGTTTATGCCCTTGGCATATCTTTACTTAACGGCTTTAGCACGATGGGTATTAAAATAGATGACTTTTTTCGTACACTTTTTTCCCGCCACGGGAATTAGATTTTTCTTTTGTTCGATTAATTCACTCTAATGAAGAAAGTATTCTTTAATGTAACTTAATACTGATGGACAAGTCCTATCTAACTTAATACTGATTGACAAGTCCTATGTAAGGGTAAGTTTAGACATGACATAAGAGCAACGTCTAAACTTACCCTAACTTATTATATTCAAAAGAAATTTCAACAGAAACGTTCATGGAAAGTGTAGTTTGATTAAATTATCATGACTTTCTATGATGAGCTTAGGAGGGCCTTTAATATTTATGATATCAAAAGCTAAGTTCAATCGTTTTGGCGCTGAGTGTAAAACAGGCTTAACCACCGTAGGTTAAGGCTGTTTTACACGTTTTATTTGTCTTTCAACAAATTTATTCTTGTTGGAGAGAGAGTGGAATAATTATGTTTTCGTAAATATTAAGAACAATTGTAAAATGGAAGAAGTAAAATGAAAAAGAACAAAATAAGCTTTTTTCTACATCACCTACGTAGCTCATTTTTGGTATGCTAAAAGTTCCATCTTTCCCTATTACCAATATACAAAAATATTAACAATGTCTGGCCGTCGTTTTAAAGTTATATGTGAAACTTTGTTTTGATCACTTTTTGATCACTTTTTGATCACATGTCAAAATTCAAACCAATCTGCAACGGTTATTTACCGTCATGTGATCAAAAATTATTGACAATAGAGGTTACATTTCGAGACCAGGGAAATTTCTAATGACTTTGATAAAATTAACCCGTCGTTAGTGATGTCGTTAGTGACGTCGTTAGTGACTCATATTTTCCTCATATTTCTGTAAAGCACCAATGTAAAGCACAAATATAAAGGTATTTTCAGGGGGAACTTTTCAAGTTAATTTTTAAAAACTGTAGTGCTTCTTTTATTTTTAAACTCTCTGGTGACCCGATTAGCTACTTCAACAAAATTGGAAACAATTTTAGAGTATATGAATCCCCCTGATGAACTTAATTCCGTATTTTGTTTTCTTTTTAGTTTTTTTCCTGTTTCGTATTTGTCTTTGTAAGTTGTTTACAAATTTGATTTTATGATGTTTGGGAAATTACACGGGATCGGGTCTGAAACTATTTTCCGTTTCCATTGGATACAAATATATCCATGATGCCCGCATTGGTTTGCCAGTTGTGAATTTTGGAAGTTTTGCGTCTATTATTCAATTTCGGAAGTGAGTAAAGAATGGAGCTTTTGACATGACGACTTCATGAATATTTTTCAAACTGACCATAAATGTTTAAAGGAATCGACTACTTCACTTTCGTCTTTTACTTGTCTCAAAGTAATTATGACTGGTACGGGTATAGTGGATCAAAAATGATACCGGATCTGATAACATTGTCAATGCTTAATTTTGGCTTAAGCTTTAAATTTTAAATTTTGGCTAAACATTGGCTTAAGGGTACCACTTCAATTTGGATTCGATCCCGTGTATGCGTGTGTAATCTTTTTCGTCGTTCTTTGCTGCCCATTTACTTGTAGTAAGCGACACTGTTATCCCCAATCGCGGATCTCGCATCAGGCAAATTAAATTGAAGGAATACAGCGTTGTGAAAGTTCTTTTCAAGATTCAGTATTGATTAGGTTACTTGCACGTCTTCCTTTTTTACTCTAAATAACTTAACTCTCCTACATAAATTTTGCCTACGTCCTTGATCCGCCTATAACCTCTTGTAAACGAAAAAGATTGTCTATTTTAGATACTTATCATATTGGTGTTCAGTTTCTTTGAAAAGAAGATGGTATGTACTGTCTTAAATATTTTCACGATGATTATGTAAACAAGAAAAAATAAGGATTACCCACTCAACACGAACTAACACCCCGTTCTTTCCCCATTTTTGCTAACCCGTTAAAATCTTTCTTGTAGAAAAGTATGAAGGCAATTGAAGACGAAGGTTAGTAGATAATATTTATTCGGTGGGAAATGTCAACATTCCGTCACTTATGATTTGTTCCCACTGTTCGATTAAAACCAAATCGCTTTCATTTTGAACAAAATCCTACAAATCAATCTCAAAAGCTCATTTTGTATATTTCATCACTCAATGTTCCCACTACGCGAGGAACTTGAAAGTAATTGGTCAAATGGAAAGCGTTGATGGTTCATCGCACAGTGTTCAGAATTCCTTAAACGCGTCGAGAGTTTATCGCACAAACAAGGTTTAACGATTTTCCTGAGAGAACTTACGAAAACGAAAGCCATTATGTTTATCAAAATACACTTAAAAAAAAGAACCACTGATTTTTGATTCAGTCTGATTGTTCTTTTACAGGCCTTAAGTTTTAAGCTACTGTGGATTTGGAGTATTATAAACACTGAACTTATGATCTAACATGATAAAGAACCTAGCAGTAATAAAACAACAGCAAAGGTGTTCAAAAACAACGAACAAAGTTCTTAAGAATAGCAGAGTACGACAAAGTTTAATACATACAGCCCTTGTATATAGAAATTTCTATATATATATTTGATCTTGCCAAATGAACTCCAGCCGCAAAGCATCTCGCTTTCGCTCGCTCTTTTTGCTTACGGAAAAAATGAGGATTTTCATAAATACTATCGTGATGAATATTTGGTGTGATACACAAATTTTATTATTTACAAATTTATTTATGAAAAGTTCAATTCTGTTGTTGGTTTTAGATTTATAAATGTCGGATGTTCCAGACGAGAAGTTGGAAAAGAAAACTTTTTGAAGTCGATTAGCTATTTATACAGCAGAGACCAACATGAAAAGTTCCACGAATTCAACCAATGATTTTATCATCAACCCGAAGTAACGTTGCAGCTGTAGAAGTTCAATAAAACTTATTTTCTAATTCACAAAAGTTCTATCGATCAAAATACAATAGTAAAAATTAAAATAGCCGCAACTAGCTAACTAAAATCGAATTTCCAATAATAAAATCTATTTTCAAACTAAAATTCAAGCAATATAACCGAGAGATGGGATATATTTTGCACAAAGACGGAAATAAGGAACAAGGCAAAGTTGATACTGAATTTAATGCGGTTTTTAATTCACTAAGCGAGGTTGCGTTTTTTGCTGACTCAGGAATCCTATGCCACAATTGGCCGGCGATGTACGAGAAAGACATCAAGCCGAATTTTGATGTGAGAACTCTGCCACGTTCTAATGTACTCGATGAACGCGGTTCATAGCGGCTTTTTTAGCGGCTAAATACGTCATTCATGTAAGAAGGATTTAAAAACGTTTCCGTTTTAAATACCTCTTGCAGAAGAAGACGGTTATGTTGATCATGAATGTTACTTGATTGCTTTAAATTTCTCAGCAAGAAAAATTTTTGATGCTCGATTAGCGACCAACCATGTGTAACAGCCTTTTATTTGAATAACCCCAAACTAACGGACAGTAATTAAATTGACTGTAAATATTACAACTCATATTGCTAGTATTTTTCTAGACATTTTGGAGAATTCCATCGAAAAACACATCGTTTATTGTATAGTAGAATCATTTTCGGGCCTTATCCTTAAAAGTAGGGATGATTTCAAACCCCTGACGTTTGGGGAACTGAAAGTAAAGCACTTACATTATCGTCAATATAACCGTCTTTAGTTTGTTCTGACCTCCAACGTCCATGACGTTTGAACAAGCGATCACTACTTCCGCTATTTGCCGCTGTCGCTGCACCACCAGAGCGTAAACCAAAGCTTATCTAAGCCTATATTCATAACCACGTCTAAAAGCATATGATGGGTAGGAAAATATACCTTAAACATTTGCTGATAGTTCTTGACCGAAATTTGAAACTGGAGCTCGCTTTCAACAGCGTTTGTTTTGTTTGTGTGAATTTATATTCTTTCATCCTGATCTGCTGCTTCTCCAATCCATGGATCACAAAGTTATGACCCACCTGAATGACGTCATTTATGCATCGTCTCTGCCGACAAATTAGAATTTTACACCAGTTGAGATACACCAGGAAGTACACCAGAAAAATTTTAGGCCAGTGAAATAAGCGAATAGTAAAGCCGGTACCGAGATATTAAATTGAATTTTATGCGGGCAAACTTGCAAGCTTTTTACGAAAATGTACAAAATAAGGACCATCAGCTTCAGGAAAAGGGCGTTTACGAAAATAAAGTCTTTACGAAACTAACCACGAACAGAACGACATTCAATGACAAAAATCTGCTCGCAGATATACACCAACTTTTTCCTACTGGTGTATTTACACCAATACACCACCGCTAAATCCACCCCTGGTGTGTTCTTTAGAGTTTCCGTATTACATTGCATTTTTGGGGTTCGAACCTCTTTTTACTCCAACTCACGGCCACTCTCAACACTGAATCACACATACGGCTCATGACCCAAGGCTTCTTATCAGTGTTTTTATCAGCTTTTATTCTAATTCTCAGTTTGTAAGAAATTTAGTTATTATACTTTTGTAGACAGGACGGACTATGATAGCAGTTTCTTGTATATATATTCTATATGTGTACTTTGAACTTTGAACTGATATCCACATCATGTATAAATATTCATTAATAATAATAATAGTATTAATTATAATAATTACTGTTTCTGATGAAAATTTTCATGTACATCTCAAAGAAAGTTATGTCGGACCGACGGATTCGTTAAATCTTAAAAAAAAAACCACTGAGCAAATCTATCATGTTGCTGTTGTGGATAATATGGCAAAAATGTAAGAAGCAACTCTACGTATAGTCAAACCTGTACATAGGGGACATGCTATATAGTGCAGTATAGTGTACGTAGTGCACACATTTTCCAGGACCTGTCGAATAACAATCCTTATGAGATAACCTCTATATTATTGTGGACACACTGTGCATAAGAAACACTTTTTTGCGCACCGAACGACAATTTTAGTTGCCTTGCCTTGCCGAAAGCCTTGTCATTTTTTCGTTCCTGGCAAAATTTACCTTTAGTGGATTCATTTTCGCGTGGTCTAATTTTTTTGGATACCCAAATTAACGGCGAAAATTAATTCACTTAAGAGGAGAATCTCCCTCTAAAATGTCAAAAATGAGATGTGAGCTTTAACGTTTAACAGACACTACAAAGTTTTGAGAAAGTTTTCCAAATGATTTTTATGTCTTACTAGCCCTTCTGTTCGCCACAAGCGTTCCAAAGGCAAATTATCATAAAGGTAGGCATGGTTTTTTCAACCGTTGGTTGACGCACTTTGCCATGATAGCGTGGGGTGTCTTTGGGTGCAATACGTTGTACCAAATCGTTTTTTCGTTTCAGAAGACGTGGCCGGAGCTCTCAAAACTTCTGTTATTTTTTTTAAACTTAATTTTCTCAGAAGTTGTTTTCTGAATTCCTAGCAAAGATATCTCAAAAAATGTTTCCAGAAAATTGCCAGCACGAGAGAGTCTTTTTGGTGAGAAAGGCATAATTTGGGGGCACATTAATTAATCATGAGATGCCTGAAACAATTTTTCTCATCAGGTGTGGTCACAAATTGTTGCGTCGTACCAATAAAATGAAAAAAATGCATTTGCTGCAATTTTAAAGTTTTTAAAGGTAGTACCTTCAGACAATGTTTTTACATGATATCCGTAAAAACGTTTTAGGCGATCTTAGGATCGTTGCCTTCATGATAAAAGAAGAAAAAGCCTCATTTAACAGAGGCGGATGTAGAGGGTATGTCGAAATTTGTGGAGGAGAATGTTGGTTGTTTAACCATAAAAGAAAAACGTGCAAGTAATCCCATTGGTGATACAAACTGAAAACAGAAATTAGGTTTATGTGCTCCTCCAAAATTTTTGACATTTAACGACCGCTGTTTAATTTCCTCAACTATTGCTGATGTTGACACATGTCAGTTTTCTTCGTTTCTAACATTATTTTCAATCAAGCGCCCTCCGTCGCTTCTCTTTGCGTGACTAACTGCAG
Source organism: Turritopsis rubra (assembly GCA_039566895.2). Lineage (NCBI taxonomy): Eukaryota > Metazoa > Cnidaria > Hydrozoa > Anthoathecata > Oceaniidae > Turritopsis > Turritopsis rubra. Next base: position 8,459,445 of record CM077617.1, on the reverse strand, counting down.
AAATCAAAGAGAAAGCCACGGGGTGGAGCACATCTATTGTAAAACAATACAAAGGTACGAAGCAAAAGATTGAATGAAACATATAAGTGCGCATGTTCTCATTCTTTAACAACTTCCACGCAAATCAAAAATCAAACACAAAATTTATTCCAAAGCTTCTTCTCACACACAATTCTGAAAAAATGAAACATGTTCCATGTAGATGACATATTCAAATGTTTGCGTGTAAGCTTGTTATTTCCGTAACTTGCTGAATAGCTTGTAATGTCTCTTCAGAACCATAGAACAAAATTATTTATTTTGTTATTTACAAATAATCCCCCTTTGATTATTTGTAAATTATTGTAAATTCGTTTCCATTAAATTGATGTTAGAATCGCCTGCCAGAATGATTGGACCAGTCCATATTTATTTATTTTTTTATTTCAAATAAGATTTTTCCCACGCTGTCAATCCACTCTTGTTTTGATTCTGAGTCGAACTTTGGTTGATAAAATGTATCAAGCAAGAAGGGCTGCTTTGTGGTCCTATCTTTTATTTTTATCCATAGGTGTTCCAATTCTTTATTCAAGTTGTTGATATCATGTCGTATTTTGTAATTTTTGATTCCATTTTTGACATAAATTCCTACTACGCCACCACCTTTCCTTGCATTCCTATTTCGATATTGAAATTCGTATCTAGGTATGTTGACATTAAGTAAATTTTTGTCGTCTTTTAGCCAGGTCTCTGATAACGTTATAACGTCAAAGTTTTAGGTACTTATAGCAAGTCTTGGAATTCATGTCCCACTCTGAAAAGATTTCCCGCCGTTATGTTCAAACTTTATTAGAAATAATCCGCTGATTCAGCAAAAAAGATCCGTACGCACTCAGTTGGATTTCACTGTAAACAGTTCAATTTTTCAAAACGGTTTGAAATCTCAAAGCGGTTTGAGTTCACTTCGGATCTCATGTAAACGGCCTCTAAAACACACTTCTTACTTTTCAAGATAACAGGAAAATTCAATTTTTCAAAATAAAGGGATTAAAACACTATCTTTAGTGATTATAACCTTATCAAACAGAAAAACAATACGTTATATAAAATATAATAAACTAAAAATAGATAAAAGTAATTAAAATATCGAGCGCTTTTATTTTCCTTTCAATTTTCTGATCTCCTCTTTATGGGCTTCCTCTTTATGTGTTGTTTCCTCTGCCGTTGCCGTAATATTCGACTCCAACTGCTGAACTTTGCTTTCATATATTTCATAGGGATATCAGCATTTTCTCTTATCACAAACAAAAATCTAATTAAGCCACTTTTACACAGTAAATTAAAAGGGCTAGAAACTGCTGCGATTACATGATAAAATAGAGGAACTAAAGCGCAACCTCATTTTGCATGTCGAAGCTTGATCATAGAAGCTCTTTTGTCTTTATTTAGATTCTGTTAATCGATAATATTCAGTATTTTCCCATTTTTAAATCTCCCCGGACTTCTATTAAACGAGTGAGTGATTATGTATTTACTCATGTTTTGGTGTGTGTCAACCTCGTTTCCAGAGCTTCTTCTTACTTTCATGAACGTAAGTGGTTACGATAGAGAGGATACGATAAATAAATTTTCTATTTCTCATCATAATATAAAAATATCATCGTCGACGGCTTCTTGTTTATTTCATATTTTAGTTATTTCATAAAGTTGTTTTCCTCCAAATTCCCAGTTTTTTTACTTCCCTATAGGTACCGTATTTTATCATATAAACGTGATTTGTAGAAGCACCCCTTCCAGAAACAAATCCATAAAGTAAATAAACGCTCCCCCACACGCGCTCGCACACTTTTCTCTACTTTTTATACATGATATAGCAAATAATTTTAGAGACGTTTTTATTCCTTCCTTACATTCTTACATTCCGATCTTACATTCCTTTTCATCAAATTCCCAAGCAAAACGAGTGTATTTTTCCTTCCTTTATACTTTTTAACTGTTCGCCTCTGTATATTACTCGAATGAACGCTCTGGGGTCCCAGTAGTCTCATTTTAATTTTGGAACATGGGGAGATGGGGAGCTCATTATTCGAGCGAGGCGCTCTTTCGAGCCAGGGCGCTTATTCGAGTAAATAAGGTAAGAAATATGGGCTAACTAGAGGGAAAAAATATATAACATGCGTAGTAGGCAAGTTTTCAAAATCAGGAAACGTCAGCATTTATTTTAATAAAAAGATCTTGTAGTGTGACGTAACCAATTACGTCATTAACATCTGGGATTTAAACTTGCTACGTACAAGACTTTATATGCAAATCTTTTCAGTTGATTTTGTATTCACATAAAACACTGTACATAGTAAGGTGAAAAACATAATAAACACATTGTGTGTTGAAAACAGATCAAATCAAGAAAAATCTCACAGCGAGGAGGGAAAAGAGATTGCTTTTATAGTCAGTCCAATTTTATATCGAGTGTTTGTTGATTGGTTTTAGGGTAAAGTTAAATAAAAAAAAGAAGGGGGAGTGTCTCTTCCTCTTGAGCATTTGGAGGAAGTAGAGTAGAAAAAGACAACTTATGGAGTTGTAAAAAAGTTTTATGGCTTCATAATATTTACCAGGAGAATTTTTTTTTACTTTTCGAGCAAAGATTTTTCACAATTTCATCATATCACTCATGTAAAGAAGAAAGGAAAAGAGCACTTATTATACTTAGACATTTTTAGCGTGCTGAATGATGAATGGATGATGAATGATGAATGATGAATCATCTATCAAAGAGTTTTTCATGTTGTCATATTGTGCTGAGGATATTCCACCACATTTAATATGAACCCACTTTTCACAGGAGTCACAGAACATAGCTTTATGGTCTGTTTTAACATTTTTACGTCAAGTGCTACATGGATACTACATTACGTCGTTAAAAAATGATAATCACATAAACTTCCTGCTGATAACTCAAAGTAGTATACACTGGTACAAAATTGTCATCAAATTTCAATGTCAAAGATTTTGTTCCAAAGATGAACAAGCACAATTAGTCTACAAAGTTGAATGTCAAACTGAGGGATATAATTCCTCATATATATTGGTGAATGTGCAAGGTGGGTTGTTAGAGAGAAATTGAAGAACCACCAGGAGAGAGATAAAAATTCTCGTGTCTTGAAACACAATAGAAAATCCTTCCATTGGTGCCTATGATTTCAATGTTATAAGTAACTTTAGAAATAAAAGAACCCGTTTAATTGCAGAAGCACCATTAATTAGCTTCTTTTGAACATTCAAGACACTTCTGTTCCCTTGAAACTGTTCAAATAAGACTTGAGTAAGTTATAATTAATGATGTTTGACAGGTCTCCATAGTTATGATTTTAGCAAGTTACACCTTTTAACACTTTACTGTAATAGAATATTTTTACTCTTTTATAATGACTACAGGAAAGTGGTTGAAATATTAAAGACAAAATTTATTTGAATCAGTGGATTGTCTAAAAGTTTTTGAAAATTGCGTAGGTATAAATATTTACGAGTCACCAAAACTTTTGCGAGTGCAATTGTTTCGGGGATGGTCTAAATATGAAAAAAAGTCGGTTTTATTTTTGATAAGTAGTCCAAATGTAACTGATTCAGTGGATATAAAATAAAAGGCAAATTTAAGACTATCGTATATCTTTTATTCACCACTTATAAAGTTTTCCAACACATCAAATGCATTATGCATATCTCTGTCACCACATAATTTGGACCATCTTCAAAATCAGTGGATTTTCTACTATCTGTCCACTATTTTCAAGATGATTCTGCTTTTTAATCATTATCAAACTATTTGCCCGAATTAATATTTTTTTCCAATATCAATAATGAATTATTTTTTTAGCAATGTCTGTCTAAATAATAAGAGGATAAGTGATAAAAAATAATTTTTTACCAGTGGAGATTGTAATAATGTCATATGATCCAAGAAGCAGAACTATTCAAAGGCTGAATAAGTTATAATATTTGGGGTCAGTGGAAAACCTCAGGAATGAGTACGGTCTATGATTATGGTTTACTTTATAGTTTGCGAAAAACACAGCAGAAAAATTAACCCCAAAATATCGGGTTTTAGCGAAATTTGAGTACCCAAGGTTTTTTATTGAGCCTTTGTTTTCTAATGTCTTAACCAGTAAAGTGATGTAGTGTTAGTAGACAGTTCATGATGAAGAGGCAAGTCTTATACAGTTAACATTTTTATATTGCTAAAAAATTGACTTCATTTGGTGATGCAAAATTGCTTCTGTTTGTTGCATTCACCATTTCTAAAAATGTCATATAATGGCCTTTCAGATCTGGTGGAGGTGCAGGTTCCTCCAGCAGCTCTTGCAATATCCAATATTTTCTGCGACTGAACTGGACTGCTTTGACAATATTCACACAGAATTTTGTTAGGATTGGATTCATAGCAGACCATCCAGCAGCATTAGCAGTTATGATCGGTTGGTCCAAACCAGATTCCTTCCACAGCTGTACATAAAGCATCTTATTTTATAAAGGTTAACATTATAGTCCGGTCCATCATCTGCAATAAGCACAAAATTAGTTTTCTGCTTTTTCTGCTTTCGCTACAAATTGGATGAAGGCCGTTTATTTGTTCTAAGCAAGTATTTTCATGAAACAAATTGTTTCAAAGATAAACACTGACAGTATGAGGATAATCCACTTTTTCTCACCCCATGGTTGTCTTTGGCAAATCCTCTATTTGTTCATCCAATTCAGACTGTTCGATTTCATCATCGCAAAACGTTTTTAAAAATTCTGGTTATCAATTGGTTTGACATTATAAACATTGCAAGCATTGTCCTCAAAGTTAACTGTCAGGACAATAACTTAAACACTGACGAGGGGCAGCATTTTGACAATCCTTTTGTACAATTAATTTGGTAATTATCTAAGAAGTATACATTTTTTTGCACACATTGTATGTTTGTTTGTTTTTTTATTTGTTTGTTTGTTTGTTTTTATCGTTCGATTTGTATTTATTACCTGCAAATCATAAGTTTTGTAGTTAGATCTGATGTGGCACAAAACAAAAGTTTGTTTATTGAATTTAATAACTAATTTTTATCACTTGTACCCTTGCTTATAATTTATATTTAATATTTAAATTGCAATTATATTTACTTGTAAATACATTCAAACCTGCTATAACAGCCACCTCTAAAGCAGCCACTCTTCCGAAACAGCAAGTATTTTAGGTTAAACATACATCTATAAGACAGCTACCTCTGTAATGCAGCCAGTGGCCACTTTCCTACATCCCCATAGCTGTTTTTTCCCTTTGTAAAAGGTCAGTAAAATAAACTTCAATTGTTAAGGGGATTTCCCCTAAACATTTTTTACTCAGAAAAATCTGCACAGTCCAAATAATTTCTGATTTTTTTCTCCTGACAAAAAGAAACATTATTTTTTACCTCTTTATTAAATAATAAATTAGAAGTTATCTTAAGAAATACCTACATAAAAACTGGCTATATCTCACTTTGTCTTCAGACAAAACACTATAAACTTTTGATGATGATTGTTGCATTGGGCTCTCTTAATTTACAACATAACCATTCGTTCAGATGTTCACAGTAGTTGAAGATAATTGCATTGCCATTTTTGTTACTGTTCATTTTATTACTTAAGTTGGTTAATAACCTGCAGAAAACGGTCAATATGTTAATCTGAAGACAATGACTGTAATGCACAGGTTTTCCATATTCGAAAGTTTCATTGTGTTTTCTGGTCTGATATGAAATTTTAAAATTTAGTTGCGTTTCCCAAGTTTTATACTGTATCACATCCAATATTGTTGAATTTGTATGCCGTAATGTATGCCGTAATATTTTCGCTTGTTGAGATACTGATTGATCACGGAAATGAACTTTCAGAACTTTGTATCCAAAGTAAACAAGTTTTTCTGCATTTATTCCTTTAAAGTTATTCCACTATCAATAATGAATAATATCATTATAAACTACAAGCTGCCCGGGTAAAAACTTTTTACCGAGGCAATACTTGTTTAGTACAGTGCAAAATAAACTTTAAATAATCGCGTAAGATAGTTAGTTTTCATGAAGGATCGGTGTTATTTTTATGTCCAGTTCTATTGCATGTCTAAACCACACTGCGTAGAATACAAAATATTCCTAGACTTCATATTTCCATGTAAAAATTCATTCCTTCGCAGACGCGTAAAGTTTCTGTCTGGTTGTTCTTTACTCCGGCATATTAAAAAAAGAAGTTCTGAATTAAGAACCTTTACCAAATATTTCTTCTTCGTCAACAAATGGAAATGTAAACATTTGACCCAATGCAATGGTTTTCCCCTATACTAATTCGCATACGGATGAGAATATGTCATATTTATACGACATAAACCGTATCCACAAAAACCAAATTTGATTTTTTTTCGTTTTTTTCGCTTAAGAATCAAAACCAGGGCTTAAAACGCTTATAGTATTAATAATAGATGATAATAATGTCTGTGTTTTTTGTATTTTATAGATAATTATAATACAAACTTGTAAGACGATAAGAAACTTTTACAAGTGGAGATCGTATAATGTCATATGATGCAAGAATCAGAACTAATCGAAGGCTGTGTAAGTTATCATATTTGCGGTTGGTGGAAAACCTTGGGAACGAGTACCTCAATATAGTCTTTTAGAAAAATACATTAGGAAAAAAGTTTTAAAAGTTTATAAAAACTCTGAGAAACATTACGTGCGCTGTTCCTTGTTGATGCAATTTTGACAAAGGCTGGGATTATTTCCCCTGTACCAGACTACTGCAATTTGAATTCAGGGAAACTTACTCTCGGGAAGTCAGGTTCACAATTCCAAGGTCCCTGTGACTGCCACAGGATATTCAAAATATAATGATATTTGATTTCAATTTTGAAGGCTCAATATTTTTTGCTTGGTTTTTTGTACCAAGTTAACTTTTTGTTATGTTATAGAACAAAATTTGAATATAATATTTTCCGTATTCTTTTGTTTGGAACCCTTGTTTCGAAGCAAAAAAAGAACAAAATTTAGTTTCCAGAAAACACAGCAGAAAAAATAACACTAAATATCGCATCTTTTCGAGATTTAGGTACCCAAGGTTTTTCATTGAACCTTGTTTTCTAATTTCTTAACCATTAAGTGATGTGGTGTTGGTAAACAGTTCATGATGGATAGGCAATTCTTATACAGTTAACATTTTATACTGCTTAAAATTTTCAAAGATAAATATTAAGAGTAGATAAATTTTATATAATAATGTGATTATGTTTTCCTTGAGATCCCTTGGGTATGTTTTTAATGCCTAGTGGATATGACTTTATAAGACTTTAATTTTTACATTGATTAATTTTCATGGATTTCGTGGATTTGTGAAAAGCATTTCAGACAAGAAATTAAAAAATCCTGCGAAAAATTCCAATATTCGGAGAACAGATGTTTCTAGTGGAAGATGTAGGTGTAAATGTAAGTGTGTGTGTGTGTGGATGTCAGTCAAATCTGACAAGAATTTACCAGTTCAGAAAGGAAACTTTTATATTCCTTACAAATCGTTCCAAAATGGTCATTCTGATTGAGTTTTTTCATATTTTGCAGTTTTTGCACAATTGATAGTTGGTGTGCTATCGTTAATTATTGGAATAATTATCACCCAAGTTGTTAAAAATAGGGGTTATGTATTTGGAAGTGGTATTTGGAGTGCTGTGTTTATTCTAATCACTGCTGGCACTGGATTGTGCAGTATTAAGAGTGGCGGTAATCGTGGGTCCAGTTTGGGTTGTGCACTGGTTTGTAATCTTATTGTAGCTCTTGTTGCCGTTATTGATGCTGCTCTTTCCATTGTGTTTACTGTGTAAGTGATTTTCTCAACATTGTCTACATTCTACAATTTTCTGCTATTTTGGCCTCAAATCCCGAAAGTTAATTTCATGTAACTTATTGAAACTGGGTCGATCACAAATATTGTTTTCTGTCCTTTTTTTATGTATTTTTCTTGTTTTTGTAGACTTCTAAAAGAATGTTATCATAAAATATGGTCTTCTTGTAAAAATGCACAAACTAGTGCAACTTTATTTGGTGTTCTCTCAGGCATCATGGTTCTTGAATTTACGCTGGCACTTAGTGCCTCGATATCCTGCTGCCTTGGCTTTTGTGATGATAATGATGATACTAGTGAGTTTTCATAATAATCAACTGTATTAAAATTACATGGATCTGATTAGCTTAGACTGGATTAGATGGCTTCAATTTTGGTTTGGAGAAAATATATTGTTATATGAAATGATGGTTTAATCACAAAATGCTAGGTGTACACAAGTAGTTGGAATATTGTATTTCAAGTTAAAAAGCCGGAAAAAAAATTACAATTTTTAGACCTGTACGGCTTGACAAAAATATGTTCATCAGAAAAAAAGGGTGGATTTTCTACTAGTGAAAAACAGCTGGACACACTGTATACATAATTGATATTTTGAGAAATATAAAATTGTCACAACATCCAGAAGAAGTTTGTTTTGAAATTAATCTATCATAAGAAAAATATTCCTTATGCAAGATGAAATCTGACAATAGAAAACCGTTTGATATTTTTTGATCTAGAATACTGTTTTGATCTTTTTATCAAATCAGCATTATACAATTTTTATTCGCCAGTAAATATTCGCAATCAGCCTAAGCCTAATTTAATTCACAATCAACCTAATTTATACTTTACATATTCTTGGAATTTCCGAAAACTTGAAATTTAATCTGTGTAATTATGCATTCATTGTGCATTCTTGAACCGTGCATTGTTAAATCATGCATCGCGAATTGCATCAACCCATTTAAAATATAAATTAAATTCTCAAAAACGCATTTCTGATCATCAATTACTTAACCTGGCTAAATTCTGATAAGTTTTTATCTTTTTTTTAAGGCATTCGCATCACACGGCAATCAGCATTTCAAGGAGTAAGATTGCACAGTCTAACACCTGAGGAGAGGGATCAATGGACTAATGGTTTCTCTCCGCAAAGTAGCCCTTTACAACCATCGGCCCCACCGTTTGACGTAAACCCATTAGCTCAACGACTGGATAATCATAGGATAAGTGTTACCGATAGTTTGCCGGCATACCATGATCTACCACCTCCACCAACTTATGATGAGGTATTTCCAACACCAAACAGATAGCAAATTATAAATTCTATGGAAGGAAGCATTTTTTGGATGGATCGATGTAATAGGATGTGATTTGACTGATCAGGATAGAACAAACTACTAGTAACGTAACTTATAATTTCTATATGAATATTTATAACCTACAAAATCGCACAAAACTCACTTTTTGTGGAATTTTTTAACTAATTAGTATGACTTGTACCCTTGTTTATAATTTATAATATATTTAAAATGTAATTACATTTATACTTTTTTATAAATACATTGTTTAATGATTGATATTGTTGATGTTAAATATTGAAATGTTGGCTTATGACATCAAGCAACCTTATAATGATCACTATCACCATGTTGCAGATTGTCTTTTAGGTTATTTGTTGCTTTGAAGTGTCGCGAATTTAAAGGAAAAAACTTTTACGAAAGGAGTTTCACCATTTTGCATAAAAAAGCACCTTTAAAAAAATCTTTCTTACCTTAAAAATTTTTTTTTTGTTGAATTTTCAAAATGATACAGTTTTCTAGTATTTTTCTGGTGTAGTCTTTTGAGATGAAGAGGAACGATAAGTCTCCTTTAATCACAGAGTTTATTCTGGTAAAATATCTCAAAATGGGCCCATCACGAAAATTGATAATGGCAACATAAGCCATACAGAGTGTATAACTCACTTGGTGAGACATAATACTTATAATGCTAGAGTGATAACTGATGCTGGTTCAAATACCAGCACTGAAATTACATGATTAGAATGATATTGTGGAATGATAATGATAATTGAAGATAATGACGAAGATTGAACATGCCTAAAAGTTAAATAATTCAGACCACAATCAGTGATTAGTTTGGCAGTTGCTGGTTCTTGTCTTAAAATCTGAGGTCTGCATTCCTGATAAAGGCCCACATCAGCTCATTGCTGAAATCGCTCACTGAGCAACTGGCCTTATAAATAAAATAAAATACAAAAAAGAATACTTCATGTCTAACACAATATTCGTATTGTTAATTTAATGTAGATCAGTATTTACATTATTTACATGTTATAGATATAAATCTGGAAGAATGTATACATTATAATGTAGATAAAAAATAATAGAAGAGACATCGAACAGATCCTATAGTATTGAATGGTGGAGATCGCACAATGACATCCAATGGAAGAGGCAGACCTGTTCGAAGGCTGAGTAAGTCAGTTTGATGTTTTATGAGTGGATGCTGCAAAAGGCTTAGTGTTTTTTTAGAGATTTTATGGGGTCTATTAAACAGTAGTTGAATTACCTTAATTTGGTAAATCGCTTCAATTGAATGATCATCAGATTTGGAAGGCTGAAATGACAGGACTTTGAAGAGCATGTTATTAGATCAGGCCTTTAAGCTATTGTGTTCAATCAAATCAAAAGAATAGAATTGGATTATATTATATGGAATTTTTTAATTCCTCTATTTACTCTCACTGTTGTGATCAAAATGAATTCACAACAAACTACAGTTAGAGAATTCAAGTTACTGACAATAGATTTTCTAATAACTGTGATTAGGAACTTAACCTGTTCTCTTTTCTACTTAACCAATATCAGTCAATAACTGGTCTCTTGACATGTAAACAATTCCGTAAGTTATGTTTCCGTGGTTTTAGTTGTTTGAAGAAATCAGAAACAAACTTAAGTTGAATGGTGATTTTACAAGTATAAGTTCCTAACTGTAAAAATGGATTTAAAGCCATGATTAACCAAAGTTGATAAGTGCTCTTAAAGGGTCAGGTTTGTTTTCTACTTAGGGCTAACGCTACAACTTTCCTTTATTTCATAGTTCTTGTAGAAATAATTGTTGCTGTGGCAGCGTTATGCATTGGAATAACTATCAGCAGAGTGGTTGCTGACCGGGGTTATGTATTTGGAAGTGGTATTTGGAGTTCTGTGTCGATTCTAATAACGTGGATCACTGCTCTGTGTAGTGCTTGTTATGGAACCAATATGCTTTGTGCTCTTGCAAGCAGTATCATCGTTGCTTTTATTGCTCTTATTGAAGTTAGTCTTTCCTTGGTGTTTACTGTGTAAGTCAGAAACATTTGAATTGGTGTTCCTATGGTATCTCTAAGTGTCTCTTCCTGGTCCATGATTTGGGAATAAATCTAGCGATATCACCGTGAATAGAATGAACACAGTCCTTTTGTTTTCAATTAATTCATAAAATATTTAATGGACATGCAATAAGGAGTTTTCTTCATTTTGTTTCTTTGTTAACATAGTTTTTTTTTAGCTTTCCTTCCCTGAGACATTTTGATAAAGATGAACGGTTAAGAATTATATATACTTCTTTAATCTGACACAAAAATTCTCCTGGTTATAAACTCCCTGGTTATTAGCCCTCCAGTGGCTTTGAAAGAATATAAGCCCAGAGCTTATACCCAGGATTTTACGGTATTAATTCATTTAGTTTGTTTTCCTTAGTCAGTGGGTCGCATAAATGCCCTCTCCAAAGTTTCAAATATGCCACATACATTTGCTAACCTATTTATTCATTCTTTGAATAAAAATGTTTGTTTTTTGTTTATTATTATTGATCTTGATTTGTTTTTTATAGACTTATGAACGGATGCCGTGAATGTAAATCTGCCAGCATTGGCGGTTCTCTTTACTTAGCTCTTTCTCTCATCATGATTTTTGAATTTATTCTGGCAATTGTTACCTCTGTAGCCTGTTGTTGTGGATGTTGTTGTTGTGATGAATCTATTGGTAAGTTTCCAAGTCACATTCTATCCCATATGTGTTCCTTTTGGAAGGGAACATTCAAACAAATAATTTTGAATCTCTAATGTGAATGTGAATCTCTGATTTTATCTGCTCTTTTGTTATTAGAAGAGCCACCATCTGTCAGACTTCCGATAAGATATCAAACACCCGTCAGAAATCAAGCACTATTTGATAGAGTATTGAATAATGAATTGAATAATGGTCACTCTCAGGAAAATATAACTTTATCACCATCCAGAAGATTTCAGACCCAATATCAAACACCCGTCAGAAATCAAGCACTATTTGATAGAGTATTGAATAATGAATTGAATAATGGTCACTCTCAGGAAAATATAACTTTATCACCATCCAGAAGACTTCAGACCCAATATCAAAAACCCGTCAGAAGTCAAGCACTATTTGATAGAGTATTGAATAATGAATTGAATAATGGTCACTCTCAGGAAAATATAACTTTATCACCATCCAGAAGACGTCAGACCCAATGTCAAACACCCGTCAGAAATCAAGCACTATTTGATAGAGTATTGAATAATGAACTGAATAATGGTCACTCTCAGGAAAATATAACTTTATCACCATCCAGAAGACTTCAGACCCAATATCAAACACCCGTCAGAAATCAAGCACTATTTGATAGAGTATTGAATAATGAATTGAATAATGGTCACTCTCAGGAAAATATAACTTTATCACCATCCAGAAGACTTCAGACCCAATATCAAACACCCGTCAGAAATCAAGCACTATTTGATAGAGTAATGAATAATGGACTTAATAATAACCACACTCAGGAAGGAAATGACCGTTTACAACTATCAGCACCATATTTAGACGTAAACCCATCAGCACCACATTTTGACGTAAACCCATCAGCACCAGATTTAGACGTAAACCCACAAGCACCACCTTTAGAAGTAAACCCATCTGCACCATTACTTGTCACATCTGATCCCATGCTGGAAGATCGTAGGATAAGTGTTGATGATAGTTTGCCTGTGTATGATGATCTATCACTTCCACCGGCTTATAATGAGCTATCACCTCCACCAGCTTATAATGAGCTATTCCCAACACATAATAGGTAGCAAAAATACACATGGACATCTAGCTACCATTGGCAGGTGGGGAAGGCTAAACTGGTTCAAACGATCGATCAGGTTAACATGAAGTAATGAAATAATTTATAACATATAGATATAAGCTTTGAAAGTTACTGATTAACTCTTGCCCTGACTTAGATCACATGACCAAGATCACATGACCAATTACAACCAATTAGTCCATCCGGTGGACAGAAAATCATGTTCAAATTAGTGAACAATGTAATACCGTTGATATACCATTGATAAGGAAATTTTATGTTTATATTAGAAATGTTGGTAAGTCGGAAAGTGTCATTTTAAGATCTGAATTAGCTGATGCGCCTAAAATTTAGTGGTTAAAAAGAGCACTTAATTCTTAACTTGCGAGATATTGATGCGAAATTTTGACCATGACTACTAGTAAAAAATATAAATAACAGTTTATTTTAGGTTGATCATGCGACTAGGTGATATTTTTCTTTATTTTCTTTATTTTAAAAGTCTGGTATATTATTGGATCAAAATGTAATGCAACCTTTAATGTAAGCCTCAGACATGTGCTGGTCTTTGCACACGGCATTTTCAATGTATTATGTATAAATGATGTTAAGTAATAATAAAGTTTATGAAGATAACTGCAGTTAATACTAAAAACGTATATTTCACTGTCACTACTATAATTCGCTATAAGTTGCTAAAACACAATTGCATCATTTGCAAAAAACATGTAGATCCATTTAAATCAATATCAGAACTCATCGTCAATACCGTTTATAGTTCATCTACATGATTTTCACATTGACAACAGGTGCAATAATCAGTGCAAAAAAAAACATTCTCAGTGCATTGCAAGTTGTTTCACATCACCTGCAGTTGCGTGAGATCATCTCCATGAGATAATTTCTATCACGTTGAAATTGAAAATTATCAATAACATATCAGTTTTTAGAGCATGTGTTATTCCCAATGCATAATGTATAACGAATTATAAATATAAATTATAAATAAAATTATAAATATGAAGTAATAATGAATTATAATTAAATGGATTAAATAAGACCTCGTTTGAATGATTGGTTGTAGTAACATAATTTCTATAATTTCTATATTTCATATGTTTATATAATATAATATATATTCTATACAATTAAGTAAACATAGAAATATAGAAACATAGAAACCAATGTTAATGTGCAAGCACGACTAAGAATGTTATATACTTCATTTTCCAACTATTTTTTTAATATTATATATTTATAAATAATTTTACAAGAAAACACATTTTTGCTGTAACAGTATATTTCACCATCAAGCCTTCATTAGGTTTTATATAAATATTTGTAACTTCTAAATTATAAGTTTTGAAGCTGGATCGGATCAGGCACAAAATGTACATTTAACAGAAACTCACTTCATTGAATTTATTAACAATTTATTACTTAAATTATTAATTATTAGTTATATTATTGTAATTTTTTTACATGAATACATTATTTAATGATTGATATGTTGATATTCATTTATTCTGTGAAAATTTTACCGATACGGAAATTAGCAAATTTTTTGGATTAACTTGGCAAATTAGAAAATTGAAAATAAAGTTTCGTCACAACTCTTTTTTTAGTTTTTTAAAACGAGAAGAATGTCAGTTGATCGATCGCAGAAAGCACAACAATCCGAAGTAAGTAATTGTAACTATTCCCACTGCGAGGATAGTGGATAAGTTCTCTCTCCTCCCTGGATAAATGTTTGCTTGTGATATCTTTGTATCCACTCTATTGTGGTTTCTATCTCTTTTTTAGGTTGTAAAAACATTGTTGGGAACTAATGATGTTCCTGACGACGCGCGTATTGTTGAAGCAGAGAACTGCTCCATAGAAACGAGTACGGACTTCCACGAAACCGTAACTGTTGACGCGGAAACCCAAACAGATGATTCGAGGATTTTGAATAAACATGCATCTACATCAACTTACATGTTGATTAAAAGCACTACAAAATTAGTCACTACACAAACAAAAGAACTTCCGAAGCGAAGATGCAAAAATACAAAAAATTATGATGCTCAGTTTCCAACTTTAAAAAAACGACGTGGTATATGAAAACCTAGAGAGAAATGGAGGTCGGTATTCAAAGTAAAAGTTCTATTGGGTGGCGATGGTAGTTTGAGCGAAACTGGAGATGTAGACGAGGAGGAATCCGATGTAGAAGATGAAGACATCGATTGCTCAAGTGACGATGTTGTTTCTTCTACCGAGAATATTATTGATGGCCTTGACTTCGATGTATTTTGATCTGATGACAGGTCACTCTGTGGTTGTTTCTCGGAGGCATCTGTCAATAAAAATCTAAATCATGTAAATATCGAATCAAATTTTTTAAGTACTAATCACGTTCCTGTAAATAATGAAGTAATTGTAAATAATGAATCTGACAGCAGTTTCGGTGGTAGAGATAAAGGCAGTGGCGACAGTAATTACGTACCATCTGACCATAGTGAATGCAGTGACGAATTTGAGGAAGTCGTTACAGAAAAAGAACAGCTGCGAAATGAAAGGACATTTCTTCTTTATGAAAAGCAATTATACGAGTTGCTAGCACTAGAGTCGATCGCACGCTGATCAAGGAGGTGCCACATACTGGTTCGCAGCTTCACCTGAAATTCAGTTGTTTTAACGATTGTCAAGTTGATTGGAAAAGTCAACCAACTGTAGGCGATTTAAAAGGCTTAGGGAATTTGTTTGTATCGTCCTCGATTGCTTTCACTGGAATCCTGTTCAACAAAATGGATCGCTTCGCAAAACTCATCAATTTAAAGTTCATTTCTGATAGCGTCTATTATCAACTCAAACGTGACTGTATCGTTCCTGTTCTTAAACATAGATGGCGAAAAGAAAGAAAGGACATGTTTAAAGTATTGCATTCGCATGATGTAGTTGTTCTAGTTGGTGATGGGCGTTGCGATAGTCCTGGACATTCCGCTAAGTATTGCACATATACATTCATTGATACCCGAACTGGCAATGTTGTCGATTCTGAAGTTGTACCTGTCAGTGATGTTAAAAAATTTGAACGCCGTGGAAAAAGAAGGATTTATGAGAATTTTGACACGCCTTCAAAATGAAAATGTGAAAGTCGATATTGTTTCCACGGATAAGCATACACAAATACGGAAACTCATGCGAGTTGATCCAAAATTCAACCACATCAAGCACCAAATCGATCCCTGGCATAACATCAAGAATAGTAGTAAAAAAATAAATAAGGCTACCAAATTGAAAGCTCGAAGCATGCTATTGAAATGGATCCCGTCCATAGTGAATCACTTTTGGTGGAGTGTAACTTCGGGCGAAAATAATGCTCAAATTATGTACGAAAAATTTTCCTCCATGATTTACCATTGCACAAATAGATACTCTTGGGCTGGGTGTAAGTACTTCAAGCAGTGCGAGCACCCACCTTTAACAACACAAGAGCAGAGAACAAAGGAGTGGTTAGAAGAAGGCGCACATCAGTATTTGGTATCATTGGTCAAAGATAAAAATTTGAAAAACGATTTCAAATATCTTACTGACGTCATACACACAACTAACGTTGAAGTGTTAAACAATCTGTTGTTGAAATATATTCCTAAGCAGTACCACTTCGAGTACGACCATATGGTTATGGGTGCTTATTTGGCTGCTCTGGATAATAATTTCAACACGTGGCAAAGACAAGAGACAGATTCTGAGGGAAAATAGCACATCAAAATTGCTTGGCGAAAGCCAAAAAAAGATTTCATCACTCGCAAAGTGTATCAAAAAAAAATTATGATTATTTGAAAATCATGCTCAAGAGTGTGCACAAAAAAGCATCGCAACGAAATCGAGCTACTTCAAGAAAGCGACTAATGGCTCCACGTGAACGTGAAATCGGCAAACAATCATTGAAAGGGCGGAGAAACTGTGAAGGTTTAAGTGATTATAATATTGTAAATTTTTTCAAGATATTTCTATAATCGTTTTATTAAGTTTCTAAATTATCGTATTTTGCTTATACGTCCTACTAAAGAATGATGAGTTGGCACTTCTTTCCTCTTTAATTAATTTGAGAAATCAGGCAAAAGCTGCTTACGCAATTTACGGAAAAATCTATTTAGTTAAAAACAGAAATAATAAAGATTAATGATATGAAAGGTTTTAAGTCTGTAAGTTTTAAGTCTGTAAGAAAAATTAAATGCCAGTAGGATGGAGGGTTGATTGAAAAATATGCACAAAAGTACTTCGATGATTTTTTTAGATTAGAACAGGTGGTATATCGATAGAAGATTGTCGATTTAGTTTTACTAAGTAGAAAAAATAAATTTTTACCTTCAGAAAGTTTTTTGTATTTTATCTCATCAATCTCTGTACAACATAAACATTCCCGATTTACAGCCATGATATGGCAATGAGAACATTTACACCAGAGATTTACCTCTCCACTTAATTGAGAGATTTTGTTGTTTTGCTGGATATGGAGATCGTTAACTTGGTAGAGAAATTCATCTTCTACATCCTCAACATCTTCCCATTCATCATCTGATTGCTCGTTTTTAGTTCGTCGTTTTACTGGCTCATATTGGTATTGTGTCACAGACATTTCCTACTTTTTTCCGAGCCGTTACTCAAATGATGCGTCACAACTACGAACGCAGCTAAAGGGACTGGCGCATAGAGTTGAAAATACAATTCAAGTTAAAAATAATGGCGGACGAAGAGATCGTAAAATAATATGTTTTGAATCAAGCGATACTCAACTTCAGATGAATTACAAGAACAGAAATCTTAACTAACGTTATTTTTGCCTATCATTGTTTATAGTAGTATTAATTTATATTTTGAACTCGGGATCCCTTTAAAATGATAGTATGTAGTGGAGGAAAAATCAGGATAAAATCACAAATTGGCAAATTGAAAGATTTTCGTGAGAAAAAATTTCACAAATGAAAATTTTAAAACAATTTTGAGTCAAGTTTTCGCGAAAATGACGATAAGTGACGATTTCCGAATTTGTGAGTTTCTCTCACGAAAGTTTTTCCGATTAAAGTATTGGTGTATGACATCAAGCCTATATGTTCACAACCACGTTGTTGCAGATTGTCTTTAAGGTTATTTGTTGCTTTGTGAAGTGTGGTGATTAATCATGTTAAATTAAAAAAGTTTTACGGAAGAAAGTTTCACCATCATATAAATTTTTGGCATAATCATAAAAGTTCATTTCCACTCAAAATTGCAAAAGTGGCCAATTGTTTAATGTAGATCAATTACATACATTTTATCTTATAGATATTATTCTGCAAGATGGTATACATTATAATGGAGTAAAAAATAATAGAAGAGAAATATTCTATAAATGATTGAACAGATCCTATAAAATTGGTGGAGATCGCACAATGTCATTCCATGGAAGAATTAGAACTGTTCGAAGGCGGAGTAAGTCACTTTTGAAATACCTAGTAAAATAGTTTGATGTGTTATGAGTAAATGCAATGCTTCTACTTTCAGGGCAGAAATTTGTGCGAGAAGGAATTTTTGTGAAAGATATTTTCGCAAACCGAGGTCCTGAAAATAGCTAATTGCGTGGAATGTGTTTTTCATAAACTTAAGTCATTATCTGTCAAAGATGTAAACTTGAAGGCTTCTTAGGAAATCAATGATATAATTATATTAGATTGAAAATTTTATTTTTAAAGGGATCCTACTGTCGGAAGCAATATTCTATAACTTCTTGACACCATGAATAAAACATCCCCATATCTTATAAGGTATAAATAAAACACTAGGGTCCATAATCAGCCAGTATTACATTTTCATATTGTACTGTCTTTCCGAGAGTTTGCTTCTTTCTCATCAAAACAAACTTCAGAGTAGCCCATAGTCTTGTGCGGTTTGCAAATCATTACCACCAAGTGATTTTTTAGTGTGATTTACATATAATTGTTAATGTTATTGCAGATCAATTATATACAATTCTGTCTTATAGATATTATTCTGCAAGATGGTATACATTATAATGAAGTAAAAAATAATAGAAGAGAAATATTCTGGCAATGATTGAACAGATCCTATAAAATTGACTGGTGGAGATCGCACAATGTCATTCCATGGAAGAATTAGAACTGTTCGAAGGCGGAGTAAGTCACATTTGAAATACTTAGTAAAATAGTTTGATGTGTTATGAGTAAATGCAATGCTTCTACTTTCAGGGTAGAAATTTGTTCGAGAAGGAATTTTTGTGGAAGATATTTTCGCAAACCGAGGTCCTGAAAATAGCTAATTGCGTGGAATGTGTTTTTCATAAACTTAAGTCATTATCTGTCAAAAATGTAAACTTTAAGCTTCTAAGGAAATCAATAGTATAATTATGTTAGATTGAAAATTTTTTTTTAAAGGGATCCTACTTTCTGAAGCAATATTCTATAACTTCTTGACACCATGAATAAAACATCCCTATATTTTATATACTATAAATAAAACACTAGGGTCCATAATCAGCCTGTATTACATTTTCATATTGTACTGTCTTTCCAAGAGTTCGCTTCTTCCTCCTCAATACAAACTTCAGAGTAGCCCATGGTCCCGTGCGGTTTGCAAATCAGTACCGCCAAGTTGGTCTATCATACCGAAGAGCTCATCTTTGGTGTGAGTAAATATAGACAAGCATGGTGAGCACTTCCAAGATGTCTGAATTGTTATCTTCATCATCTCTTTGAACGAATCGATGAATTTAAAAAAATTTTATATTGCTAATTTCGGTCTTATCCACTCCAACGCATTTGTTTTTTTAAGTGGATTGGGATTTCATTACACTATTTTATTTATTTTTAACCTCTCTTATACTATAATATCATAAGATGAATGAAAGTGCTCAATGTGTCCTTAAAAAGGTCAAAACAAAGTTGATCTCCACTTGTTAGTACAGTCCTTTTATATTAGTTTACTTCTCTATTACGTCGCACGGTGCGTGGGGACTGGAAACTTTAACTTGAGTTTGGAGCAAAGGAGCAAAGCGAAAGGCTGTATTCTGCGAAAGATTTTGCATTGCTGCATAACAGTTGTTCATTTCTGTGAACAATCTTGTTTTTTCCTGGTTTATAAAGAAAATTTTCATTTAAGATGGTAGGATCCTATGAAAATTAGATTTTCACTCTAGTTTACATTTTTTCTTGATTTCATATCCTTCATAAAGCTCATAAACTAACTGTTGTTCAAAAATGTTTTGAATAATTTTTCGAGCCTAGTGAATAACTTTTCTCCCATTTTTTTGAGGGCTTAGGTTTGGCAATCAATCAAGCTTTTGTGAAATATTCCTCAAAATAAATTTTATGCGAATAGCCAGTTCAGCTTAAAATTTGCGGAATTTTTTTTTGGAGAGTTAGGGGATATAAGGGACAGAGTAGTCCAATGGTGGATAACTGTTACCTTGATACTATGATACATCTTATAATTGAATCCTTGGTTTTAGTGGTTTAAAGAAATCATTATTTAAGGACGCAGAATACCCTCAGGAAGTGAATTTTTTTTAGCAACAATGATGTATTAGCACAAAACTTGTTTTAAAAAAAGCTTTTCTGCAAATAAAACATGAAAAATATGTGTTATTTCTGAGGGAATGAAGTTTTTATGTCATAGTTTCATGTTTATGTGTATATTAGACTTTAATAATTGTTTAAGGGGCTTGCACTGTTCATGGTATGAATAGATAATTGCGATCAATTCGGAAAAAGGACACTATATGCACAGATTTTACTTCAAAAAAGTATGGTGTGTTTCACTTGAGTGAAAACTCAAAATCTACCTATCAATGCGCCTTGAAATTTTGCACAGCGGTAGAAGAATCATAGGCCAGCAAATATATGTTTATGTTAATTTTTTAAAGCTTTCGTTCTCTACATTATATCATTCAAAGATATCCATGACAACTCAGCGGGTTTACAAAACATAACAATTAGAATATTTTCAAAGCTGCTGAATCTTTCGAAAAAGTGAGACACATTTTTTTGAAGGTTAAAACTTAGTGTTTTTTTGATGACTAAACCCAAGATGTTAATTTATGTTTCGCATTACAAATCTTGCATTACTGGATAGCTTGTTCTCTCATCTTTCAAGCAAAAACGTTTTCGCCAAAATATGTTATATATTGTGTGCATTGACAAGAACAATTATACTTAAAAAGGGTATCCTGAGTCCTTAAAAAAGCACATTTCCTCTGTTGAGCCATGATTAAACAAAGCTGCCATGTGTTCTTAAAGGTTCTGTTTTTAATTACATAACCATGCTTATGCTAAATTCTTAATTGGTGGAATTGTCACAACATTTTTTGTACTTCACAATGTTCCTGTTTTGTTTTTTGTAGACGTATGAACAGATGCCATGATTGTAAATCTGCCAGCGCTGGATTCTTTATCCACTCTTTTCCACTAATAAAGACTTTTTCTTAATTCAGAAATGATTGCATGTGAAAATCTATAGGAACATGCATACTATGTTCAAAAAACAGAAATTTTGAGTTTTTTCTATTTTTTCCTTTACAGTAACCTTAAAGACAATGTTTTGTTAAAAATACCGCCGGAGGTACCACCTCCTGCTGACCTCATCATCACCGATGCAGACCTTTCTGTTACTTCTATGAAAGTCATCATTAAAAGGAACAAAAATAGTAGCTTATATTTATGACCAACGATAAATCACGTGCTACTTTTATGAAGATCAAACAAAACAACAATTCCTTTTCCTGTCTCTCACCTGTTGTTATTGTTCATGCTCATGTGCTGAGATCATGATGTCAGATTTTGCTCTATTTAGAACAACACATCGTCTTTAATGATTTATTTGTTGATGGCATTATTTAAGGCAAACCCGGGACCCCTAGGTGGGACCTGGAAACTAGGACCAGGGATCTGAGACCATGAATATCTTGGCCAAGGCCCTGGACCATGAAAGTGGGACCAAATAATGTATCTTATAGTTTTTTTATGACAAATACAGAAGCCAGACCTTGTTTTGTTTGCCAATAAATAAAGTTCCTGTAAAGACTGATTTTTCACGTTATTCCAGTTTTTCTGGATACTTGGCACATTTTTCGTAAGGCAAAACGATTATTCGGTGGGTGAACGAAACAATTTTATTCATCTAAGATATATGCCGATTGTAGGTTAGCCGATTGCAGGTTAATATAATGCAACAAACAAATGCTATTAGTAGACATAATTTAAAAACATTTTGTTTCGAAAATACACTGATTTGCATAAATGAGTTTCAGATGTCATAAGACATTGTTGTTGAAATAATACATTTTTTGTTTACACATTTTGAATGAAATGTTTTCTAAATCGGTATAATCAGTTTATCAGTTTTAAATATTTGTCACCCTTTAAAATTTAACAAAAACAGGGTATAACAGATTCCATTGGGATTACTGGTTCCCAGCCAAGATTATTAGTGGTCCCGGGTCACACTTACAACATTTAAGGTCCCGTGCCCCACCTAAGGATTTACGGTCACAGGTCCTGGTTTTCCGGTATGCCATTATTGAAGTGTTATAATACGACGTCGAACCTAATAATGATCACGATGGCGTTGTTGCAGAATATCATTTAGGTTAAGGTACTTCATGTCTATACCACAATATTTATATCGTTAATTTAATGTATATCATTATGTACATTCTGTCTTATAGATATTATTCTGTAAGATTGTATACATTATAATGAAGTAAAAAATGATAGAAGAGAAATATTTTGGAAGTGATTAAACAGAACTTGACTGGTGGAAATCGCACAATGTCATCCCATGGAAGAATCAGAACTTATCGAAGGCTGAGTAAGTAACATTTGAAATACTTAATAAAATAGTTTGATGTCTTATAAGTAAATGCAATGCTTCTACCTTAAGGGAAGAAATTTCGCAAATTGAGATTGTCATTATAGCAAATTTCGTGGAATTTATTATCGCGATTCGAGGCTTGAAGAAATCAAAGTTTCTGGGTTTTGAACATAATTTTGCATCACCAATTAATTTTCACGTGCAATCATTTCTGAATCTATAACAAATCTTTATTAGTGGAAAAAAGTGGATAAAGAAGTAAATAACAACAATTTTGTAGAGCATGTTTCTACACATTCCATTTTTCATGTTTTCAAATGCAAAGAGTATTTCTATGGGTAAATGAGTATGGGTAAATGAGATAAATGAGTATGGGTAAATGAGGTAAATGAGTATGGGTAAATGAGGTAAATGAGTATGGGTAAATGAGGTAAATGAGTATGGGTAAATATAACAACTTTATAAAAACATGTGAAAATCACCTTCTGAACAACGTTCATGCAATATAATTAAAAACTCAGAACAAAATTTATGTCAAAACTCCACCAACAAAGAGTTCCTATCATAGAACTAATGGTTGAAGAAACTTATGCAATTAAGGAAAAAAAAGATTTTTGTTTAAAGTACCAACTTCTGAAAGAAGTAAAAAGATAAGTAGTGTGACAGTAACTCGCTTGAGTGAAAATGGTCACCTTATAAATTGAGCTCAATTTTCCCAAAACGGTTTATTATCACCATTATGACAATTTTTATTCCA
Organism: Turritopsis rubra; assembly: GCA_039566895.2. Classification (NCBI taxonomy): domain Eukaryota; kingdom Metazoa; phylum Cnidaria; class Hydrozoa; order Anthoathecata; family Oceaniidae; genus Turritopsis; species Turritopsis rubra. Next base: position 8,435,840 of record CM077617.1, on the reverse strand, counting down.
TTATTCAGAGAAAGAAAAAAGATTTGCAAAAATATATACTTTCATATATTTATTTCAAAGATTAATGATAAAGAAAACACTGTTTTCCGCTACAGTAAACTTGCATCTAATTCATCAGACAATTTCTCCCACCTAAGTTTATGGTAAAAATCTTATGAATTCTGTCAGGGAATGTGAGGCTAGAGTCAAGTTATGCTCATTCTTTCGAATGTTTTTGTAAGACTTTTATTCATAGTGAGTTGAAATGTCAGATGAACACACTCTTAAGTCATCATCTGTCAATGATGTAAACTCTAAGCTTCTATTAGTTTTGATGTTTTACTAGTGAATGCAATGCTGCAAAAGGCTAACTGTTTTTTGAGATCCTATTGGATCTATTAAACAGTAGTTGTATTATCTGTTCAATTAAAAATACTGAACTTAACAAAAGACTTTCAGGCCAAGGAAGTTTCGTCCCCTTTTTAGGCATGTTGATTAAAATGCGGTAGTGGATAGCTTGTCTCTTTCATATTATAAAGGTCCTCTTAGACAGTAAACGTTTGGATAAATAAATGCTCAAAATGAAAACTTTCATTTCATTTTGTTTTTTGTTAAACTGATTTGATTTTGTTCCATACTAAACTAAACTCATTTTTTTCTTCATTGACGTCAATTGATTGATTTTTTGAATAATTTAGCTACGATACTCAATATCTAAGTTAAGTTAGTTTTTAGCATAGCTTTTTTACCGTTTACAAAATCCTTGAATCCCAAGATAACATATGGTTCCTTTCAACTTTCTAAGCTATTTGATGTTCAAACTTCAAATTAAGGAAACATAATTATTATAATCTTTCTTCTTAAAATTGTTCCAATTTTTTTGTATTTCATAGTTATCCTAGAAATAGTTGTTGCTATGGTAGCGTTATGCATTGGAATTACTATCACCAAAGTGGTTGCTGACCGTGGTTATGTATTTGGAAGTGGTATTTGGAGCGCTGTGTTTATTTTTATCACCTGTGGCATTGAAGTGTGTATTGGTAGTGGTATTGTTGTTCTTGGAGGCAATGTCTTTGTTTCCTTTATTGCTCTCATTGAGGTTATTCTTTCTTCGGTGTTTACTGCGTAAGTCAGCTACATATAAGTTGATATTTATATCTTATATCATAATAACTATGTGATTGTTTTACCGGTCCATTTGTCAATAAATCGACCAACGTCACCTCAAATTTTTTCTTCCTTTCATTCGTATAATTTTTTTTGCCCTGCAATATGGAGTCTTCTTTGTTTAATTGTTTTACTTCGGAGAAAAGTCGACTGGTCACATGACATCAATTAACCAATCACAATGTTCTTGTTTTTTTTCTAGACTTATGTACGGATGCTTTGATTGTAAATCTGCCAGCACTGGCGGTTCCCTTTACTTAGTTCTTACTCTCACCATGATTATCGAGTTAATTTTGACAATTATTACCTGCGCAGCCGGTTGTGGGTGTTGTTGTGATGAATCATCTGAATCATCTTCTCCTTTTGGTGAGTTCTCATTCTTCATTCATCTTCTCTTTCATCTTGCTTTAACTTGTGCAAAGCCCGATAATCTGTTAGTCAATATCTCCGAATTCTTTTCAATCTCATCGGGGTGGAGGCTGGAAATACGAATTGAGTGAGACTCAAACATGGGCCTCCGTGGTGGCACACAAAGGTAATATCCACTGCACTATTGCTACATACTCCTAAAGATTATAATCTCCTCTTTTCTTAGTAGAAGAGCCGTCCATCAGACTTCCTACTCGATATCAAAGGCCTGTTCGAAATCAAGCACTATTTGACAGTGTAATGAATAACAGACTTAATAATGACCATTCTCAGGAGGGAAATAACCATTTACAACCATCAGCACAACATTTAGACGTTAACCCATCAGCACCACTTGATGCATCTGATCCCATGCTGGAAGATCACATGATAAGTGTTGATGATAATTTGCCTGTGTATGATGATCTGGAACCTCCACCAGCTTATGATCAGCTATTCCCAACACAAATTAGTTAGCAGATATACTTGAGCAACTAGCTACTGATATTTTCACGAAATGGGTTTAATACTAAGTAGCCCAATCGATCAGGTTAACATGAACATATAGTTCAAGGTAAAATCTGGTATCAGTAAAGTTCATTGTGTAGACCTTGTAGAATTGGTTTGGGTGATTATATTATATATATATTTATAACTAGGGGAACTTACTCATTGATTTCGTTAAAGTTATATATAACGTTTTTGAGTACATTTAAATTGTCTTCAATTTCTTTTAAATTGTTATCATTTTCCGATAAAAAAAACCCAGACTTTTATATTCCTATATACTAACAGAATAATTATTCGAAATAAAAATTATAAAAATATTTTTGATTTTCCTGGTAGAAACAACAATACTATTTTTGGTGCGCTTTTTCCTTTCTGAAGCTCCAACGAGTATGTGAATATTTTTTGAAACAGCAATTGGTTTTAGGACGAGATTTATTTTCCCAAAAACGGCGATTCCTGTTTCAAAAAATATTCACATTATTCGGAATGTTTTAATTTGAATAAATATGAATAAACGAAATTTATAACGCAATAGTTTGAAATGTTAATTATTTTTAGCACCTTAAAGGGATTCCTGCGTCCAAAATGATTTTTCGATATATGATAAAGCTCAAAAAGTTGTTTAACAAGTCTCTTTTCAGTATTATATAATTCTCTATAGTGTTTGAGATCTTTCATTTTTAAAATCTTATATTTAATTTATGCAGTGCATAATTATGATGTAATAAGATAGTTGCCAACATTTATCATCACTATAACTTTTGATATAAAGAATATTACATCTTTTAGATAGATATTAGAGAATAAGGAATTCTACTGAGTTGAATGATAGGAGAATGAAGTTACAATATTTACTCGTTCAAAAGTTACGCACATCAACAAAATACTATCTTATTACATCATAATTATGCGTTACATAATTTGGTGATTTTTAAATCGAAATATCAGCCCAAGGAAATGGAATTTCTAAAAACTGTAAAAAGACTTTTCAAACAACTTTTTGAGTTCTATCATCCCTCAAAATATCATTTTGGACGCAGGAATCCCTTTAAGACTCCGAAAGGGGGAAAATGATACATTTTTTGGACAAAATGGAGTTTTTCAAATAACCAAACACATTTTTGTCGATTTCTCCAGAACAAAAAAGCTAGGATCAATAGGCTTCTGCCAGTATATATTTTATTTTTCTGCCAGTATATATTTTATTTTTAAAAATGGAAATCATGCTAAGTTGGAGCTTCAGAAAGTAAAAAGCGCGCCAAAAATATTTTTGTTTCTCACAAGAAAATGGAAAATATTTTTGTAATTTTTATTTCTAATAATTATTCTGTTATTATATAGGAATATCAATATCTGTTTTTTTTCTCGGTGCATTATAACAATTTGAAGAAAATTTTAATATTTTGTGTTAACTCAATAACGCAAAATGTCTGGACACTATAAAACAACTTTATTGTCATTTTTTCGTTGCTTCTTTTTGATAGGCCTACTTTATCTTTCACTCACTTAGATCACATGACCAATTACAGCCAATTTTGGCACTGCAGTGTAGATTCTTCTCGCAATAGATCGTTATGATTGGTTAATTGACGTCACGTGGCCGGTCAATTTTTTCCCACAGAACATATAACAAAACAGGATACTATAAATGACAGAGGTATAAATGCTGTGGATGAGTGTTTTTTTTATTGAAACAGCAGGCGATACTGCTTGCCATTTCTATAGAAAACGCTCTTCCTCATAGGTTTTTTGAAAATATTGCCCGCTCGGTTTATGGAACGAGGGCATTGAAAATCATGTTCAAGTTGAGGAATACTGTTATGATATAACTTTTAGGTTGAAATTGGAAATGAATAATGTAATATTGTTATTGTTAGATATAATGTTGAATAATTATTGAGTGTTCATAAGCCGGAAATTGTCATTTTAAGATCTAAATAATCTGACTTCAGTAAACTCCTTCTTTGGGCCCCTAAAATTCAATAGGTGAAAACAGCTGCTAATTCTTGACATGGGCTATTGATTAGAAAGTGGGTGATATTTTACAGACCAGTCCAGGATATTGATGAAAAACTTTGTCCATGGCTTCCACAGCACAGTAATTCACGGTGGCAATGTTAGTAAATGTTTAAAATCGTTGTTGGGAAGGGGCGTGGCGAGTTTTGTGGTTTTAGCCTGACGCTTATGCATAGCCATCACAGTCTAAGTTACAATACTATCTATTTACCAGACCTACAGATTAATAATTGTATTAAAATTCTTTTAATTTTCCTATGTTCTTTTATGACAGAGTTGTTTACTTAATGATTAAGAGTCATTAATAAACTTAATGTTTCTTAACACAAAGGGTAATAGAAATTTAGTTTGCGCAGAACCTACGTTACACGCTCCAGATCACTCTTTCTGGTTTTCACCTTGGTTTGGTGGTTACTGCATTGTGTGCTTGACGAGCGCGTTATTTTTCTACTCTCTGTCTAATTGGGGCAGCTAATGACTGGTTTCATATCTATTTAAAACTGCTATACTGCGTCAATGAATCAATTTTATGAATTTATCAAGTATGAAAGAGGTATATTTTAATGATAAGATTATATAGCTACAGCTTTCTGGATATGCATAGCACAGCTTCCACTCTAGACCTGGGCTGGTTATATTTTAATATATTTATTCTGCATTTGAACCTGAATTTCATAAGTTTGAATTTGTCCTCTATTCTATACTGTAGGTAAAATATTTTTTGTAGTAGTTAGCCATCATATGAAACTAGGAACATATATATATATAGAGAGAGAGTCTTTCGGTCTCTGGGCGGTCTATGCAACATTGCTTTTCTGACATTTTTCAAATGTTTTAATATGTTTCCAAGGTTTACTTGTTTAAAGGTAAACGTATGTGGATATACTTGGATATTAGGTTTAATGAAAAGACAATTGTTTCTTCAATACTCTGAGCAATCTTCACTTATACTTGGATAATATACATTTTTGAAGCCATTCAAATTTTATCTTTTGTTATCTTTGATACTTTCTTTGCTTTTATTTCGACCGTCTTAAAAAATATTATATACTGTTTCATAACATTTCAAGTTTCAAATATTTAGTCGGTCATTGGTCACTGTTTTGTCTATTTTGACTATATGATCTGTTGCTTTTCTAATTTATACTGACAAAACGGTGAAGCCTTGAAAATATTCGAATGTGTTTCCAAGGTGTACATGTTTTCAGTGTAAACGTATACGTATACTTCATATGCTTTTTGAAAAACCTTCAAATTTACATTTGATATTTCAGGATATTTATAATTTTATAATTTTAAGCGGTAGTCAGTCTATGGACATGTAACCGTATTATTTCTTATGTTAGCCTTAATCGTGGGCTTTGTTCGCATTTCATTATTTCATCAGAAAGAACTTTTCAGCAGATGTCGCAGGAATACTTCTGCCTGCAAGGGTATCTTGTTGTTTTTTTCATCTGCGAGTTTTGGTAGATACGAAATAGCGAAAGCTTAAAGTTATGTAACTGTATCACATTTTGTAAAAACTGATTGGTTGATTAATTCATCTTTAAAAATGGCACACAAATTATGCTCAAACTTTATATTACTTGGACAGCGTTTGAAAACGGCTTTTATATGACAAGTTATTCTCACAAGGTCAGTAAATATAGAAGAATCTCTGCCCTGGAAACTTAGAAACTTCTTCACATTTAATCACTTAATGCTTGAGATGTTATAAAAATTTTAATATGGCGAAGAAAAAAGCTGCTTCCCCCATCATATTGAAAGAAGTCATGAAGAGTTGTTCTGAAACTTGTAAGAAAAAGCTTTTGAAAAAGTAATTCCTTTCATTTCATATAGTTTACTTAGTGGTTTAATACTGAATTATTAGTACGTGGTAGTGCTTTGTTTACCATATTACACATACAGCTTTCTGGATATGCATAGCACAGCTTCCACTAGACCTATGCTGGTTATTTTTTTGTTCTTCTTTTTATGTTTTCCAACTTGAATTTAATAGAGTTTGAATTTGTTCTTTATTCCTTACTTTTGGGAAAATCCTTTTTGTAGGTTAATTTGTTATCATTTTAAGCTGGGGGTATAGAGTCAGTCTTTCAGTCGGTCTATGCCACATTGAATCTTTTGCTTTTCTGGCATTTTTCGAGTGTATACAAATGAAACTATTAAATAAAGCCTTTAATAATTTCTATCCTTGGATATACACTTCTTAAACCCATTCAAATTTTATTTTCTGTTATCTTTGGAATATACTTCTTGGCTTTAACATTAAGACTGTCATAAAAATATTACTGAAAAAATGTCTTCCACCATGGTCATCATTCGCAATTTATTCTTACAACGTTTGATCTTTTTAAAGCTATTTCTAATTATGAATGAATGAATGAATGAATTGTTTTGGGGATAACCTTGTTTTATTATACTCAACCTCGTTCCCAGGGCTTCTTGCCTTTGTGAACACGGCGAAGAAAGCCTTGGCATCGGTCGGTCGATTCTGTAATCCGATTGTTTATTTATTATGCTAAATTATGCAGACACATCATGACTGGCGAGTTAAGTCGACTTTCTTGTCAAAATAAAAATATTGAATCACAAAAATATTTAGCTATGATATTGTATTATCATAAATGTGATCCAGCATACATGAAAGTAAAGTATAACTTAATAGATGGCTCAGGTAACACCAAAGAAAATTTATAACAGAAATAACTTCACATCAAGCAGAGATTGTATGTGGCTACTAAAGTATCATTCATTGATCACAATGCGACATTACTAAGGTTTTCTCTAGAGATCAAGCAACATATAAGATGATATGATGCTTGTTTTATACTTTAAAAGCTGTTCAATCATGTTCAAAACATTGAAAATAGTAAACGACAATAACAGAGTTTATGTTTGAATATGTAGTAGCGGCGGATCCAGGGTATGTCGGAAATTGTCGAAGAGCACATTAACATAATTTCTGTTTTCAGTCTGTATCACCAATGGGCTTATTTTAACGTTTTTCTTTTATGCTTTAATAGCTAACACTCTCCTCCACAAATTTCGACTACCCTCTAGATCCGCCACTAGTATATGTATGAGGTTGAGATGGTTTAGGATTATATTCTATAATCCTATAACAATTATATAGATGGGTAAAAAATGTTTAAATTTTTACTGGAGAATGGCCCAAATTGGCAGTCAAAAGTAATATAAGCGGATTCTATTCTATTGACTGCCATAGGATGGGCACTCCAGGCCGCTTTGCAGAAACATTTCCTACCTGCCTACATTATAGAAAGTTATTTACATTTGGTTATATATATAAGTTATTTGTATTTATATATATGAATATAGCTATGTTAAGGGAAAATCATCATCAACAATAAATGTAACAACAGTTTTCTGATATATATCGGAGCTCATCAATTTCCTTCCTTCACTAAGCAAAGCCTCAGGATGTGCAAATAATATGTCAATGCTCCCAGTCACCACAGCATTATTACTTTTATTTTTTGATCATCAATATCAGTAGCAGGTTATAACTTTTCTCTCTTAGAAAATAGTTGATCTTCCACATGCAAAAAAGCAGCCGCGGGTCTCATGGTACCAACAACTTTGATTTGATCCTCAATAATCGAAGAAAGAGGACATACCACTAAAACAATATTTCGTTTATGCTGGTTGGTAAAAAATAAGGTAACAACTGAAATACCAAAGATTTCCCAAACCCTGTGTGTAAGATTGTAATAACGTCCAATCTTTTCAACAAGAAATCAAAGCACTTTACTTGCTGGGGTTTCAAGCAAATGGAGGGAAATGTGCCTGGACAAAAGGTTATATTAAGTCTTTTCAACATATCAATCTGCATCACTGCTTCTGCCATTTTTTGTACCCTGCAGTTAAAGCACACTTGCCTATTATTTTTTTTCGTGTGATGTCATGAATTTGAATAAGACTGTATGAAGATTGACCAAGGTGCTTGGAACAAGACAAATTCGCATAAATTAAAACCCACAGAATATATGTGGATTTTGACCGCCCGATGTCAGGGCTTTCTTCGCCGTGTTCACAAAGGCAAGAACCTCCGGGAACGAGGTTGATAATTCGATTTAGTCTTAGTGGGTGATCACATGAGGCAGGCTAGCTCGGTTAGGCGGGCTGAATTATTTTCCACCCATCACATGAGAAAATTTAATGTCACATGATGGAAGTTTAATTTTCCATTGTTATTTTCCATTCAAAAAAGTACTGGCTAGTATTACACACAATATAGTACAGTCAGTTAAAGGTCGTAGGTAATGTTACATTTTGAGGTATTATATGGAAAGTTAGATAAACAAAATACTGTTGACTGTTGGTCAAGTAAAGATGGCTGATGCAGCAGCACACGAAGCACACGAACTAGCACATCAATTACATTCAGAAAAAAGTGTTATGTTATTAAAGAAATACATCGTAGAAGAAAACAAGCGGATGTTTATAAAATTATCACAGAATCAGTGAGAAAAATGTACTGTATATTAGAAAAAGAAAGGGTGGTGACAGTTATTTATTTGTGAAAAATTCTGAAGAACTTACAGAAGACAAAGTCCCTAAAGAAACTTCGGACTTGGAGCTTGACACATCGGAGAAAGTTGATAAGTTTAATACTCTCTTAAATGATGAAATGGAAAGTGCTGAAAAGTTTGAGGATTTCAGAACTGTATTATCATATTTAGTTGATATGAAGGAATGTATAAGTTATAAATTTTTCAGCATAAAAAAGAACCTGTCTGACGTTTTCGTGAACAAATTGACTGAGAAAATTTCCTTCTTAACAGAAGAGATAAAGGCACACAGAAATATCATATCAGATATTTTGAAATCACAGGAAGAGCGACAAAACCATTCAGGTATATCGAGAAATTCTAGCAAAAGTTTTAATCAAGTTAACAACGGAAGTGCAGCTTGACATCAAGCGCCAAAGGGACCACTTATTGAAGAACGCGATAACGGTAAAAATGCACACAAGGGAACCCAATTCACATCGATCCAGCTTTTAACTTACAACGTTATAACAGATTTAATGGGTTAAATATAGAGCCAGTTAATGTTAATGAAAATGTTAACACTTTCGAGTCAATATCAATAGAAACCATAAACGTTAGTGACAGTCCTATTATATTATATTATATTATATTATACAAGTTTCTGGAAGTAGGCACATGGTGCCTTTAACACCAGGTTCAATCTTTAACGACTTGTCGATATCGTGTTTGTCAACAGGCTGTTGTTTCGACGAGATTCAGATCGATATCGAACATAATACCAGCACTTTTCCATAACTTATCGAGTCGACTTTTGAAGGAACTAAGAGATGGTGCTTGCACAAGGTCCGGTGGCAGGTTGTTCCATTGTTCCGCAACTCGATTTTTAAACGAATACTTTTTTACGTCTTTAAGACACTTCTGTCGGGTGACCGTAAATTCGTGACGACGTAAGTTGTGTTCTTGACCATCCTGCGATCGAAAGCGAAGAAAATTTCCAATAGCTTCTTTATCATAAAGTTCATGGGTGATCTTATACATCTCGATCATGTCGCCCCTATATTGACGATATTGCAGGGACGGAAGGTTCATGATTTCCAATCTTTCCTTGTAGCTTAAATTTTTCATTCCAGGCATCAATTTTGTTGCGCGTCATTGTACATCTTCGAGAAGGGAGATCTGTCGTTGCAGGTGAGGGTTCCACACAGGACCACCATATTCGAGATGGGGGCGTACAATGCTTGTGAACAGCAGCTTGAAACAATCCTTATCTAGGTAGACAAATGTTCGCCGTAACATACCAAGAGCATTAGCTTTGTTCACTTTTTCGTTAATGTGTTTTTCGAATGAAAGGTGCTCGTCGAAATTTATGCCTAGGTCAAACGATAGTGACAGTCCTGTTAACAATGATTACATAACTTATCAACTTACAGAAGTTAGAACTTAGAAATCCATAAATCTGAATTCATACCTCCTCTTCTGTCCCTCCTCTCCCCTTTTTTGTGGCCTTTTATGTGTGTTTAAAATTTCACAAATTCCCTGTTGATGTTTCCCAAAATATTTCCTGGGTGTCTAACAGGTAGCTATATAGCGTTCTCGTAGCTATTTAAATTCACTTCACACCCACACATCACAAATAATAGGGAGTAGAGAGACCCTGGTTGTGGTGGCAGTTTCTGTACTTTAAAAAACATTGTTGTGACAGGACGTCTTGTGTTAACTTAAGACTTGTTTACTCTCATAATTTTATTAAAAAAAAAAAAAAAAATAACATGAATGAAAGTTTACGTAGTGGATGATGATGGTTGTTGGGGGATGACAAAAATTAAACTTAAATAGCAGCACCCCTTATACACAATTTGGACTAATATTTAGAGTCATATAAATCAAAGAAAATAATTGATATTGATATGAAACTATATAAAAATATTGGGTAATCTCTTTCCCGTGAAGGAGCGTAAACCGCCAATCTTTTCTCCTTTTTTTTCTTTGAAGGTTCTTGTTGTTTTGACTATATCGGTGTATTAACCGATTCATTTATGCGCTAAAAATTCTATTTTTTCCTAATACGCTCTTATAAATTTCACCCAAAATATGACACTGTGATGGAGTTTCTATTGAACTTGTCAGAACAAATCCGAGAATAAAAGGCTGTTTATCATTTTATTTTGATAAAAATGATCCGAAAGAAAGAAAGAAACTTTACATTTCCACTTAAGATTGCTTTCCCTACCAAATCATGCTGAAGACAATGACTTCATGTAACAGACTTTACAAATCTTTTGCATTTTTATGTAAAAATTCATTCCTTCACAGATGCGTCAATTTCTTTCAGGCTTTACTGTATATATACCAAATATATACTTCAAGGCGGTAAGAAGATTTCCCTGGAAAAAATGGATTTCACGTATTCTTTAAATTAAATTCTTGTGAAAGGAAAGAATGCTGTTTGTCTCAATGTCTGTCAACTTATGCATGGCAATATTTAATTTAAAAAAAATGTGAAGACTAATTATCTGCGAAATTAACGAAATTAAATTCCTGCGAAAAATTTATTTTATGTCAATTCGTGAAATTAAATTTACACAAAAAACTGCTACTATGGATCAGACTATCGACCTGTAATGGTTCCAAAGAATGATTCATTATGATTCATTTTTGCAGGGCAACATAATCGTTCCAGGAATGAACTGCAACTAAGCCAAATATTCCTACGACACTTCCTTTTGACCTCAAATTTGTGAATATTTGCCCATTAACATTTGGGAGATTATCAAAATATGTGATATTGCAGAATTTCTTTTTAAATTAATCAACTTTCGTTGTTTTTTCAGGTTAAAATGAAAACAAAATCACATTAATTCTTCCCACTAAAATTTCTAAAAATACTTGTGAAAAATAGCTAGAAATTCATCACTAGTGGATCTGAGATTGTATAACAGTTATCTGATTTATATTTTAGGTCCTTTGTTGGTGGCATCATCTTTGGTATTATCTCGTATCTGCTGCCAGAACTCCTCCTCAAAACTTGACCTTGTCAGAATTACCTGAACTTGTCCAAAGTCTTTGAACTTGATTTCCATTGCCCAATTCTGCATAGCTATCTTTGCCACGTGAGAAGTATATATTCTTCAGTTGTCTTCATATATTCTTCAGTTTTTTACTTTGGCACATATTTTATTACATTGTAATAAACATGTTTTTATAATATATTGAATTCACAATACATGAATAATTGTATTCAATACTCCAGTATAAGGACTTCAGGTTGAAAATCTACAATTATAAAGGATATCAGATTCGAAATAGAATTTTCTGTTTGGCCCAAATTTTCTTTCTAAAATGTAGTTCTTTTCGCCGCAAAAGAAAGGCTGTGAAATGTATTAAATACACGCGGAATGTTATCTAAAGTATTCTAGTTGTCCTTTGTAATGTGTACTACTTTTCTGGTATGCCCAACCGCGCTGACCTTCGTGGGCCCCAGGGCCTCTTGTTTTATTTTAATTTGATCTGATGATGCTTGTACATAGACTACAAAAGAAAATTTTTCAAATATAAAATCTTGTCTGAAAACCCAACCAAATCAAAGTTATACATAATGGAAATAAAAACTTACAAACATTTTATAATTATCTCTTTCTTTTCTGTTAAAGCACTGCATCTGACAGGAATGACAAGTCCAATCTCTCTCTTTCTCTTGCATGTAACTGTTGCGATCAAAATGTTCTTTTTATCCACATTAAGAAATTGCCTCGCTAGCTTTGATAATTCGATTGGTAGGTGTCCAACAAGTCCCTCGTCTTGTCCTTCTTTACCCCAAAAATAATTTCATCATACTTTGCAGCTTCAGCTCTCACGTCAAGTACGCATTTGAGTTTCATGTTGAGTTCTGGATTCCACTTTGATTGTTGTACGTGATGACCACGGATCGCAACTCATAACAAACATTGTAAAATGGTGCTGTTCTCGCCATTGTTCTTCAGGTTTAGTGTCTTGTCGCAAACAACTCAAATAAAACTACAGTTTCATAAAAATGCTAACTTTGCTCCTTTTTCTTGAAACAACAAATATATTTGGCAGAAAACAAATTTTTAAACACTATTGGATTGAACATTATTACTACGTTGACACCTGTTTCACATGGCTTTTTATTAAAGGCACTCCATCGTAGCTGATTTTAAAAATGAAGATGACACATACTCAGACGGTGCAACTTTAATTACCAGCGCTGAAGCTGTTGACACTTTTGAGAAAAACAATTTTCATGAAGTTTTAGAAGCACACGACAACTGCGAATGATACCAAGTGACACACTTAAAGATGTCGGATTATGAAAGTGAAAAAAACAACGATGCTATGTCACATAAAGGGAAAAAGATTTCTAGTTACAGTCTCCAGTATAAATTGGATGCAATAGCTTCCGTTGAGAGCAAGAGTAATAATTCTGCAAGCAAGAAATTTCATGTTGATAAAAGACGCATTAGAGAGTGGCGAAAAAGTAAAGATAAACTCTTGTCTCTGAGAAGTAACGAACATGGCAGTAATAGAAAGAGATTAAATGGTGGCGGACGTAAACCTCTTGACCATCAAATGGAAGAAGAACTTGTTGGATGGATTTATGATCGACGCGAAAACGGACTGCGAGTTTCCCAAAAAATTGTAATAAAACAATCTCTGTTCATTTACATTGAGAAAGCAAAGGAGAATGCGAAGGAATGGATTATTTTTGAGGCAAAAAACGTCTGTAGCTCAAAAAGATCCATCAAGGTTGATAGACAAACTTGCTTCATATATCCTCAATGTTCGACGTCTTGCCGCTAAGAACAATTATACACCACAGAATGTAATAGCAATGTATGGGCGGATATGGTATCTAACTTAACAGTATATAAAACAGGTGTTCGGACAGTTAGGATGAAATCTACAGGTCATGAAAGTGCCGTGTATCGGTGTGCTTAACACCAAAAGCAGACGGAACGAAGTTAAAGTCCTTTATTGTGTTCAAAATGCAAAGCGGGAAACCAAGGCCCACAATGAACTATTCAAAAGGCGATGTGTCATTGTTAATTTGTCAAATGGTTGGATGAATAATGATTTGACAGTGGAATATACAAAGAGAATTTTGGGCACTTTCTCCTTTGGTGAAAGGATTTTAGCGTGGGATTCATACGAATGTCACATGGATAGCAATGTCGCTTCTTCGTTAAAATCGGCTTACATCGATCAGGCCATAATTCCCGGAGGGTGTACAAAATTCATCCAAGCACCTGATGTTGCTTCGAACAAGCCTTATAAAGGAACATGTACATAGAGAAATATGATAAATGGCTCGAAGAAGAAGGGATTCATACTGAACCTGAAGAAGGTAACCTGAACGCACCACCTCGAAAATAAATTGTCGAGTGGATTCTGGACTCGTGGGAATATTTATCCTCAGAAATGATTAAGCGATCATTCAAGTCTTATACATTGAATATCAATGTTGTTGATAGTGAAGACGACGTTATCCATTGCTTGAAAAATCACAATGCTGCAGGTAGACAATTCCTCAAGTCGCAGATGGAAGTGTTAAAAAATATAGAAAGTGAAGAAAACCCGTTTAATTCAATCAGTACCACTGATTCAGATATTGAAGAGGCTGGAAATGAAATGCTTATATTAGACGAGGATGAGTGTAAGGATGAGTTTATCGATGTGAAAGACATTTAAAATTAGACAATTACTAGTGTAGCGCGTAAAAACATTTTACAGTTTTTCTGCATAATTTTTTTTTACACGCAATACTGCAACGATAAGTCTGTGTATTTACAAAAATTGTTGTGGTTCTCCATGTTGGAATTATATCATATTTAACACAAAATTGTTGTGAAAATATTTTGGATCGATCATTCAAAGAATGCTATTATCCCTATTTTTCAGTCCTATCTGGCCTATTTAGAGATTTCTAAAGTTGTACAGGTAAACTGAATGCTACAATTCCAATGTTCAGAGATTTAGAAAAGAGACAATACAACGTATACTCCTACCTAACCGATGTATACTCCTACCTAACCACGATAAAACTTCTGATATATAAGAAAATACCTAAACTAAAGCTAACAAAAAAAATACCTTCTCAGACGTTTTTATCTTTCAAATCTTTATTCTGCTATGTTTTTATCTTTCAAATCTTTATTCTGCTATGAATTGTAGAAATCTTAAAACCCAAAACTCCACTCGTGCATCATGATACAAAAACCATGTATCTCTTCTTGTATAACATTCATCTATACTATTCAATTTTCTAATCTAAAACAAAGAGATATCAATCAAACACTATCAAAACAATATAATAAGGACCTTGATACCTTCGTTTCCCTAAAGGCGAACCTTAATAATAACAAATAGATTTCTAGCTACACATTTCGGCATAGTAGTCGAAACTAACTGATACGAAAAAGCTACATTCAAACAGATTAAAAAATAGACATCGGTAGAAAATGATGAACTGATAACACCAACACATAACAGGTCTACATCGACTTAAATCTCGTTAAATAGAATAGTTACTGACACCTATCAATGTTGTTATTCTCTATTACTGAACTTAAAGCGTTTAATAAAAAAAATATTAAAAACAAAAACAAAAAATTTTACACACAGCTTCTTCATTCTCATTAAATGAACGTTGAGAAAATTTGATGAACTTTCGAACGCAAAAAACATTGCATTGCTATCTCCTCCGGTCGGCTTTATGATGTCTTCCTTAAGGCACAACACTCCACGAAGTAATAAAACCCCGCAAGATGGAGCTAGAGATTCCCCTAATGGAAGATTCCCTCTTACTAATACGGAAAAAACATACATCCATTGACAAACTTCCCGAGAAATTTTCCTAAAGTTCTTTCTTTCAAAGTTAGGTAAGAAAAAAGCAAGATTTAGTATTAGTATAAGAAGACTAGTATCCCGGGTAAAAACATTTTACCGGTTCACTTTCCCCATGAGTTACCACCATCCCGTGATTTTTCTTTTAATATATAGTATATGACGAAAAATAAAATCACACAATCCAAAAGAATAAGTACCACTGAGTTGTAGAGCTCGAAAAGCTGAGCAAGAAAATGTATGGGATCGCCTGTGTACGACGTGCCGTTACTGAGATATCGTCGATCAAAGATTTTAATGACGTCACACCCGTCCCCAAAAAGTTCTGGACCCAAATTTTTTCGACACCACATCGCCAATATCGCGCGCCCAAAGTAACGTCGGTTATTCCCATTGGTTCTCGAGATATTTGCTCTAAAACATCGCATTCTATTTAGGGTGCAATGCAATGTGCCCACTGACGTCGCGCTACTCCTATCTTATATATAATAGCGAGTTGTGCATACCACTTTTATTTTAGAGAGTGATACATTTTAAGAAATTTGACGGTCATTTTCACAGGAGGGGCACGTAAAACCACGCTGCTGCGAGAAGCGTTTTTTTTTCAGTATTGGTATATTAGTAGTAGCTAATGACGCGACATGAATTTTTTGGCACGGGGGACATTGCATTGCACCCCCAATGGAACGCAACGTTTAGGGGCAAATATCTCGAGAACCGACGTGGATAACTGACGTTTTTGGGATCCGCGATATTGGGCGATGGGGTGACGAAAAATTTGGGTCTTAAACTTTTTGGGGACGGGTATGACGTCATCAAAATCTTTGATCGGCGATATCTCCGTAACGGTAAGTCGTACATAGGCGATCCCATACATTTTCTTGATCAGGTTTTCGAGCTCTACAAGATAGTGATACCTATTCTTTTGGATTGTGTGATTTTATTTTTCGTCATCCCTATATTGAAAGGAAAATCACGGGATGGCGGTAACTCATGGGGAAAGTGAACCGTAAAATATTTTTACCCGGGATACTAGTCTATATACTAATAGCGAGTTGTGCATAACAAATTTAGTTCGGTCAGTGTGAATAAAAGGACTGGGAACGAAATGTTCGTATGGACTGTGATATAGTGACATTTTAGGTCGTGCGTAACTGAGTTGTCGAGATATAGGCGATATTAGTATTATAGGAGTAGCGCGACGTCAGAGGGTACATTGCATTGCACCCTAAATAGAACGCGATATTTAAGGGAAAATATCTCGAGAACCAATGGGAATAACTGACGTCACTTTGGGCACGCGATATTGGCGATGGGGTGTCGAAAAATTTGGGTCTTAAACTTTTTGGGGACGGGTGTGACGTCATCAGAATCTTTGATCGTCGATATCTCCGTAACTGTTAGTCGTACACAGGCGATCCCATACATTTTCTTGATCAGGTTTTCGAGCTCTACAGCTTGGTGAAATTTATTGTTAGCAATTATGTGATTTTATTTTTTGTCACCTCCATATTGTATGAAAGAGAGCAACTACGAGGGTTGTGAGTAGTAAGTCATGGGGGAAATGAACCTGTAAAATGTTTTTACACGCCTTTACTTTACTTTACTTTACTTTACGCCTTTATTTTACTTTATTGATAGAAAAATCACGGGATGGTGGTAACTCATGTTGAAAAGGAACCGGTAAAATGTTTTTACCCGGGATACTAGTCTATATACTAATAGCGACTGTGCATCCACTTTTTAGTTTGGTCAGTGTGAATAAAAGGACTGGGAACGAAATGTTCGTATGGACTGTGATATAGTGACATTTTAGGTCGTGCGTAACTGAGTTGTCGAGATATAGGCGATATTAGTATTATAGGAGTAGCGCGACGTCAGTGGGCACATTGCATTGCACCCTAAATAGAACGC
Source organism: Turritopsis rubra (assembly GCA_039566895.2). Lineage (NCBI taxonomy): Eukaryota > Metazoa > Cnidaria > Hydrozoa > Anthoathecata > Oceaniidae > Turritopsis > Turritopsis rubra. Next base: position 8,418,471 of record CM077617.1, on the reverse strand, counting down.
GATATTTAAGGGCAAATATCTCGAGAACCAATGGGAATAACTGACGTCACCTTGGGTGCGCGATATTGGCGATGGGGTGTCGAAAAATTTGGTTCCAGAACTTTTTGGGGACGGGTGTGACGTCATTAAAATCTTTGATCGACGATATCTCAGTAACGGCACGCCGTACACAGGCGATCCCATACATTTTCTTGATCAGGTTTTCGAGCTCTACAGCTTGGTGAAATTTATTGTTAGCAATTATGTGATTTTATTTTTCGTCACCGCCATATTGTAAGAGAGAGGGTAAGCACGGGGGTTGGAGTCAGTAACTCATGCGGAAAGTGAAGCGGTAAAATGTTTTTACCCGGGATACTAGTCTTATATACTAATAGCGAGTTGTGCATACCACTTTTATTTTAGAGAGTGATACATTTAGAAAAATTTCACGGTCATTTTCTCACGAGGAACGCGTAAAACCACGCTGCTGCGAGAAGCGTTTTTTTCAGTATTTTTCAGTATTAGTAATGGTCCAACTCCATCTTACGGGTTTTTTCATGTCGAAGGGTGTTGTACGTGAGAGAAGACGATGAAAGGTCTCCACGGAGGAGGATGCAATGCAATGGTTTTTCGTTTGAAATATTCTCAACGATCATTTTTGATGGTGAAAAAGAAGAGAGAAGAAGCGTTTTTTGTTGTTTGTTTTGTTTTTGTTGTTTGTTTCGTTTGTTTTTATTTCACAAGCGAAGAATAGTATTGTTATGAAAGAAAGTATTAGTATGTTTACTACCAGTCGTATGATGCAGAAAAGAAACGAGGGTTTTTAAAATGTAAACAAATCTGATTTTGTTTTCGTAAAGATTCGCGAGACGAACGAAGAAATGAAACGAAGGATATTGTTTTAATATTAAATGCAAATTAACGAGTGGAAGAAAAAATGTATGGTTTATAAAAGCAGAAACGTGTACTGTACTGGAAACTGAAGAACATCTTACTTATTTATATGTTACAGTTATTGAATGGTTGCACAAAAGAAGTTGTCAAAAGCAAATGGTTTTTAATTTATTTCTTTTTCTTGGAACTGATGGTTTCGTAAAGATGGAATTAACGAGTGGAACATATGTCGCTGTTTTTGGTAGTAAACGTGTGCTGGAAAGCGAAGAAACTGTTAATTGAATTGGAGAGGATTGCTAACGAAGTGGCATCAATTTTTTTACTTAAAAATGGTTGCACCGTTGCGATTGGTTTCATGTCGACCATGTGGGATTCTCAACATTATCAACATGTTTTGGAAGAGCAAAACTATTATTTCTGAGGGGTTTCTTTGCATGTGAAGCAGTAAATGGTTTTGTGTTACGCTGAGATATTATTGCTGATGTTGTTGTTGTTATATTTCAAGGGAATTTTTGTGGCTGTTTTCAAGAAAGTTAAAGCCCCCCCCCCCCCCCATAATGATGATTGAATATCTAACACCCCCCTCTCCCCCTACACCCCACAGCACCAGCTGCAATTATAGTTTTTCATACTGTACTACACATCCTAGGGTTATTTCATCTTTCCTTTTATTTAAGCTATGTTTTTATTGCTATTATATACAATGTTGTTTGTTTTGTTAGTGGGGAAGGATGTAGTAGGAGGGAGACCACTCAATGTCTTTACATTTTAATCTTCACAATGATCACATCTACCAATTCTATGATGATTCTCTAAGTCATTCCTGTATCTATATCATATCTCTAATAATTTAGTACTGTTTTTTTCTTTGTTTCTTTGTTTGTTTTATTTGGTCAGTGGGTGGGGAGGGAGAGTGTGCAATGTGTGATTTCTTTCAAAGTTGAACTTTTGCTGCATCATGTACGTTTTAGGGGAACATACTAATTATTGTTACTGGCTTTATGTATGTCATTTTGGAATCCGCAGCCTGAATTTAAGCCATGGTTCTTATCTTGATCGTATAGTGGGAAAGTTTCGGCACATGATATTTATTTATCAGTGCTATTTTACATTCTGCAACCATTTGTTCTGTTTCTGATGATCATGTACTTGCTTCTGTTATATACGATTTCTTTCTTTTAATATTAGAAAATTTAGTATAAATAAAAATAATGACGAAGAAGAATGAATTTCCCAATCATGGTTTTAAATCATGGTACAAGCGTTTGGAAGAAATCATTTAATGAATTCATTAAAACAATATATTATTGCCATATTTATGTTGACACTTTGGAGCGAGATGGTGTGGTTTCAATGATGATTGATTATCCCTGTCCTCTACCCCTACCCACACCACTTACTATACCAAGAGAATTATAAACCACAATTATTGACCACAACACATCCCAAGCTTTTTCAGATTTTCTTTTGTCCTTCAAGCAATGATTTTATTGCTATTATTTCTTAAAGTATATGCTGCTGATTTGTTGTTTGTTTTTTCTTTTGTTAGCGTGGGATTAAGATCATTCCATTTTGCTGTATCTATATCTTATCATATTTCTTTCAATTTATCACTGTTTGTGTTTTTGTTTGTTGACTTTACGTATTTCGTTTAGGAATCCCCAGGCTGAATTTAAGCTATGGTGCTTATCTTGGTTCTATAGTGGAAATGACAGGGCGTGTGATAATTAGTGACTTAGTGATATTTTACATTCTAAGAGATTTTTTTCTGTTTCTGATGATCATGTATTTGCTTCTGTTCTATATGATATCTTTCTATTTAGATTTAGAAAATTTAATAAAATGGAATATATGACCAAGGAGAATGAATGTGCCAATCATGGTTTAACATCATGGTACAAGCGATTTTGATAAATCATTTAATGAATTCATGGTGGAAAGACCCTTCGGTTGAATCCTGAGCAGGTATAATTTTTTTATGATTCACATTTGATTCAGGTATCCTGTGCAAAGACAATTTTACGGTTTCACTCAATAGTTGGAAAATGTAACAGAAACATATTTAGGTTGCATTTTTATATTTCTTATCAAGATTCTTGGGAGTGGAACCGTAAAATGTTTTTACACGGGATACTAGTCTATATACTAATAGCGAGTTGTGCATCCACTTTTTAGTTTGGTAAAATATTTTGCGTGTGAGGTTGCCGATTTTTCACGGTCCGTTTCTCACAGGTTTGTCTGGGGAAGTTTGAAACGGCACCAGCAAGTTGGTTTTTCGTTTGCGTATTAGTAATAGTCCCGACTCCATCTTACGGGTTTTTTATGTTTCCCCGTGTTTGTACGCGAAAGAAGACAATGAAAAGGCTCGACGGTGGAGGATGCAATGCAATGGTTTTTCGTTTGCTATATTCTCAACGATCATTTTTGTTTGAACAAGAAGAGCGAAGAACTGTTTTTTGTTGTTTGTTTTTGTTGTTTATTCTGTTTGTTTTTATTTCGAAAAGCGAAGAATAATATTGTTGTTTGTTGCGAAAGTATTAGTAAAGTTACTACCAGTCGCATGATGATGATGCAAAAAGAAACGAGGGTTTTTAAAATGTAAACAAATCTGATTTTGTTTTCGTAAAGATTGATTCGCGAGACGAACGAAGAAAGGAAACGAAGGATATTGTATTATTATTAAACGAATTAACGAGTGGAAGAAAAAATGTATGGTTTATAAAAGCAGAAACGTGTACTGGAAGTGAAGAACATCTTACTTACAGTTATTAAAAATGGTTTTGCACAGAAGAAGTTGTCAAATGATAGCAAATGGTTTTTGATTTATTTCTTTTTCTTGGAACTGATGGTTTCGTAAAGATGGAATTAACGAGTGAAAGTATATACATTAAATTGAATCAAAACACGAAGATAATGTCGTTATTTTTGGTAGTAATGGTGTGCTGGAAAGCAAAGAAACTGTTAATGGAATTGGAGGATTGTTAACGAAGTGGTATTTACATATTGTGATTAAAAATGGTTGCGTCGTTGCAATCATTTCGACCATGTGGAAAACGTTATCAACATATTGTGTGGAAGAGCTACATCGTTATTTCTGATGCTTTTTTGTTGCATGTAAAGCGGTAAAGGGTTTTGTGTTACGCTGAGATATTATTGCTGCTGTGTTATTGTTGTTGTTTATTTTTCAAGCGAATTTTTGTGGCTGTTTTCAAGAAAGTTAAAGCTCCCCTACCCTCATATGATGATTGAACCCTAACCCTTTCCCTACATACAACCCACACCGCCAGCCTAAATTATAGGTTTTTATACTATACTTCACAGATCCTATAGCTATTCCATTTCATTGTTTAACCTATGTTTTTATATTGCTATATATATTTTTGTGTGTTGTTTGTTTTGTTTTTAGTGGAAGAGAGGATCTTAATAGCTTAATATCTTTCCTTTTTACTCTTCATTGATAACATCTACCTATTCCATGATGGCCACAGTCATATTTCTTTAAATTATCTCTGTTTTATTTTGTTTGTTGTTTGTTTTATTTTGTCTGTGACAGGGGAGAGGGAGTGTGTAATGTGTAATGTATGATTTCTTTTCAAGTGGCTATTTTGCTGCATCATGTACATTTTAGGGGAGCCTCCTTATTATTTGTCCTGGCTTTGCTTATGTCGTTTTGGAATTCGCAGTTTGAATTTAAGCCATGGTGCTTATCTTGGTTATTTAGTGCTATTTTACATTCTGAATGCATTTTTTTCTTGCTTCTTTTCTATACGACCTCTTTCTTTTTAGATTAAAAATATAGTGTAAATAAAAATTATGAAGAAGAATATTGAATGTGCCAATCATGGTTTTACATAATCACGGTACAAGCAATTTGGATAAAGCATTTAATGAATTCATAGAAGAATGATCCTTTGGTTGTGTATACTGAGGAGGTATAATGTTTTTTTACGATTCACAATTTAATTGATTCAGGTATCCCGGGCAAAGGCATAATTTTACGGTTTCACTCAATAGCTGGCAAATATATATAATTAAACCATTTTTAGGCTGTATTCTTATATATCTTATGATCCTTGAGAGTGAACCGTAAAATGTTTTTACACGGGATACTAGTCTTCTTATACTAATACGCAATCTTGCTTTTTTCTTACCTAACTTTGAAAGAAAGAACTTTCGGAAAATTGTCTCGGGAAGTTCGTCAATGGATATTTGTTTATGTTTTTTCCGTATTAGTATAAGGCACTCCGGTTTAGTGCTTATAATTGTTTTATGATATGAAATACGTTAGGGAAGACATGATATAGCATCTCAGGCGGAGACTTCGAATTACAATCGAACGTAGCAGCTATTGACAACGAATGAAAAATAGTCGTTTGAAGAAAAAAGAAGCGTTTGTTTACATTTTTTAAACCGAAGTATTAATAAGAAACATGCATAGAAAAAGAATTTTTTTTTACGAAGAATAGTTTTACATATCTACGACTTCTATGTAATGTTGAAGGTTAAGACGTATCAAACGGCATTTTATCCAGTTTCGGTTTGTTTTCTTAGATTTCCAAATAAAAGAAAGAAAATTTAGTGTTGAGCATGGTATTTTTTAGCACAATGATAGAAAGAACAAAGTCAAGAAGTAATAAAAGATTAGAGATTTGATTAATCTGTTGGTTTTGGCAGTGAGTAAAATTAATTACCGATGGCGTTTTTCTAATTGGCGATCTCTCTGTTCCTGGAATTTATAGAGAAAGAAAACTCAGCTTTGAAGGAAGAAGCATTATTCAGGTATGATTCTTTTTAGGATTTAGTTAATACCTAATATCTTATATATGTAAATCTGTATATACTGCAAAAGTTAGTTTTGTGATGGGCAGTGTAGTGTGTGAGTGAGATATTTCACAATTTGTGAATATTTTTATCTGAGATTTAGTATTGATAATTATAAATCTGTTCACCACAAAGTCTGGAAGTATTTTTGGTTGACTATAAAGTTAGAAAGTGGAAAGAATTAAGAATTGGTTAGGATTCAGAAGTCGAAAAAATACAGCCTTTTATTTAAATTTTCTTATTTTCTTAATTTTTTTTGTAGCAATTTGTTTGAGGGACTTGGAACTATGACGTCATTATCATGACGTTAAAATATATTGCCGACTACATGTCGGTCACAATTGAATTTGTGTGCAATTTTTCGCTGGGCTTAATATATATGACATTAAACGCATAATTATTGCGTTAACTGTTGCCGTTTGGGGCCCATATTGGCTTTGAGTTATGGCTCAAATTGATTTCTTCAGTAAAACTTTACATTAAATATGATTCGACGTAAACATGTAATAACATTTTTAACAAACAAACTTCTTCCGTGTTCCGTGAATTCTATTTTTGGCGACAAAGAAAGGAGAAATCAATAGTTTTACCTCGGGTAAAAAATTCATGAATCGATGAAAGATTTTAGGGCGGCGTTTTGGACTGCGTTTTTGTATTTCATAGAGTTATTATCAAATGGTTAGTATAGCGTGTAAAAACATCTTATTGGGAAAGATGTAAAAAATTTTTACACGGTATACTAGTCTATATACTAATAGCGAGTGTGCATACCACTTTTATTTTAGAGAGTGATACATTTAGAAAAATTTCACGGTCATTTTCTCACGAGGGGCGCGTAAAACCACGCTGCTGCGAGAAGCGTTTTTTCCAGTATTAGTATATTAGTAGTAGCAAATGACGCGACGTGAATTTTTTGGCACGGGTAACATTGCATTGCATCCCCAATGGAACGCGACGTTTAGGGACAAATATCTCGAGAACCGATGGGGATAACTGACGTTTTTGGTGTCCGCAATATTGGGCGATGGAGTGACGAAAAAAAAAATTGGGTCTAAAACTTTTTGGGGACGGGTGTGACGTCATCAAAATCTTTGATCTACGATATCTCCGTAACGGCACGTCGTACACAGACGATCCCATACATTTTTTTGATCAGCTTTTGGAGCTTTACAACTTAGTGATACTTAACCTTTTGGATTGTGTGATTTTATTTTCGGTCACCCCTATACTGATGGAAAAATCACGGGATGGCGGTAACTCATGGGGAAAGTGAACCGTAAAATATTTTTACCCGGGATACTAGTCTATATACTAATAGCGAGTTGTGCATCCACTTTTTAGTTTGGTAAAATATTTTGCGTGTGAGGTTGCCGATTTTTCACGGTCCGTTTCTCACGCGTTTGTCTGGGGAAGTTTGAAACTGCACGAGCAAGTTGGTTTTTGTATCAGTATTAGTAATAGTCCCGACTCCACCTTACGGGCTCTTTTGTGTTTTCCCGTGTTTGAACTCGAAAGAAGACAATGAAAAGTCTCGACGGTGGAGGATGCAATGCAATGGTTTTTCGTTGTTTTTATTTCGAAAAGCGAAGAATAATATTGTTGTTTGTTGCGAAAGTATTAGTAAAGTTACTACCAGTCGCATGATGATGATGCAAAAAGAAACGAGGGTTTTTAAAAATCTGATTTTGTTTTCGTAAAGATTGATTCGCGAGACGATCGAAGAAAGGAAACGAAGGATATTGTATTATTATTAAACGAATTAACGAGTGGAAGAAACAATGTATGGTTTATAAAAGCAGAAACGTGTACTGTACTGAAAGTGAAGAACATCTTACTTATTTATGCTACAGTTATTAAATGGTTGCACAGAAGAAGTTGTCAAATGGTTTTTAATATATTTCTTTTTCTTGGAATTCATCGTTTTTGTAATGATGGAATTAACGAGTGGAAGTGCTTATACATAAAGAAGTGAATGAAAACATGAACATATGTCGTTATTTTTGGTAGTAATGGTGTGCTGGAAAGTGAAGAAACTGTTAATGGAATTGGAGGATTGTTAACGAAGTGGAATTTACAAATTTAACAGTGATTAAAAATGGTTCCGTCGTTGCAATCATTTCGACCATGTGGGAAACATTACCAACATGTTTTGGAAGAGCTAAATTCTACAGTAAAGTGTTTTGCGTTACGCTGAGATATTATTGCTGCTGTGTTATTGTTGTTGCTGATTTTTCAAGCGAATTTTTGTGTGGCTGTTTTCAAGAAAGTTCATGCTCCCCCTCTCATGATGATGATTGATTATCATCAACTCTCCCCCTCCCCCTCCCCCCTCCTAACCCATTGTAGGTTTTTATATCATACTTAACACATCGAAGTATTTTTAGCCTTTCCATTTTGTTGTTTAAGGTATGTTTTTATTGCTATTTATATTTTAAAGTGTGTTGTTTGTTTTGTTTTTATGGAGTAGGGAGATCACTGAATATCTTTCCTTTTTACTCTTCATTGATTACATCTACCTATTCTATAATGGCCATAGTCATTGCTGCATCTACATCTTACTTCTTTAAATTCATCCTCTGTTGTTTGTTGTTTGTTTAATTTTGTCTGTGGGTGGGGGGAGGGTAGGGTTTGTGTGATGTATGATTTCTTATCAAGTTGCTGTTTTACTGCATCTGTGATTTTTACAGGAGCCTATTAATTATTGTTACTGGCTTTATATATGTCATTTTGGAATCCGCAGCGTGAATTTAAGCCATGGTTCTTATCTTGATCGTATAGTGGAAAAGTTTTGGCACATGATATTTATTTATCAGTGCTATTTTACATTCTGCAACCATTTGTTCTGTTTCTGATGATCATGTACTAGCTTCTGTTATATACGATTTCTTTCTTTTAATATTAGAAAATTTAGTATAAATAAAAACAATAAACGAAGAAGAATGAATTTCCCAATCATGGTTTTAAATCATGGTACAAGCGATTGGGAGAATTCATTTAATGAATTTATTAAAATAATATATTATTGCCTTATTTATGTTGAAACTTTAGAGCGAGATGGTGTGGTTTCAATGATGATTGATTATCCCTGTCCTCTACCCCTACCCACACCACTTACTATACCAAGAGAATTATAACTGACCACAACACATCCCAAGCTTTTTCAGATTTTCTTTTGTCCTTCGAGCAATGATTTTATTGCTATTATTTCTTAAAGTATATGCTGCTGATTTGTTGTTTGTTTTTTCTTTTGTTAGCGTGGGAGGGAGACCATTAAGATCATTCCATTTTGCTGTATCTATATCTTATCATATTTCTTTCAATTTATCCCTGTTTGTGTTTTTGTTTGCTGACTCTACGTATGTCGTTTAGGAATCCCCAGGCTGAATTTAAGCTATGGTGCTTATCTTGGTTCTATAGTGGAAATGACAGGGCACGTAATAATTAGTGACTTAGTGAAATTTTACATTCTAAGAGATTTTTTTCTGTTTCTGATGATCATGTATTTGCTTCTGTTCTATATGATTTTTTTCTTTTTAGATTTAGAAAATTTAATAAAATGGAATATATGACCAAGGAGAATGAATGTGCCAATCATGGTTTAACATCATGGTACAAGCAATTGGGATAAAGCATTTAATGAATTCATGGTGGAATGACTCTTCGGTTGAATCCTGAGCAGGTATAATTTTTTTACGATTCACATTTGATTCAGCTATCCCGGGCAAAGGCATAATTTTACGGTTTCACACAATAGTTGGAAAATGTAACCGAAACATATTTAGTTTGCATTTTTATATTTCTTATCAAGATTCTTGGGAGTGGAACCGTAAAATGTTTTTACCCGGGATACTAGTCTTCTTATACTAATACGCAATCTTGCTTTTTTCTTACCTAACTTTGAAAGAAAGAACTTTCGGAAAATTTTCTCGGGAAGTTCGTCAATGGATATTTGTTTATGTTTTTTCCGTATTAGTATAAGGCATTCCGGTTTAGTGCTTATACTTGTTTTATGATATGAAATACGTTAGGGAAGACATGATATAGGATCTCAGGCGGAGACTTCGAATTACAATCGAACGTAGCAGCTATTGACAACGAATGATAAATAGTCGTTTGAAGAAAAAAGAAGCGTTTGTTTACATTTTTTAAGACAAAGTAATAATAAGAAACATGCATAAAAAAAACAAGTTTTTATTACGAAGAATAGTTTTTACACATTTACGACTTATGTTGTGTAATGTTGAAGGTTGAAGACGTATCAAACGGCATTTTATCCTATCTCGGTTTGTTTTTTTAGACTTCCAAAGAAAAAAAAGAAAATTTAGTAAAAACTGTGTTGAGCATGGTATTTTTTAGAAAGAAGAAAGTCAAGAAGGAATAAAAGATTAGAGATTTAATTGATCTGTTGGTTTCGGCCGTGAGTAAAATTAGTTAATACCGATGGCGTTTTTCTAATTGGAGATCTCTCTGTTCCTGGAATTTATAAAGAAAGAACTTTGAAGAAACTTCAGCTTTGAAGAAAGAAACATTATTTGGAGGTATGATTCTTTTTAGGATTTAGTTAATACCTTATATCGTATATTTGTAAATCTGTATACACTCCAAAAGTTAATTTTGCGTGGGTAGTTTAGTGTGTGAGTGAGATATTTCACAATTTGTGAATAATTTTTCTGAGATTTAGCATTGATAATTATGAATATGTTTAACACAAAGAGTGAAAGAATTTTTGGTTGACAATAAAGTTAGAAAGTGGAAAGAATTAAGAATTGGTTAGGATTCAGAAGTCGAAAAAATACAGCCTTTTATTTAAATTTTCTTATTTTCTTAATTTTTTTTGTAGCAATTTGTTTGAGGGACTTGGAACTATGACGTCATTATCATGACGTTAAAATATATTGCCGACTACATGTCGGTCACAATTGAATTTGTGTGCAATTTTTCGCTGGGCTTAATATATATGACATTAAACCCATAATTATTGCGTTAACTGTTGCCGTTTGGGGCCCATATTGGCTTTGAGTTATGGCTCAAATTGATTTCTTCAGTAAAACTTTACATTAAATATGATTCGACGTAAACATGTAATAACATTTTTAACAAACAAACTTCTTCCGTGTTCTGTGAATTCTATTTTTGGCGACAAATAAAGGAGAAATCAATAGTTTTACCTCAATACACCGGTTATCAATGCTTGGTAAAAATGTATGGCGGGTAAAAAATTCATGAATCGATGAAAGATTTTAGGGCGGCGTTTTGGACTGCGTTTTTGTATTTCATAGAGTTATTATCAAATGGTTAGTATAGCGTGTAAAAACATCTTATTGGGAAAGATGTAAAAAATTTTTACATGGTATACTAGTATATTATATATAGCAGAAAAAGTCCAGAAAGAAACAAAATTTTTCTCCTTAGTTTGAACGGCATGCAAGAAGCAACATCTAAACCTCAGTTTGGCCTATTGCATTTAACATATTAGGAAATCACGCAAATCCACCTTAGACTCCGTTTCCATTAAAACGATATATCGTAGCGTCGCGTCTTATAATCTCCGTTTTTAATGGAAACACCTTTGAACCATTTCGGTATAATACGATAGAAAGTGTTTCCATTAAAACGAAAACTATACGCATTATGATTATTTACTGATCTCCATCTGAAGTGTCCTCAGAAATAAATCAAAAGGAAAAACAATTGAATATAAAAAGATAAACTAAAATCATGTGGAGGAGATTTGTAAGGTTTGCAAGATTTTCGACATCTTATGAAGTCTTGTAGTGTGGATGTATGCAGTGAAAATGGAAGAAACAAATGAGCAAGCTACTAAAAAAAAGCGCCAGGTAAAAAGACAAAATTTGTTTGGACGGATGATGAGATTCAACTACTTCTGGAAGTTTTTTTTGAACTCAAATCTGAAAGTGAATACGAAGGGGTAAACTTCGAGTCGAAAAGGAATAAGTATGAACAACTACAATCGAAATTTTGCGATCAATATCCTGATGTAGAAAACGAAAATTATCCACGAAGCAAAGATTTGGATTTGATTACCAAAGAAAGAGTTTCAGCGAAGATAAAGGCGATCAGAATGAAATTTAGGAAAGCTGTGGATAGTGGCAAAAAAAGTGGAGGTGGGAGAATCATATTCACATTTTATGATATATGTGAAAAGATCTGGGGTGGTTGCCCTGCTGTAAGAAGTTTACCAAATGGCATCAATACATCGACACCTAAAGATAGTAGTACCTCAACTCCTGAAGATAGTGCTGCTAAGGATCGAAGTGATTTAGGCTCAGATGAAAACTTACAAGTTAATGAAACCGATTTTGATAAAGAGCTTGATACTGACGATGAAAATGAAACTGGGACTAGTTGTAGCACTTACACAAGTAGCCATGCCAAATCTTCGAAGAGTTATGATGAAAAGAATGAGGATGATAGTGATCAAGAAGTCGTTACGATGGAAGATCTAAGAAGACTAACAACAGACCGCCGAAAAAAGGTAGAGCAGGGACTAAAAACTAGACGTGAAAAGAAATTAGCTAGCAAATTGAGCACTGATACCCAATTAATAAATTTGTCAAAAGAAGAGTTGGCCCTAAAACGAAAGCTTGTAGATAAGTTTGAAAAATCTGATGTAGATTTTAACGAAGGTCTTAACAAGGTTTTAAAGACCATGGATACCATAAGTTCTGCGATTCAACAAAGTGTTGGTATTTTAGCACAACTTGTCAACAATCAGCATCCTTATCACCCCCCTCACCAGCAAATGTCTTTTCCCAATCAACAAGCATTTCCAAGATCTGTCAATATGTCTCAAAGTAGCTCTAATGCAAGTAATCCACTATTTTATTATCCCCACCAAAGATTGTTTAGTCCACCGAACGATAATATTATTCGATTAAACGCAGAATGTGAGAATGAAAGAAACGTACAAAATTTTGCTGACTCAGAAGAATTTTTGAATCTATAGACATGTAGTTAAAAAGTATCAAAGGACTGTAGCTATAGTTGATAATATAACACAAAGTTGCATGTATCGGTTTTATTCATTCAAAGTATTTAACATACACACTTCTGATTTTTTTTCCCCCTGCCTCGTTATTGCTTATTTCATATCCAGTAGAAGTCTGCGGCTGAAACTCGGCATCATATTTTAGAGCAGATATAAAGTCACTTTGATTAACAGTTTCATTTCTAAGTTCACAAAAGTTATGCAAAATGAAACAGGAATGAATAACTGCAGGGAGATCTATCAAATTGATATCCAATTCTCTTCTTAAGCACCCAAATCTGCCTTTTAATCTTCCAAACGCGCATTCAATAACCATTCTTGCAGAGGAAAGACGTTGACCAAAAAATTGTTCCTTAGCATTTTTCCCCCCTTTCGTGAACTCTTTCATTAAAAAAGGTAGCAAGGGGTATGCCGGATCTCCTAAAATACATATTGGGACAGGAGTCTCTCCTTCTACAATGATCCTTTCGCATTTTGGGATTGTCCCATCTCTAAAACGTTGATTAAGACTAGAATTCCCGAACATTCTAGCATCATGGACACTACCAGGCCACTTGATTAACACATCAATGAAACAGTAGTTATACCCAACTGTTCCTTGGCAATTCAATGTAAAGTTACTTTTTCTGTTAATATAATCTGCGGAGTGCTCACTTGGTCTCTTTATTTGGATATGAGTACCATCTACAGCGCCAATGCATTGTGGAAAACCAAATCGCTCATAAAACTTTTTAGCTTGGTCTTGAACATCTTCTTCAGTTGTTGGAAGCTTTATGTATTTGGGTCCTAGTTTTTCCGATATAGTTCTTGTCACGCGGCGAATGATTTTTGAAACAGTAGCTTTGCCTAAACCAAAAGCATTTGACACTTCCCTCATCCTACCTTCATCAGCTAAATAGTACAGCGTTACAGCAAGTTGAGTTTCCACTGGTACTGGCTTCCTGCACCGTGTGGTCTGTTTCGTCAAAAAAGGTCTCAATTCTTCACAAAGTACGTAAAAGGACTCTTTACTCACTCGGAAATTTTCCTTCCATTCCTCAGGAACAGTTCTGTCGTTGAGAATGTTACTCCATCAGATATCACTCCTTCCAGGTCTCACCCAAAATTTTGGACTGTTTCTTTTGGTTTTTGTCTTTCTTCTCTTTAATTTAATGTCATGTAATAATAGTACGTTATTTTTATGGCGTTTATGTCTTTGCATTAAAAAAATTACTAGCGAATTAAAAATATTGTATGCTGATATCCAAATATTTTTTATTAATATTATTTGTTCACATAACTTCTCTCTACTCAGTGCCATTTTGTTTGTTTTGAAAGAATTAATGTGAGGTTTCGTCTTAATAATCATAACGACATCTGCTGTTTAGTGTTTCCGTTAAAAAAAATTGCGTATTAAAAGCTATCCGATAGATGTTATATCACTTTCAGAATCGGAGCGTAGTAAAAGCTATCCGATACTGTTTTCATGCCGAAGTGACGCGTTTTCAGTGGAAACAGACCCCCTATCCGATATGGTTCTTAAGACGCGACGCAACGCTACGATGTAAATCGTCTTAATGGAAACGGAGTCTTAATTGCGTCGAGTATGATCAATTAGACCACATAATTAACGAAACTCCGTCGTATATAAAGGTATAATAATTGATTTAAAGCGAAGCACCAAGAATAAAAAAAACCATCAAGATGGAGTGACTTAGATTAGTCGCTTTAACATTTGAATAGATCATGTTAGTGACCACAGATAAGATTTTATTTCGCGTGTTTAAATTTCTTGTGAAATGTGAACTGCATGCAACGAACTTGGAAGACCATGTTTTTTATTTCGAACAAAACCGTGGTTTAAGAAGAAAATGTTCAGAAACCTCCTTTGAAACTTTCGCATCAAGTGTAACAAGAAAGAAAGAGTTAAGTCTTAATATTTTTGCACACGATTGTCTGAATTTTGTTCAACCTTACGTTTTTTCGGAGGCATGATAATTTAAAGTAAATAGTGATTTCTTGAAGTACCTCTTATTTCAGTAGATCCAATAGGACTGTATGTGTATGATTGATTATGTATTCTCGTGTTTCTTAGTCCATAATGGCTATTATAGTATTAATAGTACATCGTATAATGTTCCTGCGATATGGTTTCCAGCTCTACGCAAAACAAATTATTGACATTGCTTCCTTCCAGGTCCGAAATATTGACATTGCTTCCTTCCAGGTCCGAAATAATTTCGATCCTTATTTCGATCCTACTGAAAACATATATAAACTTTACATCATTCATTTACAAACGCCCGATGATGACAGTAGTAACTGTCGAAACGTCGCAAACAAAAACAACCGGTCTATGACATGATAAACTCTAATTATATATTATAATTGTTTGTATAGAGTATATGTCGCATTTCATGCATTTTTTATGTTCTACATGAGAAACAGAAGGAAAACCTTACTGATTTCATTCATTTTGCATTTAACTCTGAAAAACAGCATGATTTGGCATATTTTTAATGTTAAATAGAATGATTTTGGCTTGTTTTTTTGAGAATATTAGGAGTGATTTCATGTATATTCTTTGAAAAACTAATCTGGGACCCCTGATGTCAAAACGTTTTGCTAATTGAATTGACCATTTATTATATTTTTTCTTCTTAGCATTTTATTGGACAGGGACGTTTATTTAAAATAATAAAATTTTGTTTATAGGTAAACTCTTTCTGTCCAAGACAAGGATAAAGGGAGTTAGAAGTATACCAAACTATCCATTACCCTGTTTCTTTGTTGTTGAAAATATGTATTTGAAGTTATTTCTAATAAACACTTCAGGTGATTGTTAGAACAGGAGTGATATATAGATATTGGCATATATAACATCTTTCTTCTCAATTTAGTATAATTTATAATTTTATAATTTAAAATTTTAGTATAATTTAGTATAATATTTACTTTTCATTTCGTTCATTTATGTGTACGTTTTGCAAATTAACTCGATAAAAATCTTTTAATAAGAAACAAATTTACAATAAGTAATAAATTGAACTAGTATGTCAAGTATATTGTTGTTAGAAACTGATTTATCGATAAAAAACGATAATTAATACGATAAATTAAACTATTGAGCTTCAGGCTCTAACATTCCGTTCTTTTTCCTAATTTTTGGATTGGATTCGATACACTGACTGTAATGAATTGAAGTGATACTAAAATATTTGAAAAAATTGATGTTAACGACTGTAATCGATATCACACAAATCAATCGATAACTATACTTTTAACAACTAATTTTTTGCTACTTGCACACTAAACTCTTCGATTCTGAAATAAGATAAGGCAAATAAAGGCAAGTCTCAGTTGTTTTCTAGTCACTTTTTAGCGCCAGGACTAGCAATTTCACAGCCTTGATTTCTGGTAAACAGAATTACAGGAGACTCGGCAGGACAGGATTCGAGAAAGAATTTCTCCTTTACTTTTGTTGTTTGGTCATCCACTCAATGCTTTATTTGACTCATGATCAAAATGGTTTCAAAACACATTAGAAAGTTATCTTTAGTAAACAGGAAATAATGTAAGTGTATTGTCTATTTATTAATGTCTGAATTTTAATATTATGACAGGTACACTAAATAAGCACCCAATTACTGTTCCATGTGTTCTGAAACCCTTTTAGATGGTTTATGTTCAAATTCCAAATGTCAAAACCCATTTATAATCAACAACTTATTAGTTTCATTTCTGTTTAGTGAACAATAAAATGATCCTAGCTTCTGTCATACATATGATTTCCTGTTTTATCCATTTTGGTGTATTAGCTAAACATTCATCTCACAAGATTAAAGGCCCATCATCATTTCAGGATAAGATCGTCATAGTTGGTGCAGGACCATCTGGTGTTCATATGGCATACTTGTTGAAGAAGAAGGGCTTTAAGAACATACACATTCTGGAAAAATCTGCAAGAATTGGGGGTAAATCTTACACGGTCCATCATCGGAACATGGCAATTGATATGGGAACAAAAGCTGTAGTTGGGCAGCACGTATTTAAGCTTGCCAAGGAATTTGTTCCAAATGATATTGATTATACTAAACATGGGACTTTGTACTGGACAGACGCATCACCACATCCAATCAAACCGGACCATTATGCAACCAGTTTCGCTCACAAAGTTTTAGGACCTTCTTATGATCATGTTGAAGTAACCGAAGTGATTAAAAAGAGGAATAAGGCTTTAATTGCTTTCAATCGATTACGTGAA
Source organism: Turritopsis rubra (assembly GCA_039566895.2). Lineage (NCBI taxonomy): Eukaryota > Metazoa > Cnidaria > Hydrozoa > Anthoathecata > Oceaniidae > Turritopsis > Turritopsis rubra. Next base: position 8,401,525 of record CM077617.1, on the reverse strand, counting down.
AAAATCTTTGGATCGTTGGAAAGAATACCGCCGAGACCATCTACAGAGGTGGGCGTCTCTTTGTTTGTTTGGTTAATGCATTTAACGTCGATCATTGTGTAATATTGCCACTAATTTTTTTCACTTGCAGAGTCTGTTCAGGATTATTTTATACCGTGTATAAAATTTTATGCCGCTGTATATATATATATATTTATTTATTTTTAGAGTCTTCGGTTGGCTCAAGGTTCATCACAAGAGTTTCTGGTTCGAAATAACTTAACAATACTTTTGACAGACCTTTATGGTTCAATACCTGGATATGGTTATGGGCATATGGAAGAATTCCCCGCTTTATACTTATTACTGGATTGGAAACCACAACAATGTATGCCCTGTGTTTGTAGATCTTTTGAATAAACTGAATCTATATCGGAAAAGTGAATTTATATCGCATACGAGCTTTGTTATCTAACACAGACGCTAGTACCTGGATATTTAGACGAGCCGAGGCCTATTTATTTTTAGTACGTTGACCTATATTACGTTGACGTATATATTGTTTATAAATATTTGTGTTCTTTCCTCTATAAGTACTGAATGTTTCAACATAGAATATATTATTCTGTCTTTAGCGGTGGTATTGCGAAGTGGATTTCAAAATCTTTGGGAGACAATAGTGAGACGAGAAAAGCTTAATATCAAATTTAACGTGGACATTTTATCTGTTGATAGAAATCTTGAAACCGGTAATAAAGCTGTATGGTTGTTTAAAAGAGAAGGAACAGGAAAACCAAGATGGGAGCGTTACGACTTCTTAATTTGGAGCCCAGAAATGAAAATCAGTATGGATCGTTGGGAAAATTACATTCCCATTGAAAGGGAATTATTTAGTGGCACTATCGCGAGAGCTTTAACTAGAAGTATTGTGGACTGTCCAAATTTCTATACAAATTATAGCTATAACATTTGGATTGATAACAATATTAAGAATCGTCAAAATGTCGTGAATGAGGTTTTGCGTAAGGATTCCATAAAGAAGCCAATAACAACCTATGTTACATACCAACCCAGTCTCTATAAAGGACCAATAAATTACCTTAAAATGTTGTTAGTAAATCATTTTCGACATTTTGGAGCAAAGAGTGTTGAGATCATAAAAATGAAAATTTGGAGGTATTTCCCCAGGTATTCTTCATCTCAATTGTTGGATGGTTGTCTTTGGGATATTTTAGAGATACAAGGAAAATACGGTATGTGGTATATTGGAGCATCAGTATGGTTTGAAAGTATTCCAGGGGTCATAGCATACAACACACACCTAGTCGATAACATGGTAATGCCGAAAACCGTACACGAATGAAAATAATTTGTTAGATAAATGAACATGTGTTTGGTGACCGAGAGCTGCAACATAAATGTAATGCAACATACATGTTGTTTTTCTTTCCCGTACATTTTAATTCTATAATAAATATTCCGAACTTTCTTATATTGAGAAAAGGTGTAATTAAGTACACTTTCCTTGGCCTGTTAAATATATTAAATGAAAACTTGACTACGTAAAAGGAATGAACATTTCGTCAATTTCGACCTCACGACAACAACACCTTTTTCATTTCTTTTAATGATGAATTGAAATGTCTCCATGAATAACATTTCCGCATGTTCGATATAGCATTCGCTCATTCTCGCGAACTGGAAACCGGCCTTAACAGATTTAATAAACTACTTGATGTAGCCATAGTCATTAGAAAATTTTCTGGCATAGAAATCTATTGTTAAGCTAAAGAGATAAAGAGATTTATAAAGCTCGTAAAAATGACGGCAAAGATATTTAGCCGGTTTAAATCATTTATTGTTATTACGTCCCCAAGCAAAATATGTAAAGCTTCTGACAATCATGCAAAATGTCTTAAGAATCAGGTAATATGCCCCACAAGCAAGGAACACTATAATAGATTAAGAATATCTGATATTCTGTTGCTTTAAAACTGTTGTGATTTGATTCAAGGTCTTTCGGTAACCGATCTACATATAGTGGTGGTTGTATCGCATTCATCCTTTTATATATTTGCTTTAACCTTTTCCCCAAAAAGTATGGCTCAACACTATTTGTTGAAGAAAACCAAAGGTACATCAAGGACTTCATAACACCAAGAAGGACACCATGCATGTAATCTGGGACTATTCCATGAACTAAGTCTAACCATTCTATTCCAAAAAGACCTGAATAACCAATTATGCCTTTATTTCGGTTGTTTAGCGTTGCAGTTGGAGCTTTGTTATCAATGATGTCTCTGCAGTTGCGTTTCGGGATGCCTTTCTTCTTTATTTCTGAATGGATAGACATGTACAGTTCCTCTTCTTTTCTTCTCTCTTTGGCCTGGTTCTTCACATGTTGAACAGCCATATGCGCCATTGAATTGAGTCATATCCATGGTACCTAAGAAAACACCTAGTTTTATTTGAATTTCTATTTGTCCATCCTCGATAGTAAATCCTTCATGGTACAAGGTATTTGCAATTTTACTAAATTGAGTCATATAATGAAAGTAAGGTGGTTGGCTCTTACCTTGGCAAAATACTGCTAGAATCGATTGTGAGTTTGGTGCCATCAGCAAAATATGAAACATCTTTAATATTCAACTGGAATGCATCAGCTTCACCAGGAACAACAGTCTGTAAAATTGCCAATAAATCCTTTGCAGCTTTGTGATTTAGGTTATGCCATGTTATATATTTGAGCAAAATCATTGCATGGATTTTCTTTATCATCATGATCATAATTAGTTTCACTATCTGAGACCGATGAAAAACTGTCTGTACAAATGCTGACACCACTTGAAGAAGATTTGGAAGAAGAATTATAGGAATTATAGGAAGAATTATCATCACTTGCTTCAGATATAATATTTGAAGCAGTTGTATTGTCTTCAAAATTTAGTTGTGTGTTCACTTCATGTTCATCAGATATACTTGCATTAACTTAATGAGTGACTGAATCTTCATTTGTCTGTATTAATTGACATGGCCCTTGTGGTAGAGTATTCTCCTGTTACTTTCTTGCTCGTTTGATGCAATTCTTCTTCGGTAACTTGTTCTTCTTGAGATTGAACCGGACTTGTCATATTGATACAGCTTTTTCTTTGGTTTTAGTGGACCTGAGGAAAAAGTAATGAACTCTTTGTTCATATTTATTCAATCAAAACATATTTTGTTCATATATTTATTCACTTGATGTATATGTATTAAAAAAATGTGAATATATTCTTCAGTTTTACATTTTGATGAGAAAGTTACCGTAACAAATTGTAAACACTCCTTTCCGTAGAGTTTAGCAAATACTATTAAATCATTATTTGTTATACAAACTACTTTTTCAGATCATGACATGGTCGGCTGTATTAGAAAAATGAACTCATTCAAGTATCCCGAAAAATGTATTAAAACAAGAGACTTTCGAAAATATGACCCGAATAAACTTAATAGCGACGTCAAATACACAGACTGGTCCCCATTCTACAGCGCAGCAAACGTCCATCATGCTATCGAAAATTTAAATGACATTCTTTTAAACATTTTTAATCAGAATGTACCTTTTATTAAAAAAAAGATCAAAAGCAAACCGTGCGTATGGATTGATGAAGCGACAACATTGAAAATGAAAGAACGTGACCAAAGTCTCCGAAAAGCAGGACGTACTAACAGTGACGAAGACTGGAAAAGATACAGATCTTTTCGAAACAGTTGCAGCAATATGTTACGTAAATCGAGAAGTACTTACTACGAAAACCTACTCACAGAGCACCATCATAACCCGAAAAGCTAGAAGATTTTTCCTACAAAAACTACAACTTTTACTGGAAATAACGAAAGCGCAGATAGAGTAAATATTTCTCAAATTACTTTTATAGTGCAGTCGGAAAATTGAAGTCAGTCGCATAAAACTAGTTAGAAAAAACCGTCTAACTTCCAAAAACTATGAAAACATTTATATTGTCAACTGTGTTTATACGCAACCACTGAAGCGTTTGAAACGCAAAAAAGCAACAGGAATCGATGAGCTTACTACCTCGATGATCAAGGACAAATGCTGAAAACCTTGCACCTCTTCTTTCCCATTAGGTCAACTTATCACTAAATTCAGGAACTTTTCCGAACTCATGGAAGCTTGCCAAAGTCAAGCCAGTATAAAAATCCGGTCCGGTAAATGCTCCAGAAAACTATCGGCCAATATCTGTGTTGCCGGTTTTATCAAAAGTCGTTGAAAGGGCAGTCCAAGTGCAATTGATGGACTTTTTAGAGACTAACAACCTTATTGACTTGGGGCAATATGAATATCGAAAAATGCACTCAACGAAAGTTATCAAATTGTGACGATATCAGGTACCAAGCAAACAACGGCTGCTTTGTCGGTGCTGTTTTTGTTAACCTGATTCGAGCATTTAATACTTTAAGTCATAGCACTCTGACTGATAAAATTACGATCTACAGAGCTCGAATGGTTCAAATGCTACTTGATTAACCGATTACAAAATCATTGATATGAATGGCAAAATGTCTAAGGAACCAACAGTGACATCGGGTGTTCCACAGGGGTCTATTTTGGGTCCCCTACTTTTTCCCTTGTTCTACAATGACTTGAGAGATTCGTTGACCTTCTCATCATTGCTGATGTATGCAGATGATACTGTTCTTTATTATGCAAACAAGGACATTGATGTTATCAGTAATTGTCTAAACAAAGATTTCGAACCATTTGATTTCAAACAGGGGAAATTCTAAGACACACGATAAACGTTTGAAGATGGAACTGCATCATCTTAAACATAATATTTATATTCAACTTGGAAGGCTACTCATGTTATAGAATATATTTTGTAACAATCATTTCAATTTATACAAAAACACGTGATCTTCGTCATCTTCAGTGATGTCTTTAGGACTAGCCTACGACAAGTGTACTCTCGTTACTGAACTGGTATTCGGGGATTTCTAAGTTCAAGGGTGCTGGCCCTTTTCTTATTCGGCCAGACGCATCGTAGTGGGAGCCGTGACAAGGACAATAATAACCACCGAAATCGCCGGAATTTGCAATTGGGACACATCCGAGATGTGTGCACACACCGATTAACACCAGGTAATTTGGATGCTGGACGCGATCTTCGTCGCGTGCAGGATCACGTAACGACGCCGTGTCAACTGAACGAACTTGATCAATTTCCTCTTGCGTTCGATGGCGTACGAACAGCGGTTTGCCACGCCATTTGATTGTGGCGTTTTTACCGGGCGGAATGGCTGTAAGATCCACCTCAACTTTGGCGACAGCCAAGACATCGGCAGATGCGCTCATCGTGGAAAGAAAGTCAAGAGCCATATTTTTACCTGCGTGTGCACCAGTAACGCCTAGTCCTGCTACCATCAGATACGTAAACGCCCTCCGATTGATGTCAGAATCAGAATTGCTGATGGACGGATCTTTAGTGGATTCACGACGATAATCAGTAAAGTCAGGGACGGTTACATCGGTATGGCTGAACCTTTGTTGAGTTTTCCCTAAGGATATAGAAATCAACAACACATGAATCGTTTGGCAAAGTTTAGAATTTCTAAATTTAGAATTTTTGCAGCTTTATTGAGGTTATTGAATGAAGATTGATTTGATCTCCTATAGGAATAATTCGAGTAATCACTTCTGACTCCTTATATTATATGATGTTATAGCCACTGGAGTGGGAGTGAGTAGGTACTTAGCTGGGACACAAATGTTTTAAAATTTGAAATTTTTGGTAAGCTGTGAAAGGAGGGGGAAGGGGGTATTGACACTAGCAGCATATTTTCTGTTAACCATGATGAAAGTTATTTGTCATTGGCCCCTAATTCACACTTTAGCTATACATTTCTCAAAAATTGTGGAACTAAACTGAAATTCTCATTAGAATTTTACCAAATTTTATCTAAAAGTAAGAATTTTTAAAGCTGTTTTTTTTGCCTGCCACTGGCAAACATTTTTCGCTGAGTGACATCATTTCAAGTTTTTGCTCAATCATCATCGGCTAAATTATTATTCGCCGAAGTTCAACTTCGGAGATCTTTTCGTTTACCAATCGGTTTTCAAGTTTTTTTAAACCAAAATAATGTGTCCATATGAAATTGATTTTAAACTCATCTGTGCTAGCTACTCATCTGTGCTAGCTGCTCATCTGTGCTAGCTGAACTCTGGCAAAACTTTGTAGTTATGGTTCGTTGATGAAAAGTTGCTAGTGAAAATTCTAGAAAATCATTGGATGTTTTCCTTATGTTTTGGTGTCACTACATTGCGAAACATACAGAGAATACGAAATGTAGCAGTAGTTTCAGTGGAAATTGAATTTTCTCTAAGTGAATTTTTTTGTCGGCGAAGAATGTTCTTAAACTTAAGTGGAAAACCAGCTTAATTCTCACTGGTGGAAACCAAGCTTTTGGATCAAAAGGTTCTTATATATTGATGGCCCAAAAAAATAGCTGTGTGGTGCGCTTTTTTGTTGTGATTGACATAATAAATGAGTTAAATGAAAATTTGAATTTATGGAAGATTATTCAAAAGAGGTTCTACATGTAAATCAGACAGTGAAATTTAAGTTCTTACCCATTCCTCCAGGCAGGACCTTGGATTTTGCAACAGAACCCAGTACTGAACTTACTTTGAAGGATGACGTAGTAACATAAGGTTCAACTTCAACAGAATCAACTATTGGGGGAACCACAGTTCTTTGACAACTTACATTTATTACTTTTGGTGATAAATATTTTGCAAAGCCTTGGGATAAATTTCTTGTTGAGAGCATTTTTTACACGGTGTATAGTGTGTAACGGCTTCTGCTTCCCTTATGTAAGTATTTTACTTGCACCGAAAGTACCCGTATCGGTGTCGGAACTTCTAGTAGTTCCTTCGCTTAAGGCTCCATTTAATCTCTTTCTTTTTTTGAACGAAATACCCAAAATCTTTCTACTACACGTCCATCCAGCAAAAACATAAAGATGATCTCGTGGGTGTGATATTTTATGCTGTCTTTGGTTGATGGCGTATGGTTGTCTTTGGTTAATGGCGTATATGGGAAATTTCGATACAACTGCATGTTTATTCTTCGTTTGGTATATCGGTGGAATCTACAATTCCAAAAACAAGATTGATGATTGATGATATTTGTAATATTTTGTAAAAAAGTGGAGCGAGGGGCTCACGCTCGAAACATGAAAGTTTGATTTAATACTTTAGTAGATAATAGTAAATTTAGTGAGACAGCAGGAGAGGGAGAAGAGATTATACAGTGTTTTTATTTTTTTTTATTACCAAGAATATCCAATGAAGTTCCACTGCGTATTTTTCTGTATACTTACTATACACGGGACGTATATCTTTGAATTCGTCATGTCTTGTTTTGTTTGTGGGTTTTTTTTGCTTTTCACACTATCAACTTTGTTTTTTAAAGCAAAAGAATTTTTAAACCGAGTTACAAAAAACTGTTTTGTTACATCTTTTACATATTTACATATTGAAACATCGCTTTTTCCACAACTTGTAAAATTGTGGCGATACGGCCACAATGGTGGCTACGAAAGGTTAGGGGTGGGGTTACAGTCAACACTAGTTATCTCGCTCGAAGTCTCGAGAGATAGAGTAAAAGGTTTGATAACAAGAGCTTTTCTAAGGCAACGAAACGCGCTTAAGGGACAAAGGTTTTTGTTTCACATACCAGATGTTCAAGACAGTGAGCGATGAAGGCCGGTTCCTACTAGACGTTTATTGGCGCAGTTATCGCTAGGGTTTACGTTTACAACAAGTCATTGGGATTATAAAAAATAAACCTCAATGAAGAATCGAAGGAATTAAAACGTTAATGAATGTTTAATAAACGTTGATAAACGCTAATACGCGTCTGGTGGGAACCGACTTTAACTTTAAATGTTTACGATTACAGAGATAACTCTCTTCCTCTCAGAGTGCGCCCAGGACGACGCTCGCATCAGATCCCTGGTGCGCCGTAAAAATGTCAACATATGATGCGTATATACGTGATAAAATCGAAAATGGCACCGCTGCTGAAAGGAGGGAGAGAGGAAAGAAAGTGCATAAAAAGCAACATATTTAAATCAATAGTATGACTTTATGTTGCGATAATATCCAGTTATCACAGTTTCCTGTAGAATGGCAGATAAGGAAAATGAACCCGATGAGATAATCTCGTTGGAAGCCGTACGAGAATTCCTATTAAAACATAATGGACGAGTATGTCAGACTGATCTTGTAAATAACTTTCGTCAACAGTTAAGCAGTCCGGCAACTAAAGGTATTCATTACATAAACCATTTCTTTTATATTAAACGATTCAGGGGAAATTTATGTATGTATTACTGCAAGTTTTGGCCTCTGGAAAGGAATGGGAGGGATAGATGAAAGGAAGAGAGAGAAGAGCTTGCAAAATCTTTAAAAGTTAGGGACAACTTCTAATTAAGCTATGAAGCTTAATTTAGAAGAATTATGCCTAATTAGGAGAAATCAACAGTGTAACTAAGCTAAATACCACTTAATTAGACTCAACGAAAAATTAAAACACACGGAAATATTCCTGGTCACAAAATCTTTTCTATTGTGAAGCATTCACATGAAGGTTGAGAATGTTCAGACTAAAAACAATAAAAAATTCAACGTAGCCGAAAGTTAAAAAAACAGCTTTAACATTTGCCACTATAAAGCGGCATGCCTCAAAATTAATATATAGATAATACTCCTAATTTGGTGAATACAGAGAACTGCTTATTTGTAGTATATATTGCTCAAAGTAGATTAGAAGCTTAATTAGCAGGGTAAATATGCTTAATTAGCGGTTTTACATTCTCAAGGAAATATCTAGTTTGTTCCCTGTAACTTTTTTTTTACAAACCAGTTGATCTAATCCATGTATGATCATGCATGATCAACCTTGGTCATACTACCCGCAAATTGGAGAATTGGCCATTGAAATGGTTAAAACATTTCAAAAGCAATTATATATGCTAAATTAAGCAACAAATAGCTTAATTAGCCTGGGGTTGATAGCCAAATTAAGCAAAACTGCAAATTAAGCTTTGTAGCTTAATTAGAAGTTGTCCCTAACTGTCTTCTCTCGCCACAAAAAAAGGTATAGGTAGCTAACCTAAAATCAAAGGAAAATGAAATGATATAAAATGGACACTGCCTTCCTGCCGGTGAATGATGCAAGAAATGACCGAATTGTATATGGACTATGTTAAAAATAAGAATGTGTTTGAATCAAACTATATGATAAATGATACGAAATTATATGATGACTAGTATCCCGGGTAAAAACATTTTACAGGTTGATTTTCCTATTAGTTGCCACCCCCACCACACGTGCTCTTCCTCTTTCAAAATATAGTGGTGTATATATAGTATAGCGTGTAAACTTTTTTATACTTTCCGCATGAGTTACTGCTATCCCGTGTTGTTCTTATTAATATGGTGGTGACGAATAAGGGATAAGTAGTACGACGCTATAGAGCCCAAAATGCTGATCAAAGCTATTACATCAAAAAAAATGAACAATATGAAAGGTTGTTTTTTGTCGGTTATATCTATCTATTGAGGTTTTTAAAAAAATATATAAATCATAAAACTTATATTTCATTTGAAACAGACTCATCGATGATGATAACGGGGGCCGCTCAAAATGTAGGGTCGACAAAAAAGATTAATAAATCAGACAAAAAAATAGGTATGCGAATGAAATTAATACATTCCAATTGTCTTGTTTTTTCAAGCAATAGCTAAATGGATTTTCAAGATTTAATCCAGGTTTTAGACTTTCAGCAACTCATTTTAACTATAATCGCAGTTGTGTCAAGTTTAATATTTAATTCTATTGTCTGATTTTTTTAATCTCATAAGCTTTTACGTGTAAACAATGGAAACATTACACTTCTATTTATTTCTTTTTTTTTGCATGAAAAGCGCAGCACTACATTTCGAGCGGCCCCCACTATCATCATCATGCATATTGTAAAAAGATGCCGAAAAAAATCACAGAATGGTAAAGAATAAGTATCACTAAGTTGTAGAGCTCGAAAAGCTGGTCAAAAAAATGTATGGGATCGTCTGTGTACGACGTGCCGTTACTGAGATTTTGTCGATCAAACATTTTGATGACGTCACACCCGTCCCCAAAAAGCTTTAGAACCAATTTTTTTTTCGTCTCCCCATCGCCAACTTATCGCGTACCTCAAAAACGTCAGTTATTCCCATTGGCTCTCGAGATGTTTGCCCCTAAACGTCGCGTTCCTTTGGGGGTGCAATGCAATGTCCCTCGTGCAAAAAAACTGAAGACGCGTCATTTGCTACTACCCCGTAAGATGGAGCTAGAGATTCCCCTAATGGGAGACCCCCCTATACTAATACGGTAGCAATAAACATCCATTGACGAACTTCCCGAGAAAATTTTCCTAAAGTTCTTTCTTTCAAAGTTAGGTAAGTAAAAAGCAAGATTGCGTATTAGTATAAGAAGATGAGCAGAAATAATTGCAAACTTTCCATTATAGTTCGTGCTCGGCAAGAATTCAAGGATATATTGCAGTTAATAACAGCTGTGAAAACAGAAAATGTGAGTTTTGATCCTTTGTAATCTTAGAAAAACATAAATAATATAAAAATTGATAATTGTGTAAAGATAAAATCAAAATCTGCCATTTTGAGGGCAGTCAATTGCTTTGGATTAGGTCTAAAATTGACCCTGGGAAGATAAAATTGTCATAAATTTAAAAACAATTTTTTATTTTATTAATTTAATCTATAGCTTTTCAGCTATGCCATGATCAGTACAATAAGTACTGATATGGTGTAGCCGACAAGCTTTAACTAATTAAATAAAAAATTGTTTTTAAATTTATATACAAGATGGCAAATTTTTACAACATAAAATTATAGATTATAAACATTCATATCCAAATTTTGTTATTTAAAGATAACAAACTGTTATAAAGTTTGTTTGACATTTTTATAAAAGTCACTTGCTCCTTCCAGACCCGTTTCTTATTGTTCAAATGAAGGATTCCCACTGCTGACATCAGCACACTGCAACCCTCAGTTCTATTTATAATAGTTTATTATCTTTATTTTCTTCAAAAGTAAAAATTTATATAAAATACAAGTATAAGTAAAGGTAGGGTTTAAAGTCTTTATGTGGATCTTTCTGAAAGCAATAATGGCAAGAAAAAATAGTAATTTTCTAATGTTTTCTATATGACAGATTCAAAATGGCTTAAGTAAAAATTCAATGATGTATATTTATTAGATTTTTAAAATTGGATTCAAAGTCTGTTGTAATTATGTTGATATGTGTTAACGATATATAGTTTAGACTAGTGTAGCGTGTAAAAACATTTTACAGTTTTTCTCCATAAATTGTTTTTACACGCAATACTGCCATGATAAGTCTGTGTATATACAAAAATTGTTGTGTTTCTCCATGTTGGAATTATATCATATTTAACACAAAATTGATCATTCAAAGAATGCTATTAATCCCTACTTTTCAGTGCTATCTGGCCTATTTAGAGATTTCTAAAGTTGTACAGGTAAACTAAAAGCTGAAATTCCAATGTTCAGAGATTTAGAAAAGAGACAATACAACATGTACTCCTACCTAACCATTGTATGCTCTTACCTAACCACGATTAAACTTCTGAAATATAAGAAAATACCTTAACTAAAGCTAACAAAAACAATACTCAGACGTTTTTATCTTTCAAATCTTTATTCTGCTATGAATTGTGGAAATGTCAAAACCCAAAACTCCACTTGTGCATCATGACACAAAAACCATGTATATATGTATATAACCATGATTTACACATTCTCTTCTTGTATTACATTCATCTATACTATTCAATTTTCTAATCTAAAACAAAGAGATATCGATCAAACACTATCAAAACAATATAATGATCTTGCTACCTTCGTTTCTCTAATAGCAAACCTTAATAATAACAATCCACATACTACAATGAAATACCAAATAAACTGCTAGCTACACATTTCGGTATAGTAGTCAAAAACTAACTGATACGAAAAGGCTACTTCAAACACATTAAAAAAAAAATTGAAATCAGTAGAAAATGATAAACTGATTACACAAACACATGACAGGTCTACATCGGCTATCTCGTTGGATAGAATAGTTACCGATACTTATCAATATGGTTATTCTTTATTACTGAACTTAAAGCGTTGAATAAAAAAACAGTAAAACAAAAACAAAAAATTTTACACACAGCATCTTCATTCTCAATAAGAAATGAACGTTGAGAAAATTTGATGAACTTTCGAACGCAAAAAAACATTGCATTGCGTTCTCCTCTGGCTTATGATGTCTTCCTTAGGCACAACACTCCATGAAGTAATAAAAACCTGTAAGATGGAGCTAGAGATTCCCCTAATGGGAGATTTCCCCTATACTAATACGGAAAAAATAAACATCCATTGACGAACTTCCCGAGAAAATTTTCCTAAAGTTCTTTCTTTCAAAGTTAGGTAAGAAAAAAGCAAGATTTAGTATTAGTATAAGAAGATAAAAGTCCTTATTTATTTTATAGTACTGGCAGTTTGCATGAAGTTGTATGACTTCTGTTTGCATAGAATAAGAATATGTTTATTTTTAGGTTAATCCATGTGTGGTTGCTTTTTTGTTTTACATAGGGAGACAAATACATCGTGTTGACAAAGCAAGACCATTTGCAAACTTCGGTAATTAATCGCAAAGCGAGTCGTCCATTGTCAGTTCGCAAAGAATTGGCCAAATCTAAAATTGATTACTTTCAAACTTTTGATCAGGAAGATAATGCTTCATATAATGGATCGGTTTCACGCTAGACTCTGGTTTCGCAACAGAAACCTCTGTATGTATTTTATTGTCTAAGATTGATCCTTTATTGATATAAGGTCCCCAATTTTTGCGATTTTTCCATAAAAGTTTTTTTTTATTGTTTGTATTTTTCTAACAATACTCAGAAAAGGTTAGCAATAGTAAGATCTGTCAACACTATGTACGCACAATCTGATCAGAACTTAATTTTCATTTTATCTTACTTATTATATAGTCCGTTGCTTCATTGCGTGCTGCTGTCTCTGGGAAAATTAAAGTCAGTCAAAGTATGGACTCCATTGATACCTATGTAAGAATCAACGTTATTGATGATTATGTTTCTGTTTACACAAAATACCCTAAAAATTGTACTTGCTATGACTTAATGTTTACTGAACATCTATCTTGTTGGATTTTGGATGAAGACAAGAACCGGCTTTCATTTTTTCCCTTTTCTTTTTTCATAGTTTTGGTGTAATTACTGAGTGTCCATAAATTTGCTCTACAATTTTTTTTTAATTGTTAGAAAGATTTTAATTGTTAGTGATTTCTATTGTTTTGAAAACTTTACAAGCAAAGATAAAAAATTGAATCACCAAAATTCAAAATAAATTGATATTTAGTAACCATGCTAAACATTTGAAATTACAGCAATTGCTGTCTTACAATCGAAGAATTTGCCAAAATCGACCAAACCACTATGGCTTTTCATTTATTTTAACTTCGAAGCATCTTTGTTGTGTTTTTGGCAATTTCACAATTCTTTTTGAGAATTTTTTTATTTCACTAGTGATGTTACTGATGCAAATATCACATTCAGTTATTGGTGTCGGCATAAATCTTTTAAAACGCGAACCTCATATACAGATCACGGCACTTCGTATCAGGCTGAATGATAGTCATCTTGTAACCCAACTTCACCTTTGGAGCGATTTCTTTTAATGGCTATCAATTCAGATATTTTCGAGATAAAAGTCGACGTTTCTATAGACATTCCACCATTGCTTGAAAATATGAGTGGAGTGAAGGATCCATACTCGTTTTCCAAAACAGCTTTGTTGTATTTTCTCTTCTTTTTTTCTCTCCATCGACTGGAAAAGTGAATTCATATTTTGGTTAATATAACTTGGAGCAAATGGGTGAAATATCCGTACATCAAAAAAATGCTCATTGTAATGGTTGCTAAAATCCTCTAGCACTCACGTCAGCTCGTAATTCTAGTGTTTTCGCTGGTGTATTTGATAAAATAGGTTTGACGGCTATATCCTGGCAAACCTCAGATAGCATTTCTGCCGTCAGGTCTCATAATTAATTTTGTCCACCAACTTTACATTGTAATGCATGTTCAATGGAGTTTTTCTTTGAACATACACATAACAATGGTAATCGAAATATATTCCAACCGTAACAAATGAATCACATAAAAAAATTCTCGTTTATTGAGTGCGAAGTTCTGATTTTGCAATGGTAATGCAGATAACCACGTGGAGGCGCCATCACTGAATGCGATGTTCGATTTTAATTGTACTGTGTTCATTTTCGATCTCAGATTTTCGAGTAAATTCTTATGGTGTTGCTGTTTTGTCGTTTGCGTACTCTTTACTTTCTCAGTTTGAATTCTTTTTTTTTTTTAATGTTTGTTTTCGTTTTAGATGGCTGAAGGTGAAGACGATGATCTGGAAGGTGGGTTTTTATATTATGATGGATTTATTAAGTACTTTAGTTGGTGCCATTAAATTCAGAAAGTTTACTGTTTAGTATGTCAGTTAAAAAAAGATGGAAGATGAATTGTTATAGTAGTTGTACTTTTTACTTTTAGATGAAATTGGTTTAAGTGAAGGTTCTGTGGTGAGTTTCATCTCTTTGTTTGTCTGCCACTCAAAAGATCATTTCTGTGTCCTTGCTCACTTTTGTTATTTTACGTGTCTGCTTAAAAGTAATTTTTAACTAATTGAGTAAACAGATTCCACAAGCTGGATTTCCAGGCTGTTTATCAAAAGGAAGATTGTCTTTTTGGCATTCCTTGGATCTTAGAAGAAATGAAAAACACTTGCGAATAACTCTTTCAGACTTCAGTTGATCAGTTAGTTGACAGTTAGTTCTAATCCAGTGGTTGGAATTACAAAATGCTGCTTTTGCTTCACACAATCTATGCCAATGTTCACTTTACCAGAACATAATTCCTCCATTGAGGATTTCATTTATGTTTATAAATTGTTCAGAACAGAGAAATCAAGTTCACTGTTGTTTACGGCATACATGTCATGTTAACAAACTTTTAAAGCAGAGCTTCTTAAGCCTGGTATTGACATAATGAATTTCTGTTCCTTTGATTTTATCTCCACAACATTTAATATTACAATGATTTGATTAAATTCTTGAGTAGATAAATAAAATATAAGCACTATGCTTTATGTGATAATAATGAAATGAAATAATAGCAGTAATTCGGAAAAAGACATTCAACAAAATATTGTAGCTACAAAAACAACAATTCCTTTCAATTCTTATTATACCCGTTCTTCTAGTATATACCAAATGTTTCTAATACAAAATCATTTTGTAAAAATTTCTTCTTTGTTATTTTAAAAAACATCAAAACGTTCGATGACTCATAAGTGTTTTCTTACAAATTTTTACAAATTTCCTTTTTATAGTAGTATCGTTCTCATTTGCTGATTATAATGCTCTATTTAATAGCTGAATGACTTGTTAATTACGATTACTAAATAAAGTGTTTTCCTATAATTTCCTAAACCAAGATACTAACTAGTTACATATGGTTTACATATGAATAAACTTTTATCAGAGGATGCATTAAGCCACTTTAGTATTTTTTCTTCAGATAAATCATCGATTTTAAGAATTCATATTTTTGTTAAAGAAATAGATTGTGTCAGAGGCAAAGGTTTTTCCAAAATCAAGAATTTATCTCAACTTAGCTTTTGATTAAGAAAATAATTATTATGTGGGTAAGATATTTAAATTAGATGATTTATCTGCATGCATGCAATGAATTTAGCTAGAAATGTCCTTTTCTAATGTTTTTTATTAAAACATTATTTTTTTATTTTTTTTACTGTTTGTCTTTTTTGTCTGGGATATTTGTATATTGTTAGCCTGTTACTTTTGAAACCTGGTTGTTTTTTCCATCTCCAGATGCGATTCCTTCTTTATTGCAGGTGCTACCCGAAGAGAAGGAATGGATGTTTGCATCTGCTAATGGCCGACTTGATGCAATGAAAAAACTCCTGCAATCTTATCCTGATCTGCCCAAGAAAAAAGATTTTGTAATGGTTAGTCACTTCCTCTTACGAGAATTAAAGAATCTGTGTAAACCTTTGCTTATTGCATCATGTACAATCTACACTCATCAGTTATTAATACAGCGTTTATACTAGAGCAATTCAGATAAAAATGAAAATGTAAAAGTTTCCGTAAAAATTTTTAACCGTTTTCATTTTTTTTATCGTTTTCATTTTTTTTTTACCGTTTTCATTTTCCATGTTTTTTGTTGTGAATTCCTTATGTAAACACTTGAAAACGTAATAATTTTACCATCTGGTTGATATTTTTCATATAAAACCACCTGGTGATACACTTTTAAGATATTCTCATTCGTAATGAAATGTAAACACCAAAAATATAAAAGAGAACTATTACGTTTTACTTGCTCAGTGTAAACACCAAATAATTTACAAGTTTTCAAAATCATTGTTTTTGAATGAATCTGTGTATTTTTGAATCCATGACAATTTGCTCTAATGTAAACATGATATAAGTGTCATAATATTCCGTCAATGTTTCCCATTAAGCCATTACTTTTCCTGTTGTAGATTAATTTTAAGGCGTGAATTAAAGGTATAAGATCAGGAAATACATTTGTGAATTAATTATGGTTCTTTTGTTTTCTTTTTATGTAAACCAAACTTCACCTTACTCTACAATAGGGTGTAAGTATATTTTTTTTCCGATGCATTTTGTTGTCAAAAGGCAGTTTGATGTTGAAGTTAGTTTTATTGAATTACAATCATTTTGTCTTGGTCGGTGTCACCTTCAGCTCCATGAATCACATGCTATTGACTGCAAGTACACACAAAAATTTGAGTGGACTTGTTTATTCTTAAGATAGTCTTAAGTGCTACAGCAAATTTCAGCCTTACATTCTTAGGAAACATATTCTTATAAAAAGTGTGGATTGTTATAACTTCAGACTCTTCATAAATTCCACAGTAAGCTCAATTTTCTTTTTCTGTTATTTTTCATGCCAATTCTTCTCCTGTTGTTTCCTGATCAACACAGTATGTAAGTATATCTTTATGTTTTCATCAACTCCTCTAATGGAACTAATTTTTTGGTTGTGAGAGACAGGTGTTTCAACATCCTGTAGTTTTTTTAGTTCAGAGAGCCCTATATTGTTTACTTTTGTGTGTTAAGTAAAAGAATGAGTCATTTTCATTTAGACCGCACTTCATTGGGCTGCCAAACTTGGGCGCACTGATATTGTCAAATTCATCGCAGGAACGGGTGTTGATATTCATTTAAATCGGTAAGTCCACTTCAGTTTGATTACCACACTGTGTTTCGACTTTGGTTCAAAATGTTGATGCAAGTGTTAAGTATAAGGTATTCCCAAAATATTGGTTAAATGGAAAACGGTTTGTTGAGGAGCGGTAGTCAGGGTGGAACTCCATATTCGTTATATTGCTTTGGCGCCATTCTTGTCTGTAATTTATTTTGTGTTCTTTTTTCTTTTATGTGATGTCATCATTATTTCTTTTCGATATTTAGCATGTAAGTCAATTTGTATATTACGCATTAATGTTGATAGAAAGTGTTAAAGTAGTTAATTAAGAAAACTGATTATGGTTATTACTTGCTGTTTTTCACCCTTTTACTTTGGAGGTTTTTTGGGGTTGCATTTCTATTACCGACTGGTGGCCTTGTGGTAGAGTGCTCGCCTCCAGTGCGGGAGGTCAGGGTTCAAATCCTGACTGAGTCATGTCAGCGACTATAACAGTGTGAATCGGTCCACTCAGCTTAGCACTCAGCTTGAGAGCAGGATTGATATCTAAGGGGGTTGTCTGGTTGAGCGGTTGAAGCATGCTTTCGACTTCGTAGCCCAAATGGGGGCTTTAAATGCTCTGGGACCTCCTACACAGGACCCTCATTAATAACAGTTCTATCAGAACTGAAGAGGCTATCCTGAGTAAACAATAATAATAATAATAATAACTTGTTGCCCAGGTTAAAACTTTTTACCGATACAATTCTCGTTCAGTACAGCGCAAAAGAAACTTTACATGTCCGCGTAAGATAGTTAGCTTTTACGAAGGATTGATGTTATTTTCATGTCTAGTTCTATCGCATGTCTAAACCAAACTGCGTAAAAATTCATTCCTTCGCAGATGCATAAAGTTTCTGTCTGGCTGTACTTTACCCGGGCATATTAAAAAAGAACTTGTGAATTAAAAACCCTACTCTACATGCCACTACTTTGGGGAAAAATTTATTACTCTGTATCATAAAGACAATCTTTAATTATAAAACTGAAGCAAAAAATAATCATACCTCCTTGTCTATTTGTATAACACACAACTCTAATACAGTTATTTTTAACAACTTTTAATTAATCTAAATGTATCATAGAAATGTAAGCATTTGACGCAATGCAATGGTTTCCCCCTATACTAATATGCAAACAGTTACGCAAACCGTTGCCACATTTGTCTATTAAATAAATTTGATGATTTTTATTTTTTTCGCTTAGGACTCGCAACCAGGGCTTAAAACGCTTATAGTATTAATATATAGATTGGAATCCTGGGTAAAAATATTTTACAGGTTGATTTTTCACATTACTTGCCGCCCTAAGATTCTAATGCCGTCACACCCCCGTCCCAAAAAATTTTAGACCCAAATTTTTTGGCCACCCCATCGCCAATATTGCGCACCCAAAGTGACGTCAGTTATTCCCATTGGTTCTCGAGATATTTGTCCTAAAATATTAGGGTGCAATGCAATGTGCCCACTGACGTCGCGCTACTCCTTTAATACTAATCGCCATTAAAGTCACAACTTAGTTACGCACAATCTAAAATTTCAATTATAACAGTCCAAACAAACATTTGGTTCCCAGTCCTTTACTTCACACTGACCAAACTAAAAAGTATCTGCACACCTCGTTATTAATAAAGAATGGTTATTACTTGCTGATTTTCACCCTGTTTGTTTTTTTGTATCATTTCATTTCCAGACCAACTAACTTAACTCTTATAAAATTGTTTGAGAGAAAAAAGCATCATAGCAAAAACCCAATGTCAATGTCCCAAACCCAAACTTTGCAAGGTTTACACCACGAACCGAAAATGATGGTCTGAGAATGATATATTACTGTATGTTGGACTGAAAAAAGAAACAAACGTAATTTTAATTTTCCTCTTTCTTTTTATATTACTGTTGGTGTTATCATATCCAGGGGGTAAGCATGTTTAATCTATATTTATTTTCTTATTCTGACTGTATA